>BCLF01000003.1:2340003-2374513 GCA_001602275.1 Zoysia japonica | reverse complement strand
CTTCGGTCCGGAGGATGGTGCTGGCTGACGAGGTCCACGGC
The DNA here is from genome assembly GCA_001602275.1 of Zoysia japonica. Classification (NCBI taxonomy): domain Eukaryota; kingdom Viridiplantae; phylum Streptophyta; class Magnoliopsida; order Poales; family Poaceae; genus Zoysia; species Zoysia japonica. The sequence continues at coordinate 2,374,472 of BCLF01000003.1, read as the reverse complement.
AGGAATCGAGGCGTGAGGCGACGTAGGCTGACGCGGAGACGCGACGCGCGGCTGCAGGCGGGCGACGACCGGCAGGTGATGGCGTAGAGATCGAAGCAAGCTGCGAAGACGGCGACCCGGTCACGCGCGGGGTCCAGTGGATTGGGGCGGCGTGGAAATCGAGGATCGGGAGCGGCACGTCGACGCGGTCGACCGGAGAGCGGCTCGACGCAGACGACGGAAATCGAGGGCGGCGTGGGGATCAAGGCTGCGAGGGATGAGCGGAGAGAACGGCGGCGCGATGGAGGGCGACGGTTGGGGATTTTCTGGGGAAAATGAGATGGGGAAAAAGGGGATTAGGGTTAGAGGAATATTTATAAGAGGGTGAAAATGGGGGTTGGGAATTAATCTGGGATTAATTAAAAATTGCGAAATAATTAACAAGGCTGGAGAGATTAATTAGAGAATAGATATTTAGAGATCCGAAAATTAATTAGAGAAATCCGGAAAATAAATTTAGTCAAACGTAAAAATTACGCGGACTAAATTATTCCGGCACTGGATCAATTTAGATAAAATGATTGCGGATTGGACGGAAATAAATTCGGAACGAATGATTTTTGAACGGAACGAAAAATTGGAACAGACAATTAAATTGGAACGAAATTGGGGAAAATTGCCACTTAATTAACTCGAAAATTTGGGATGTTACAATTACTGGCCTTCTTTCAATGAAGGTGGCACCTGCTCTTTGATCATGTACTTATTGGCTTAGGATGAGCTGTATATAACATGGTGGAAATTTTCCTTTTTTCGAACTTTTTCTTAGTTAAGGTTAGACAGGCTCACAAGCTACCTTAGGCCTACTTTTGCGTCTTAGTAATTACCTGTATGGTAGTTCAAATCATATGTGTTGTTGGTTTCTGTTGTTGGCAGTCAAAAATCAAAATTAAGTTGGACTGATATACCATATGCCAACCATTGTAAGATCTGGAGCCAAATATTCTAGTGACATCTTGTTATTTTTCAATGTTAAAAGAACTGTTATGTGGGTTAGAAGTATTGTTATAGTCGCTAATTCATTGATGTCTAATTCAATGTGCTTGTAACTGAGCCCCGTACAGAACATATCTTCTCTTTACATGTCATGCATTGATTGCTTACTAATATTTTGGCGTTTCCTGCTGAGCTCAGTTGATGGAGTACTGTGAGTTGTTAGACAAAGCAGATGTATGTGAAGATCCATACATGCGTATGGTATATGCTTGTGAGTTCTCCCTTCCATCTGTTGCAACATGATTCTAATGGTATATTCTGGTTGTTTTTGAGTTTTTAACACGATTTTTTTCAGCTACGTGGGCTTTTTCCGTCTACTTTGCGTACCAGCGTCCATGGAAGCCTTTCAACCCAATCCTTGGAGAGACATACGAGATGGTTAATCATCAGGGTATTACATTTCTTGCTGAGCAGGTTAGTAAAATGAAACTGTCATTACCAAAAGGTTTAGTGCAAATATTATAAAAACCTATGATACTTCTTCATTTATTACTTTTGGTGATTTTGTTTCACCATCATATTTTCAGGTAAGTCATCATCCTCCAATGAGTGCTGCTCATTGTGAGAATGAGCATTTTACTTACGACATTACATCTAAGTTGAAGACTAAGTTCTTAGGAAATTCATTGGAAGTTTACCCAGTTGGAAGGTGAATTATTACATCTGTATTATTCATTTGAGATCTGCGTGTCTTTAAAGGCTTATGCATCTATGCTAACGTACTAAATTAGTGGTATTTTGGAACATTGAATAGAAACGAGTTTTATAAATCTAACAATGTTTATCAATTTTATTTGACAGGACTAGAGTGACACTTAAAAAGTCAGGTGTTGTTTTTGATTTGGTGCCACCACCGACAAAGGCTAACAACCTGATATTTGGCCGCACGTGGGTTGACTCACTTGGAGAGATGGTCATGACAAACCTGACAACTGGAGACAAAGTTGTGCTATATTTCCAGCCATGTGGCTGGTTTGGGTACGAATGCTGATCATTTTGTATTGTTAGGGAATGGTTCTATTCCAGTTATTTGATTTTGCCCACATATTATATAAGTTGTACCTATTTATGTTTTTTTTTTATCATATTCCAGTTATTGTCATCATTTCAGGGCTTACCTGTCTCATAGGTCACCTTGTAATGCTTTGCCTAGGCCTGTCTCATTTTGCTGTACATTTCAGGGCTGGTCGGTACGAGGTAGATGGGTATGTGTACAGTGCAGCCGAAGAACCGAAAATAATGATGACAGGAAAATGGAACCAGTGTATGAGTTGCCAACCATGTGATCAAGAAGGCGAGCCTCTTCCAGGCACTGAACTAAAGGAGGTTATAATCTCTTATGAAAATTCGTACTGCAGAATTCCCCCTTTTTTTTGTCAGTTCATGCAATTCCAGTCTTAGCGCATGCCAGATCAATTGAATTTCACATACTTTATGCTTACCACAGATTTGGAGAGTTGCTCCTACCCCACAGAACGACAAGTACCAGTACACACACTTTGCACGCAAAATAAATAGCTTTGATACAGCACCTAAGAAGCTATTGGCATCTGATTCCCGGTTGAGGCCTGATAGGTACGCCCTGGAGAAGGGTGACATGTCTGCATCTGGTACAGAAAAGAGAAGGTATTTTACTGTCTTTCAGGAATTCGTACCAAACACTGGAAGTTACAACTTTCATATTTAGCCCTCTACGTGCCGTCCAATCACACCTGAGTTTATGGATAATTTTAGGCTCGAGGAACAACAGAGAGCTGAGAAAAGAACCCGAGAGGCCAAAGGCGAGCAATTCACGCCAAAGTGGTTTAACATGACGAATGAAGTTGCCCCTACACCCTGGGGTGACATAGGGGTTTACGAGTACAATGGCAAATACGCTGAGCACCGGGCCGCAATAGAGAGCTCTAGTGTTGCTGATCAGACAGACGTCACTTCCATTGAGTTCAATCCATGGCAGTATGGCAGCTCATCTTCTCAATGATTTATAATGGTTTGAGCCGCCGTCTCTATTATTGTTGTGTAAAACATGCCCTCGCCTCACCTTGCGCTGATTGTGCGGTCAGCATTTTTTGTGGCTTTGTAGTATTATGAGCTCCCTCTGCCCCTTTCATGTTACAGAATTGTTCAGTAAGTAATGTATTTGATGTAGTCTTCATACCGTCGTTAATGTAGCATTGCAGTTTCCATAGCCATTGGTTGAATTACTTCATTGATGCATGACTGAGTTTATAAAGCTGCTTCAGCCTTCAGATGACGCAAAGCTCCTCTTCATTGCATTCGATCTGGCGAAAGCTTTTTTTTTCAGTCTGAGGCTCTGCTTGGTTCAGCTTATTAAGTGGTTTATCGTTCAAAATAAGTGATAATTACATCAAATGTTTCGTTTATTTTTTGCTTATTATCGCTTCTGTTGACCGCGATTTTAGAGATTTGAACTACGAAAAGTAAAAAACGAGAAGCAAAAAAATCTTCGTTTAGATTATAATCTAAGTGTAGTTGAGAAAATCGTTTTCAAACAGGGCATTAATAGTATCTGGGAACGGGCAAAAGCTGAACGTATCGATCCGCTGCAGCGTTTGAACTGCGTACTTGGTCTGATCCGATAACATCAGAAGGTTGTCGATTAAAAAGAAAAACTCATGATTCGTGACTACTGACGAGCGATTGTGGGTCATTGTATCCGATGGGCGGCACTAATGACATTGTTCGGTGATGAGCGGGCCTTTTACGTCTTGCAGAAATGCGTTTGGTAATTGGTACAGCCCCACCCAATGCTTCGTTTCCAAATGGCAAGTGCTGCCAGAGTCTCATTACTCAAATCAGCTCCAGACTTCCAGTATGAAGATTTTAGAGAAATGCAAAAATTTTCGAGAAATGGTGGTAAGGGTTCAGAGAAACTTCCATAATTTAGACGGTGAGCAACTTGAAAATATTTTAACTCCAAATCTGGAAACAAGAAAGCTCATCACAGTTCATGCAACCTTCAGAACCGATCTTTACCTGCTTCCTAAGTTCCTAACTACGATTAGCAACTTTTCTCAAAAAAAAAACTACGGTTAGCAACTGAACTTCCTCTCTTCGGAGTGGTTAGATGGGAGCGGGGAACGGGACAAGAGGATAAGCAGTCACGTGCAGCGCGCCGCGAACGAATGGATGATGGAAGGAGCTGAGGAGGAGCAACGGTGTCCACTTGTCGCCCCGCAGACATGATTGGATCGAGGACCAATGCATGGCGGGACGCCGTCCCGCCCAATCCCAATCCAGATCAGTTCCTTGCCAACTCCCACGACACACAAGCCACAAGACGCCGGAGCTGCAAGGAGCCCGGCCGCTGGTAACACGCCCGTCGTTATCGCCAGTTCGCCACCATCAATTTCACGACGAACGATAGGAAAAAATGGGTTCTCGCGTTCCGAACAGGAGAGCTCTGCCCGTGCTCGGGAAGGTAATGTCCGTGATAGGATCCATTCCCACAGGCGCGGACGGGGTGTCGCTTGGCGCCTGCCTAACCCCCAACCGTCCCTCTCCGCTTTCGCTGGACGGCCACCATCCGCCCCACGTCCTCCTCCGGCCCAGGCGATGGACCACCTCCATGGCAATACGGCACGGCATGCTCCGATTCCTTTGGGTTCGCGACGCCCCACTCTTTCTCTTCGGACCGAGATGCGCCACATTTCGTTTCCCCACTCGTCCCGTTTCCTCCCGGCGCGTAAAACCCGTCGCCGTCGCCGGCGAAAGCAGGAGCCGAACGCGGCGTGAAACGGCGAGAGGACAGAGCGAGCAGCAATAACAACTGTTCGGTGACCATTAAAGGTAACCAGCGGTCGGTGGACGCGCATGTTCGGCGGCAACACCACCCTGTTCGAGCCTGGTGGTGGTGGCCCGTGCGCACGGGACGGACAGCTAGCGCGGCCCACGAGCGGCCGGGCCGGGGCGCGGCAACGACACATGACATGACGAGACGAGCACTGCGTCGTTTCACGCTGGTTTGGCCCCGGCCATCTATCCCGGCGGCCGCATTATTTGCCGCGCACCTGAGACTGCTGAGAGATACAGCGGCAGAGGATATTCCTGCGTGGTCTTGGGAATCGGCGGAGCACTGAGAGCAAGCGTGTTCGTGGCAACTGCGCTGCGCGGGTCCGGCACGAGCTCTTTTCGGTCTGGTTCCGTCGCCTTTGGCTGCTGCTGATGAATCTGTGATGCCTGGCCCGGGCATATGCACAGGAACAGATGGGAGCAGCTAGCCAGCCCTTGTTCTAAACGAACAGAGGAGAAACGTTTTGATTTTTTGAATGCCACATGCGGCCATGTGTACTTGGAGGCGACGAATTATTGGTTCCAACTTGGATGGATCGGCGTCCGGGTGGGAGAATCAGGCGCGGGTGTGTCCGTATTCGTCCACCGTCCACCGTGGAACGGCAAGTTCAAGTTCGACGTACGATTTTTATTTGGTTTCGAAGGAACTATGTGTTGTTGTTACCCACTGTCTAACCTACTCCTCAACTGGTATAATAATTCAGCGATAAAAAAAATACTGATACATTGAAATGCGATTACGTTTTTTGAATTACAGTAAGCAAGATAACCATATTTAATTCAGCAATGGTCTTGATCAAGCAAGGCAGCCATTTTAATTCAGTGGCAGTCTTAATCAAGACAACCATCTCTGAATTCAGCGATGATCCCAACGGAAACAGTAGTATTCGTTAACTGGACGATACTATATATGTTGCAAGTTGCAACCCCACTTTGCAGAAATCCCCTGCCTGGGCGTGGCTGCCATCGTGTCCACCGCCATGAACAGAGACAGATCACGCTGCGAGCAGAGGCGTTCCATTCTTTTTTATCGGATCAAGCCGCCATTGTATGCCGTTAGAATGTGGGGCCTGCCATGCCATGCATGATGGAATCCAGGCGTGCTTGCATGGACGCATCAGACATCCTAGTAATCTTACGCCACCGCGTGCCTAATCCAGATGCAACCGCAGCCACTTAAACTAGCATTAGCAGCAGCTGGTTCCTGGAAGCATCCCATCACTTGCAGTCACACTCGCCCATTACTTATTGGCACCAAGTAGACAGTACATGTCGATTTTGCTGTAAATCGATTCCATCTTCCTTTTCCCAGTGAAACAGATGGATTGGAAGTGACACAAGAAAGGAATATATCTTTGCTAGAGTATTCAACTGGCTAAGAAAAAAGAAAGAATTTATTAAATGCAAATTATGCATCTTGGAAGTCGGCACACTACTCCTGGATAATAGATTTCTCTTTTTGTTCTCGCCATAGCAATTATGCATCTCTATTATTTTCATGCTATTTTTGTGTTTGCTTTTCTAGAGATCTAGTGGCTATTAGATCTGGATCGACAACCCTCTAATTAAATATACTTACAATTATTTTAACAAAATATGCCATTTCATTAGTAGAACTAATCAAACCATAAGCTGGCGTGTTTGGACTTGCCTTTGTAAAACAAAATATGCCATTTCAGCAGCAGAACTAATCAAACACCCAGCAGCATCCAAAGCATACATTTTCCATCATTTCCAAAGATGGAATTTAACGTCTCGCCATGTGATCCGATTGCAGCCCGACGTGCTCTAGCTAAGCGTATCGGTCCATGTGATTTCCCAACCTGGATACACTTGTTCAAGAAAAGAAGAGTTAAAAAGGTCACCGGAGATGAAAGAAAAATTCATTGTTTGATGCTTTGATCTCATGGGCTAGAGGGGACCAATCAAGAGTGATCTGTTCCTCCGGCAAGCAACAACCTGTTCTTGTGGAGTAGCATGTGACCTAAGGCTCCCTTCACATGACACCTTACTTTTCTTCTAATCTATAGGGAGCAAAACCAGTCTGTTAATTTTGTAATCTCTTGTCTTCGCTTTTAAGAACAAAAAATTGGACAGGCAAGTGGTTGTTCTTGTACCACCGTCCTGCTTTTCAAAAGATTCCAAAGGAATTTTGGGAGTATATTCATGCTAGTTGGTGTAGAGCAGCTATAGGCTCTCTTTGTTAATCTCTCCGCACCAATGGTATTGGTGGGTTGTCATAGGTGGGAAATAACTAGGCGCCTCCAGATCAAGGTGACAGAGGGCACTGAGGACACATAGGCTAAAAAAGAATTGGCCAATTTCAGGGTCATGGCGACCTAAATAAGCTCACTCAAATGGTCAACTCATTAGCCGTGCCTCTCCTAGCCGCAAGATAAAAACAAGTCAGGCCATGGAGTGTCATTGTGTCAATCTCTACGTTCTCTGCCAATTTGGTGGCTTTACAAGAATACCCAGTAAAAAAGGTCGCTGAAATATACAATTAAGTTGCAACCGTAGTGCACCATACAGTCCATCTAATTTGTGGAAACTCACATCCATCACAAAGCCTGAACCAAAAAGAAAAAAAAGAAAACCAGCATGTTAATTCAAAATTGGGAAAGCAGAGGTTGGAGTTGATTTCGCACCCACTGGGACAAGATCCTCCCCTACACCGGGCAGAGCAATGCCACGTTTACGTATGAAAGCTACGAAATTGTTACGCACTATCTCGTATCAAGGTGGAAGAAGGTGGGCCCAAACAAGAGGAGGAAAGCGTTGTTCGTAAGAGTTCGTAGAACTGAGTACGTAAATCTAGCATTTCCGCACCGGGCAGCTACTAGGAAAGCCCTTTTGATAGGCAGCATGTGATGAGCCCACTGGAGCTCACACCTGCCATGTGAGCTACTTCTAGTCATCTTCACTTGTTAAACCCTCTAATGAACCCTCCTAGCTACCCCAATGATCCAGTGGCACACTCCAACTGCAAACACATCTGAGAAATAAACTAAACTATACCGTGAAAGAAAAATATTGCTTACCACACACTAAAAAATGAAATGGGCACCATCTTTTCCCTCCCCTCACTTGTCTTAGTCGGGAAGTAGGTGAGCTAGAGTGGCAGCTACTTCTCCGGGTAGACAGCCAATGTGACGCACGCCCCATTATTCCCTTTCTCCCCCAAGGATGGGGCCCTGATTAGAGGGCAGGAATCTCTTAATGATTAGCCAATTTTTTTGCTAATACTTTCTGGCAGGACCGTAGGATGGATCCTGTGGTCAGCACTGAAGATGCTGATACAGCTCTATCCAAACTCAACATCAGTTAAAAGTTGCAGAAATCGTTCCACGACTGGGTTCATCTATCAGTCGCAAATACTCAAGTTAACCGTTCTGAATTTCCTGCATTTTAAATGTTCCGACTACAAGTCTATAGAATAGCAGAAGTAAACGCGTAGTTGATCTATCAAGTGTGGCCATAGGCTCTATTAATTTTGAGACGCGTTAAGATCGGCAACCACCACCAAACCCAGCACCAGCCAGCCGATTCTGACCGTCGAACCGACGGGCGTCAATCTGAGTTTAATCTGACAATTATTGATACTATTTGTATTATGCGGTGCAGATCTGAGGCGAGCCACCGAGACCTTTCCTATTTCTTGAAGCGTTCTATGATTGCGGTTAGATCAAATGTATTATTCATCACAACGGTGCATGTGACACCTACTCGGTCTCCCCTAACGAGTAAACTTGTTCCGAATCTCGTCCGGCTCTACCGCTTGCACCGTGTACGCTCAGATCGAAACAAGGAGCATCAAGCATGTGATCGTAGAGAGCTACTCCTAATTAACATGGTGCCATGATTAGCGAGCGCCTTTTCTTCTCCCCTCTTGTGGCAACGGATCATGAGAGAGAGAGAGAGAGATAGAGAGAGAGAGAGCAGGTTAAAAAGTCCACTTTGAGACGGTTAACCAATCACAAAAGCAAGCAAAGGGACGGGGAGAGGTGGTCCCAAACCGCACTTTAAATTCATGGTCTATTGCCATCCAGACGTTTGATACAAGTGACACCCCGGCGGGCGGGCGGAGAATTGGTCTGTACGCGTCGACAGCGATCGGCTTTTAGGCCTGGTGCTTTCAGACGCCGCCGGCTTCCATACCCCTGGATCATGGACACGGCATCGCCGCCAACTAACCAAATTCGCCGAGACGTGAGACGGCGCCGTTGCGGCGTTCCCGATCGGGGGCGTCGCTGCGCGCGTGGAAATGCCCCGTTTCGCCCGCCAACGGACGCCTTTCCGTGGGCTCTCGTTCTCTAATCTCTCTCTAGCCTCTCGATCCCCTGGTGGCCAAGCTTGTTTTGGAGGACTACTGCCGGTGCCCTGGCTCTGTTTTGTGGAGCGATGAGGTCAGGGTTTGGTCGAGCCGGAACGGGGACGGGTGCGGCAGGGCGGATTGCTTCGCCCCTGGTGTCTGCAGTTGTCGGGATAGTATGGCTTGAGTACTAACGGATCCGACCTCTATGTGAAGCTGCACGTGCAAACTATGGCTCACAGCCTATTTACAACCCACAAAGAATCTAAGCAATTCGAAGACGACGACCCGGCCCAGGTCAAAAAAACTCAAACCGATCGCTTTCAGCACTTGCACCGGAACCGTCAACGCCGTCTCGACCCCTAAAGGTCGGGATTGGACGACGACAAGACTTGACTATCCACCGTGGGCTAGCCACCGTTCTAACGGTCACGACTGACAGACACAGAGATTTCTAACAACGTACAACAGACGGTAAAGTATTCTAAAAGCACGTAAAGCGATCCGACGGGAGGTAAAGTTGTCCGTCGAGCGGTAAAATCAAACGGTAAAGTAACTTTTGTCCCCTCGCGGTAGACAGAAGGACAAACAGAGGACACTGACCGTCTGCTTCAAGCGCCAGCAGGCGTTAGAGGATCATACCCACCGAGAAGACTATGACGGGGGGGGGTCAACCCGATTTCGTAGGCGGTAAGCCACGTAACCCTGGTTTAGCCGAGTAACCACGGTTCAGTCATGTAACTGTGGTTCAGCCCTGTATAAAAGGGGCACTAGAGACGCAAGTGAGACGAGTTAGTCAAGCTGGATTCGAACCATTCCGCTGTAACCACATTTAATTATGCGTGCTAGAGTTTTTGATCGAGTCAAGACTTTTTTGCATTGTATTTATGTCTTTGAGTTCATACGATTTGATCTCTTTTCCCCTCTAGACATAGAATATTACGTCTCATCGGCGGCTCGAACCAGGTTAACTTTTGTATCTTCCTTAGAGTACACCATTCGAATACGAAAAGCGTACGAACTCTCTCTCTGATTTAGTAAATTTTATTGTGTCGATATTCAGAACACCGACAGCAGCGATGGAGATGGAAGTTTCTTTTTCTGGGTGAGAAGGTTAGGAACCATCGGAAGGCATGGGCGCAGCTTCTTGGATGCACACGGAGAGCTAACTGGCTGTTGTGGTATGTATGTTGTTCAACTGGATGTTGAACTAGCCAGCCCCGGTTAGTAGTCACGCGACGCAGCACTCCTCCCTCCTACCGATAGATTAGAAACGAACTGGTACAAGTGGTAGTGTCTACCACCGCCACGTGACATTCTCTGTACTCGCCAACCCATCATCACTGTCCACATGGACCACAGTTCAACTACACAACGTCAGTACTACGTACAATAGACAATATTTAGGCGCGTATTTTAATTCGAATGATTCGACCAAACCGGCGACGCACCGGCGTAAATTTTGCGGTGGCAACAGCGTGACAGACTCCATGAGACGGCTTAAGAGGAAGACGGTCCAGCTGGCGTCGCGAGAGGCCGGCGCCAGTAATGACCACATGGCCAGCCTAAAAGGTTCGCCGCCCAGTTTGGTGAGCGGACGAGGGAGAGGGGAGATTCACTGAGAAGCGACCAAGAGTCCAGGGAATAAGGGGAGAGCACCGCGGGCGCGCGGCCGCGGGCGAGTGAAATCGCAACGGCAAGCGGCGAAATGCGTGCATGTTGCTGCGCGCGCAGCGGTGGCATCATGCGTTCCCCGGCTCCCCGCTCGAACAACCCACGGACGAGGAACCGTGCCGCGCGCGAGCCTTTTCCTCGGCGGCGTTGCCCGGTTTACACGCCAAGCAAGCTGCCATGGTGGTCGTCCCCCACGTTCCCCTGCCCGCGCCAACCAGCATCCGCACCGACGCCCCTGCCAGCCGGGCGAGGACCGGCCGAGGCAGAGGGAATGGAGTCCGTGACAGAAAGTCTCAAAAACAAATTTCACTGCGTGAGTGAGAACAGGGTCATGGTGCATCGCTTCTCCGTGGATCAGGGGAGCGTTGGTTCCAGTTCTGGCGTCCCACGTGAAGGTGCTTTCACTGCACATGAGAATAGTTTAAACTTAAACGGCTTTTTAACTTGTATGCCTGATTGGATTCCTTAAGAAAACTGAATGTGGGTTAGAATAAACGGCTCTAGTGTTTATATCATTCGACGCGAATTCTAGTTTTCTTTTTATAGAGCAAGCCGCTTCTTCTTAACGAAATTCAAGTGCGGGTAAATTTTAGCGATGCAATCGATTGTAGTAATAGGTTTTCTAGGAACCCGCAACATCAAACCCACAAGTAATTTGTATCATTGTCATGAAACAACCATCTTGATCCGTAACTATCGTTGAAGATGTGCAAATTATGACTTTGTTAATAAATAGGTGGTCGCAATGTATATTACTCCAATAATGTTGGCAACATGAATTATGATATTGTACAAAAATAGCTACAATTGATAAAAAAAATTGCGTGATTTGGTAGTAGAAACAATAATAGGGACATGATATACTCATTAAATTTCGGTTGGTATTCAACAACTGGTTTCTGTGGTGCCCAAACAATGTCTCACGGTACCACTGATAGATGTATATTCCTATGGCTTGAATCTAATGAACAAAAATGCATGTTGAGGGATGTCTTCTTCTCTATATAAGTCGCTTTAATATACTACTCCATCCGTTTCAAAATATAAGCATTTTTAAGTTGAGTCAAAATCAAACTTGTATCACTTTGATCACTAATAATATATAATTAATAATGATTTATTATATAAAAATTATATTTTTATTATTAAATAAACTTTCATAAAAATTATATTTTTATATTAAAAATTATATAAATTCTTAAATATTATTAGTAGAAGTTAAATTTTTTTGACTTTATCCAAACTTAAACATGCTTATATTTTGTAACGGATATAGTATATATTATGGGAATAAAGGAACCGGATCTATTAATAATAACCAGAGAAATGATGTGCGGCTGACATGTGAGCCAGTAGAGGCGTATCAACTATTGGCACAAGGGAGGAGTGCTTTACGAAAATGGAGAGTATTTCTAAAGCAAGGCTGTACCTCAGGTTGCGCCGCGCAGGAAGATCAGCTTTTCGCAACGTCCGATGCGCGGAGCCGGAACAAAAGCTCCGGACGAAGCGTCCCAACAACGGTTTGGTATCACTGGCAAGCAAGGTACTAACAAAAGCGCGAGGCCGGTGCCTTTCCCGGAACGTTTGGCATCTTTGGCGCTTTGCCCTCTTCGGCAAAATCCCACGACGTCCCTGCAGCTCCTACTCCGCCTGCGGTTAGGTCTCTTTTGGAACCTAGGATTCTCAAAATGTAAAAACGTATAAATAAGAAAAACGTAGAATTCGAGTTGAGTATACTCTTTAATTTTATAAAATAAAAAATATAAAAATTGCTCTCAAAAGGTGTTTAGATGCTTCACAAGAAAAATACAGAAATTTTATGATTAGATGTTCATTAGCAAGAGAGCAAAGGAGAGAGAAAAAGAGTTCTATGCCTTGAAACTTTCAAAGGAATTTTAACAAGAGGTTAGACCTCATGCTAGAATTCCTTCAAAATGTGAAAGAAAATTTCCTATTCCTCCAAAATTCCTATGAAGTAATTCTTTATTCCAAAGAGCACATGTAAATTTTTTTTAAAGATTGAATTCCTTCATTTTCCCCATACAATTCCTCTGTTTCAAAGGACCCTTTAACGTGCAAGCAACGAAGCCGGACGTACGGGAGGTTCCATCATTCTGTTCCCGTCTCCGTTTCTCGCTTTACCAACTTTGAAGGGCTCCGATCCTGAGGGAACGAATTGAGTAATCACGTCATTCAATTAGTATGATCTGTCCATACATGGATGGATGAAATCTCCGTCGATCAATTTTCACATTGTGTACTACTTTTCAGTTTTAAATTATTTACACTGTTAAATTCTAACATTACCATTCGTGTTATTTAAAAAAATTATTTCATTGAGTAACATAATTAATTGTTATTTAAATTTTACTAATGATAAATCAAATAGTAACAAAAGTTTAGGCATTTGAATAAAATTTTTAATAAATCGAATGATTAAAGTTAATATTAAAAATTAACTGTGTCAATATTTTAAAATCGAAGTACTGAACAAATCTCCGCCGATTTTGTCGGTGCGTCGAGGAGGAGGAGTGACGCCACCACCAAAGGCTAGCTAGAGCCGGCGGGGCACCACCAGGTCGTGGGCGCGACGACGTCTTCATGCTTTCCATCCATCCGTCCGGATCGATCGCGTGATGCACGTTGCCGATATCCCGTGCGGCTGGCTGGCGCACGGCGCGGTGTCGACTCGTTCAGCGAACGTACTGGCCTCGCCGTGCCCGTGCGTGCATGCGATGGGACGTTGTGCTCTGCCGCTCAGGCCCCACGTACTCTTACGTCGTTGTACTCCCCTCGCCTGCCAGCCTTTGTCAGTTCCGGCGGCTGCTGACTGCAAGTGTTCGTCTCTGGCTGGTTCTCTCAACCGCCCTGCCCCTGCTGTAATAACCGAGGAAAAAGGCCTCGATTAGTGATGGTACTGGAACATGCTTTCCCATGATGCGCTCTGCACGGGGACCCCCTTCGCGTCGCTCTGTCTCTGAAGTCTGGATGCATTGCACGCATGCATCATGCGGGTACGAACAAGTGGCGCGGTAATAAGACCGACACTCATGAACGGCGTTGTTCATGAGGGAGAAAGAAAAGCGGAGCCGACGACGATCCGGACCCACGCGCCGGTGTCTCTGCATGCATGCATGCCGCGCCGCTCGCCTGGGCCCCGCCCGGCCGGTCCATCTGGACGTGCGCGTCGTTACTTGCCAGCACGTCTTCCATCGAGGCGAATGCATGGCGACATGGGTGGGAGTAGTGATGAGAGATCGATGCATGGTGACTTCGAGGATGATGTCCTGGGGCCCCGCCCTGCCTGTGGATCGGAGGCAGCCAGCTCCGCCTAGCGTGCGGCAAGCTCTGTGGAGCGCGCGGTGGCTTCGAATTCAAAACAACCGAAACCCATCGTTCTGTCCAACGAGCATAGGTTTGCTGCAGCGGCGTATAAACCCTGTCCTACCCGTCAGTAAGTGGGCGCCCACAAAGCTTTACAGCGCGGCACCAATGCGGATTATACTTATTAATTATTACAGCCGCCGTGGCCCCTGCTTATCGCGTTTGTGCGGTGTTACTTGCCGGCGACACGCGGCCAAGCTAAGCGAGAGCTTATCGAGAAGATCTGACGCGCGCGATACGGTTCTCGTCTCCAGCGGTTCGACACGCCACGCATCACAACGGGCGCGTCGATCCGACCTGTCCTCCCACGTGTGTCCTGGGTCCCGCGTGACGTCCGCTTCAATTCACAGCTCCCGGCGATCTCCGGTTCCGGCGCGTCGCCTCCCCGTCAGGTCTCCGGCTCCACGCGCCCACCGTATTCTGACACGTGGGTCCCAACGGCAGCAGGTTCCCTTCCACGCAAGCGCACGTCTGAGAACCACATCCTTTATCTCGTGGAGAAAATTCTTATTTTGGCTAAAAAAGTCACCTCTTCTTTTTTTTACCTTTTTTTGAACTTTCTTATTTATACAAAATTTTATTTTTTATTTTTTCCCTTACCGTTAGTTTACACCGCTAACGGTGTTAAATATAGGAAAAATAAATCACCACAAGTTCAACTTGTATTTATGATAATTTGATGGTGCACTGATTTTCAAAATAAAATCGTAATATTGTTAATTTTTTTAACATATACTATATTTTAACATGAAAACATCATGAGTGTTAACTTTTTAACAAATTAAAATTAAAATTGTGATGGTTCATTTTATGAGAGAAATAAAATAGTCATTTGATCCTATATTTAACACCATTAAAGATCTAATGAAAGAGTGAAGAAAGATATAAAAAATAAAATTCTGTTTAAATAAGGAAGTTAAAAAAGCCAAAAAAACAGTGAATTTTTTAATCAAATAATAAATTCTCTCTATCTCGTGCCGAAAGCAGACCCCGGGCACGTCCACGCCGTCACACCATGTGGGCAGCTCGGCCGCCGCGGCGGCGTCCCGGGGGTGACGCCGGCGGGCCGGCGGCGAACGCACGCTCGCGGGGCCGAGCTTGAGCGACGCGTCACGTCAAGCCTTTTTTCCGTCATCCAAAAAAAGGCACATAAAAACAGGGACTAATCCGTCCTTCTCGTTTTCGGCTTCACGCTTTTGCCCCCTCGCTATTTCAAAATCGCAGTCGCGGTGGTGGATGACAATGCTTCGGCGAAAACTAATGGGAACACAATTTCTCGTTGCTTGCTCGATTTATCTGCTCCGCCGGTGGGAGATAACGAGGGCCAGGAGAATTCCGGGCCGAGGACGGAACGGGACGGGGAGGAGGGGATAGGCGGATAAGCGCAGGGGCGGAAAAGGAGCGATGGGGGGCGCAGGAAGTCGACACGTGTACGGACCTTTTCTGACGTGGCGTGAGCGGCAGACGGATGAGGAGGCTTGCAGAAAAACTCCGGTCCTTCCGTGACTTCCGTCACGGTCTCATGGAACTCCGTTTCTTCAGATGACCAGACCTTTATTTTTGCTACTAGTACTGTTACTTTTCTTGCCAAAAAAAAATATTGAATTAAGGCCTACTTTGAAACGCGGTAATTTTTTTTTTTCTGTTTTCTATGTTTTTTCTATGAAATTAAATTAATTTCTATAAAATTTCAGTAAAATTTCAGTGAAATTCTTGTGTTTCAAAAAAGATATAAATATGTTAGGCATTACTTTTCGGGATTCATACTTAATTTTCCAAAGGCTCACTGGTCACATACATACTTACATGCTAATTTGGCATGCATATCCAAACTATCATTTTCCATGTACCATCTGAAAATTTGAGAAGGTACCACCTCTATTTGTCCTTGCCCGACTTAGGCTCCATTTAGAATGCTAAAATTTTATATGAATTATACAAAATTTTTATATGAATAAGTTCAATTTTATAGAAAAACTATAGAAATTAGAAAAAAAATCACATTCTAAACCTACCTTATATGTAACACGCGTCAAAAAATTAGAATCATATTGGGTGTCCAAATCCCTAAAGTCACATTATTTAAATCGTTTCCAAAAATAAACGATCTTGGTTCCTGCTCATTGTATGGTTTCACATTTGTTTTGTTCACACCCAGTTACTCCTTTTGCTTGTACGACGAAGCTAAGAATGGAAAATGCATAAAACATCTAATTCAATCAGCAGTGTGCAAGCCTGGCTTAATTACTGGACTCGGCCCATGATTATCGTCTACTAGCAAATTGTTTAAAGGAGTTCAGACACCTATGAATCATTGGCTGATCTAAATTAGTAACAAGTTAATTAAACCTTAGGGCTACTAGAATTGAATGGGTGTTTATCCTATCCAAATCTCAGTACCTACTGGAGAAAAACACTTATAAAACTTCATGAAAGCGAGATATCATAAAAGACAACGACAAGTTATAAACTCATCAGCAACTGGTGCGTCAAAGTTTTGGGAAAACTACAGGTCAGTTTAATTAGGCAACTCATACATGTTCTCGAAATTATCATTTTGATTTTTCTTTTGTTTCACGTAGAAAATCTGAAAGTTTATGTCCATTTTTCCCCAACGTCTATACCCAGGCATGGTTAATTAAAAATATACTACAGGCGAGGAGAGAAAGAGCTACACAAGTAAAACCCTATACAGTACATATTTTTTTACGAGAAGATGAGATGCGCAAAGGCCACGAATTTCTTATCTAAAAATTATCCGGTCCTGTGTTGAAGAACGCCCGGAATCTTAGCACCTTTTTTGGCATCAGCTCTGGATACTCTCATCCCCAACACCACACAGCCTCTCATCCCCCAATAAAGCAAAAACGCCATGCAAATTCTTTACTATTTTTTAAATAATAAATAAACAGAAAAAGGAGCGGCCCAATTAATCCTGGGATACCGAGAGAAAGGGTGGGGGGGGGGGGGGGGGGGAGAGACTAAGACGTGGGCCCGCCTTCACTAACCCGCACGTTTATTTTCTAAAAACGCCCCGGTAATCTCCTCCCTAAACCTCCATCGGTTAACCGGGATCACTCCTCTCGTTCGTGGTCACGAAGGCCAGACCTAATCCGACGGCGCCAGCGTCGAGTGCGACTGACGGCTGCGATCCACGGCACGTGGCCCGGTCCCGGAGAAGCCTCGCGCCTGTAAGAAACCGGGACAAGCGGCCTGGGCCCTCGGATCATGCCTTGTGGGCAGGCGCGCGGGGCTGGAACCGGTCATCAGCGTTGGGCTGCGGGGCGTTTAACCGGGAACAGCCGGTGGACGGACGGGAAGGGTGGCGTGAGCGGATTTGGAAGCGAGCGGAGGAGAGGGTTGGGGGGGTTTAAGAAGGGGGGTTGGTTTTGAGAGGTTTTGGCCAACCCAGACATCACCACCACCACAACAAGAAGAAAAAAAAAACAAGGCGAGGAGGAAGAGGAGAAACCGCAAACCAGAGGAGGGAAGGGGGAGAGAGAGAGCAAGCTCAAAACAAACACAGGAGAGGCGGAGCGCGAGCGAGGAGGGGGGGAGAGGCCAGAGGCTCAAGAGGTCGAGGAGGAAGGAATAAATTCCGCTGCGGTTCTGAGGGCGGATCTCGGCGAGAGCGGGGGAGCCCCAGGCGGCGGTGATCCGACGGCGATCGGAGGCGGGAGCGCGTCCCTGGCGACGAGGTGAACCCGCCGTGCTTGTTCCGGGGGGGAATTATCGCTAATTACGAGGTGTCGGGACTGGGGCTGGCCGTTTTTGTGCAGGGGTTTTGCTTCCCGTGCTGTTTGGGGTCCGTTCCTGTCTGAATTTTGGTTGCTTTGGTCCGATCCGGGGGCCTCCGTCGCTGGTCCGTGGCCAATTCGCTCTGTTCCGCGGATTCTGGCACATTTCGGAAGCGAGGCAGGATTGGGCGAGCCGGACGGCGAGATCGGATCTGGCGTCGCTCGATTCGCTTGTTCTTGGGAGGTTCTTGGTCCTCCGGGGCTTGCAGGTCGCTGCCTCATCGCCCCACCCTGCCCTTTGTTTTAACCGACGCGCGCCCCTGCTTTCCTTCTGGCAATTGCTTAATCCTCACGGATTCCGTGCGGCGTAACATTTTCCTTGTAAGAAACATTACCCCCATCCTGGTTCCATAATTTGGATCACGAGTGGAAGTATGAATTCTTTCTATTTCCGTTCTCCTTTCGATGTCTGTTTAATTATTCCGGGGGTCTGGTGTGCTTTTGGAGCGCAGGTAGTTTAAAATTCTTGTCACTGGCCGTTCTGCGTCTGGATCTGTCGCCTTGGGGTTTTGGGATTCGGAAATTCTTGTTAATTAACTACGCTGCAAACCATGATCGTTCTCTGCTTAATTAATCAAGGGTTTATCCGAGATTTATCCTCTGTTCTTGCGGAGATCCCAATGAACCATCTTTCTTTCTGTGCACTGACCACCAGTTTCCCTCTTGCCGATAGCTAATTGGTACTTGGATGCTTGCTGTGCAGATTTGTGCTAGGGGACAAGCCATGAACCACGCAACCACCGGTTGTTAACTAATCAACTCCCTCTGTAAATTGCAAGCAACCGGAGCGAGGAACAAGCATGGTGTTCCAGAAAAGGTCGTCGTCAGAAATGGAGTCGTGCGGGGGAAGCCAAGTCGCGGAGATGCCGCGCGTCCCAAAATCCGCGAGGGTATGCAGCCTTCAGCGCATCGATTCGGCTATGGCTTCGCTGCCTTGATTGTCGAGTCTGACAGCGATGGCGTTTCTTATTGGGTGAAATGTGCAGGGCAAGAGATCGGCTCGGAAGAAGGAGGCCCAGAGCCAGGGCCAGATGATGTGCGCATTTGACCTTCTCGCGACGGTGGCCGGGAAGCTGCTTGATGAGGGTGAGGGCTCGCTCGGGAACATGAACGCCGGCGCACGCGCACCGGCCTTGGCTGCGTGCGCCAATGGTCTCCGCGTGAAGCAGGAGCAGTGCGATGAGCAAGTGAAGCATTTCAAGACCGAGGTCACAGATCAGGATAGCTGCAATGAGAGTGCGATACTCTCTCACATTGCAGCTCAGCGACCGGTGAGTCATGCTCGGAATGAGGATCTGAAAGCGAAATCTGAGACTCAGGACAAGGAATCATCTATGATCAGTTGTACCAAGGCTAAATTGGATTGTAATTTTGGTGCAATTGCGGATAGGTGGTCGCCTGAATCCGTGGAGTCAGGAGCCTTCACAGGGGATGCAGTGGCAACCGCCGGCTTTCAGAAAATCACACCTGACATGTATAATTTGCTCGACCCAATGGACGTGGACGTGAAGCCGCCTCCTTTGGTCAGCTCTGACAGCACCGGCGAGATGCCATTGTTTGGCAATAAAGTTCGCCGCTCGATTTCCTTCCCAAGGGGTCCGAAGGGGGCTGCGGGGTATGCTGTAGATATAGACGATGATGACGATAAGTCTTCTGGGTGTACTCATCCGAGCATCACTGCTAACAAGGGTTTCAGGCCCGATTGTACAGCTGAGCATAGTAGGGTAGGGAAGCTGCTTGCATGTAAGTACAGGAAAGTTGCTTCAGCCAGGATGCGCAGAGGTGATCAGTCCTGTAGTGGTGAGCATTTGGAGATTTCAGTCAACTATTTTTTTTTCTCAGCAGCACTAAATTGATGGTATTCATGTTCAAACCAGCTGTATCTCACTTGAATTCATTGATCCTATCAGATTTTGAGCGGAAGCCTTCTTTCCGCAACAAGAAAATGCATTACACACGACAAAGGACACAGAGGAGTACATTTAAGCGGAGGAAGATGTTTGATCGTCATTCAGTTATAGCATCTGAAGATGGAAGGTTAAATGGAAAGGGAAACACGAAGGCTACTGCAAGAGACTCCCATGCTGCTTCTTTTGAAGGTTTGTTTTACTTGCTATTTCCCTGTTTGTTATTAGTTGTTACTTATATGCGTGCAATTACTCTTGCAGCAAACAAGGGGACTAATTCCATGCCATTCCATAATTCATGTGATTCAAATGATTGCCATGGTAAACATCAAGTTCACAGCAAGTTTATTTGATCTCTGACTTTCCATAGTTGGTCCTTAGTGTCTTGTTTTTCTCCTTGCAGTGAAACTTAGAATTAAGTCTTTCAAGGTGCCAGAACTTCTTATTGAAGTACCAGAAACAGCAACTGTTGGGTCACTAAAGGTATGCACCAGACATTTGTTTATTCAAAGAGATAGCATGAATTCCTTTGTTTGTTTTCCTGTAGTTTAATCAGTCTTTCCAATACAGAAAACTGTTCTGGAAGCCGTGAATGCCATTCTTGGAGGTGGTCTACGTGTTGGCGTTCTTCACCATGGGAAGAAAGTCAGAGATGATAGCAAAACGTTGGTGCAGGCTGGTATTGGTCATGACGACATGCTGGATAACCTTGGATTTTCACTTGAACCCAACTGCACACAAAATCTTTCTCCAGTCCCAGCTCATGAAGATACCAGTTTCCTGGAAACTATTGATACTACTGAACCCCTAGCAAGGTAACTGACTATTCATCAAATTAGCTATTTGCATCATATAATTGCAGATATACATTGATCCTGACCCAGATTGTGTATTCCTAATCCAGGATTGCACCTGCTGACTCGTCTTCCAAACACGGTGAAATTGATGCTTCCCAGGAGCTTGCATTAACGCCCTTTACAGCAGCCTACCAGGGGAGTGATCGCAATTCTGTGCGCTCCCCTGTGGGTAATTCATCGCCTAATAAAGCTTCCACAAGCTCGCGAGCTATAGTTCCTATAGTTCCTGCAGATCCGGATGCAGGGGCTATAGTTCCTGCGAATAAGTCAAAGAGGTCGCCGGAGCAGGGGCAGCGCCGAATTAGGCGTCCATTCTCTGTAGCTGAAGTTGAAGCACTGGTGCTGGCAGTCGAAAAGCTTGGGACTGGAAGGTACATTGTTTAGTTTACTCATTTCAGCTGACAAAGGAAAATCTTTTGTCCTCTGTTTTCTTACTGTATAAGATGTGGACCATGTAGGTGGCGAGATGTTAAGCTTCGTGCTTTTGACAATGCAAAACACCGGACTTACGTTGATCTCAAGGTATACATTTATCTTAGTACCGCCAATGCTTGTTACAATATGATTGCTTCTTCCTTGATCATCATTTTTCCTGATTCATTCTTTGATCCTCATATTTTCCAGTTATTTGCTCAGCCTTTTAATTGCTTTGAGAGGACCCCTTACCTAGACTTTATTCCATATATCCCTGGTGGGTTAGGTTACTTGGCTCATTGGCAGTCAACCACCAGTTTGGTGCTTGTGGCTTTTGGGTTCCTTACCAAACAGGAACCGTACTGTTTTTGGGTTGGTAGAAGATTGTAAGTCAGGCTCTTGTTCTGAAAAGCCTTTTCTCCTTACGATCCAGGGATTAAACGAAAAGTCGTGCGGGGGGCTCCCGTCCCGGCGGCTGACAAAAGGCCCACCCACCACCCCCTAAAAAAAAAAACGGGCCGCGCGGGGGCCGTCTAGAGGACGGATCGGGATCGGATTGCGCGGTGGCCCCCCGCACCTCCGGGCCCCGCCACAAAATCCGCTCTATACGACTCAGTTAGCGATGTCCTCACGCACGTGCTTTGTTATTTGGATGAGTCATGTGGGTTGTGGATCCGTGTGTGGTAGCACTAAAACGGCTCACCAAGAAACAAAAGGGACCTATTCTTGCACGTCAACTAACTCTGCCTGGACTTTTTGAAAAAGTCCAGCTGAAGGATCAGATAGCGTTTCCTTTATTAGACTGGAAGCTTCTTAGCTGTTTTGAATCGTAGCTGTTAGCATGCATCTGACTCTTTTCTTTGTTAAAATTTTGACGAGGACTGTGAGGTTTGAAGTGGGATGAACTAACCGTGTCGAAATTATTCTTTCAACAGGACAAGTGGAAGACGCTGGTGCATACGGCGAGCATTTCGCCACAACAGCGGCGTGGCGAGCCTGTGCCACAGGAGTTGCTCGACCGTGTCCTTGCGGCCCAGGCCTATTGGTCTCAGCAGCAAGCCAAGCTCCAGCCGAAGACGCCCCCGCTGGCTGAGGCTCGCTTGCTCACATAATAATTTGATGTCTCCTCTCATGGTTTCGTGGGAAACCATTTGCAGCCTTTGTATAGTCAGTAAGTCAGTCAATCCCTTCACAGGAGGTTAAGGAATATATTAGAAAAAAAATACATACATAAGGTACAAGAAGCATTGACCGATTTGTTGTAATATCTACTCACCAATTATTCTTTAAGCCAGGATCTCTCTCCTTGTGAATTTAACCAAAGGAAAGGGTATTTCTTTGGCAAATTGTACATGTTCATGAAGAAGAAGCTGTTCCATGAACTGATATGCAGTGTGAAGTAGCTCACAGTTTTTACGATTGTGGTTAGAGAAGGTCCGTTTTGACCAAGCTCCGGCTCTTGTTTCTGAGTTCCCTATAGCCTAGTTGTGAAGAAGACGCCACCCGAGACTGAGAAATCGTCAAGCATCCAAAAATCAGCGTGTGTTGATTGTACTGCAGTTTCTATAGTTTTGACTGCCTCACAAGGGTAGCTTATCCTCTGTCATTGGGAGGATAACTTCGGCTAAGAAGCCCAGATTCAGAGCCAGGTCAAAGCGGCACCGAGAGCTTCAGATTCTTTCGGTTCATCAATTCAATTCATTCTTTTGTTAGTGCAGAATTATGCAAGGAAGAGTGATGGATCCTAGCTTCTCTTTTTCTTTCCCTGGTACCCTTTAGTTATACCATGTTCTTTCAGTCTTGTAGTTATCTATTTTGTAATTGATGAAATTAACAAAATGAAAAGGATTTTTTTTTTCTGCCACTTCATCAGATAGCCTAAACTATGCCTAATACTTTGACTCCTGTGATTATATTTATTCAGAGGATCATCAGCAGGCGATCCTGCCTGGGATCAGAGATCAGATGCTTAATAATTTGTAGTCTTGTGTCAGAATACTGCCGCCGAAGTCTAAATGATAGGAGATTCTTATCCATATGCGAACAAAGTTAACTGTCACAGTACTTCTAGTGGAGTAACTTGCTGTAATTTTTATGTGGTCAAGCTGTCGTACTCTCTGTTTCGAAATTATTGACACCGTTGAGTTTAGACATCAATTTTGACTATTTGTCTTATTCAAAAAAGTTTGATGAATATTATATGTTTTATTATAATTTGCTTTATTATCAAAGTAGATACAACTATAAATTATAATTTTATATTTTTGAATAAAATGAATGATCAAAATTAATGTCTAAAATCAAGGAGTAGTAAGTTTCTAACGTGTGTGTTGACTCACGCACTGAGTGTTACCGGCTGCTTACGTCCCTTACAATCCACGTGTTAACTGACTCGTTTGCTTCCAAAGATTTCAAAGCATAATTCATTGACCTCTGACCCAAGATCAAAAAAAATATCTACCGCGACGCCCGGTCGATAGATCCCTTCGAAGCAAGCGCACCGCATCCGGCGAGCTATCAGAACTTCCGCGTGCCAAAAGAGCACCGTGCTGCCGCGCGATGATTGAGGGACGGAAGCCAGAATATTCCCATGTGAGGATGGCGTATAAACCAGGATTAGAAAAGGAGGCAAGCAAGCAAGGGGAGGAGAGAAGCAAGTGACCGACGGCACAGCCTGGATCAATCGACATGCATGGCTGTTGCTTGCAAGTAAGCTTATCAGGGAGGGGGAAAGCAAGGAAGGAGCACCGACACCTTGCGGCCCCGAACCGAGAGATCCGTGGGCGTTGGTCACCACGAGCCAACGCTGCCTAAAACAATGGATGGATCACCGTTAGTTGAGAGCAGATCACGTCAGGATCATGGCAAGTGCCCCTCGGTCTTCGCCAGCTGGGCCCAGCTCTACGCAATTTAAGAGTGTGCGAGACGGGTACATGCATCCATCCATCGATCGCGCTCACTGCCTCATTGGCGTTACGTCCTAGCGCCCATGCCGATCGATACACACCCGCGCGTATTTCCGGTCATTATCCTGAGGCGAAACTGATGTTCGCTTAAATTCGTTAACAAGACAGCCGGGACAACATGCAGGGCTCTACCAGGAACGTGCAACTGTTTCGTGCCTGATCTCACAGACGGACGATCGAGTTAGTACGTCGTCGCGGACGGCATGCCATGTTTGCTCCATGTGGCGCCGCGCGCCCGGCCAAGTAGAGGTTCCGATGCCTGCCTGACCA
This sequence comes from Zoysia japonica, assembly GCA_001602275.1. Taxonomy (NCBI): domain Eukaryota; kingdom Viridiplantae; phylum Streptophyta; class Magnoliopsida; order Poales; family Poaceae; genus Zoysia; species Zoysia japonica. Next base: position 2,350,043 of record BCLF01000003.1, on the reverse strand, counting down.
TCCGTGATTTGGTCGCCGGGACTCGGCTCGCTTCCGTGGCAAACGCGAGGTCGGCCGGCACGCCGTCCAGTCTGTTGCCGCGGCCGAGATCGTGATCCGCCTACACGCGTGCCGTCTCCGGACTCGGTGATCGCCGAGTCGTACCGTTCCCATGGTCCTGTATAGTACTGTATTTTCCAATGAGTTTATTTGTAACGCTCCAGATATTGTCGGACGACGCCAGATCGAGTTAAACTAACGCTGCACATGATCCGAGTATCCAATATTGAAATACGACGTAGATTTAATTCGTCTTGGGTTTATCATTCCGATTAAACTAAGCACGTGGGGGGGGGGGGGGGGGGGGGGGGTAGCGAGGCCATGATAGGTCAATTTGGGCGGAGTGGTTGGCGGCGGGCGAAGGGCGGTGGGTGACGACGGCTACAGTGGCGTGAGCTTCGCAGCAACGCACCAACCGATCCGCGGCGGCGCCTCCATTGTGTTTCTTTATTGTTGTTGCTCGAAGCCACCGGCCACGTCGTGGGTGCGAATTGACATTTGAATCAGTCTCGATGCGATAGATCACATTCTTCCTTTTTCTGAGAGAAAAAGAAGCTTGTTCTAACACCCTGCTCCCATGAGACCACGATGACATACTACGAACTCGCCACGCAGCTGCCATGTGCTTCTCCGACGTGTTCCGTTGGAACCAACACGTTAAAACTTGCATCAACACGGTGATGACGGTGACGATCGATCGGGGCAAAGACCGGCTCTAGTCGTCGCAGCGGCATGCAACGTGTTACAGTCTCCCCCACGCATCGGCCGGCCCAGGTTGCTGAGTCCGGTCGCGTCGGAGAGGTGGTGGAACGCACGTAGTTTGACGACGGTTGGTGATGCCGAGCCGGCAAGTTCTGTTCCATATGCGTGCCGCCGTGAACCAGCCAGCGCATGGGTTTTGCTTGTTCGCCGCCGCTGGTAGGATCGAGATTAGTTTACTGGTCGGGGTCCAAGTTTTTGAGTCCTGGTTGGCGAGGTAAGTGGAGCTGGCGCGGCGCCAACGAACACGTGAAGAAGAACAAGTCCGTGGTCTCTTTCAGGTACCGTCGACGGCGCGGCAACTCCCCCAACCGTACCGAAACGACCAAATTGAAGTTTACTCCCTTTCCGCCCGGTAATCTCGACGCCGGCGGCGGCAAGATAATCAACGCGAAGCTGCCTCTTCTATCCGTAAGCCTTTTCCTGAGAGCGAAAGGAAGGATCGAACAGACTGCTAGCTGCAAACTACGGGGGTTGTCGCTGTCAACACGCACGCAGTACAAGCTTCTGGATCAGCTAATAACGTTGCAGATAGGAGTATTCAGGAAAGGCATGGCGTATGAGACGGAAGCTTCTTTCCCGTTCCTACCCGACGTACGTGTGCGGCACGCGTGTGGGTGACGAGGTGATCAACGCGGAGGAGCATGACGATTTGGACTCGCCCAACGCGTGTTCTCGCGGGACCGAGCGAATTTGCGCTGTGAGTTGAGGCGCCGTCCCGCGTGTTGAGCGGACGTGCGCAGGGGCTGGATGCTTCCTGCGGCGTGTCGCCATGGCGTCTTGCCATGACGTGTGCGTTTGCTTTCGAGTTCACAGGTCCGTCCCAAAGCAGCGGCGCTCCATTCTTGTTGCGGTACGTGGATTCTGGAATATGTTCTGCCGAGTTCGACAGGTTTAAAGGAACAGGAACAGCGAGGTTGTAACGATCAGAGGGACGATCCAGTCGAAGCTGCACTAAAACCGGTCCAATATGGCCGTATGAAAAACACTGGAGAAGGCCGGAAAATATTCCATCATCTAAAAAACGGCCCAATAGCAAATAGCCCTGGATGATCTGACGATTTGGAAAGCTTTGATCACAAACGAACCGTTTTTCGGCATATTCGGCCCGGCCTTACTCGATGCAGACCTGTGCACGGCGTAGCGGTCTATATCGAACTGCAGCCCATAACTCCGTCCCAAGTCTAGCCCATAGGTCTACTCGTCTCCTCCAAACTGAATTGCAACCCTAAACTGAATTGCAACTCTGGGCTGCACCGCCCAGCCCACCTGAAGGCTAAAGCCCGTGCGCCAGTTCAACAACTTGCTCGTTCCCTCCCCACATCCGTCCGCAGACTCCGCACTCACATCTCGCCACCACCGCCAGTTCGCCACCGTCCTCACCCGCGCCGGCTCCTCCTCCGTCGCTCGTCGCACCCCTACTCACAGGTGACTTCCCGTTCGTTCCCGTTTCTGTAGCTACCTTCGTCCCCTGCCCCCCCCCCCCCACCCCCCCGGGCACACGCTGTTGCGCCACCCGCGGGGATTAGCGGCGCATGGTGCGCCGCCGGTTAAGTTATTTGCTTTTCGCTGGGGTTTAACCGCAGCTAGGGTTTTGGGCTTTTCCCCATCTCTACGTGCTAGGCCAGGTCCGCTCTATCGGTGACCTGAGGTTCTTGTTGGGCGCTGGCGGCCTGTGGGTGAGGTCCTGATGTAGTCTTCGTGTCCGATTTCCAGTTATTGCTGGGAGCTCTGAGTAGTCATTTAGGGCAGCATGCAAATAGCTAGAACCTTGCGCGTCCAAATTTGCGCTGTGCAAGTGTGCAGTGATGATCTATTGGCCCCAATTTCTCAAGAGTAAATTTCACAAAACTACAACTAGTTTGTCAAAATTATCCCAAAACTACAGATTTAAGACATTGTCTCACAAAACTACATATTTAGTGCATCTATGTATCACAAAACTATATATTTAAGGAATTGTATTGTAAACCTACAGATTCTATGAGTGGTATATTACAAAATGACAGATTTAAGGAGTCACAAAACCTGTACTTTTGTGATACCCTACTCACAAAATCTATAGTTTTGTGATATGCTTACTTAAACCTATAGTTTTGTTGTACACTATTCAGATAATCTGTAGTTTTGTGATACACTTCTTTAAATCTATAGTTTTGTGATAGTTTTGACAAACTAGATGTAATTTTGTGAAATTTACTCATTTCGCAATGATGATGTCGTAATTATGCAGATGTTTTAATGCTTTGCATACCTTGGGTTGGTGCCGAATTATACAGTTACATGATGGTAAATACTGCTTTCATTTTTGGGAGTACGGTACTGGGATGCGAATTCTTATCGCTTTAAGGTGGTGTTACCTTTGTTTGAGCTCTTGATTCAAATATTGGTGTTACCTTTGTTTGAGCTCTTGATTCAAATATTGATCCAATGATGCGTCATGATCTTCTTACCTAAATTTGAACCATTATTTTGCTTTTATGTTTCAGAGATGCAGGATAGAATGAGACGGCAGGGACAGTACGGTGAAGCTGACATCAATACCATGGTTTCTGCCCAGCTTCATCACTACCAAGCACAGCAAAGGGTGCCACAGCATCCTGATAATAGCTATCCTGGAAGAGATTCAGCAAAAGCATCTGGGGAGCATCAGTATGCCGCCCCGAAAGTGAGACAGAGCCAATGGGATCGAGGTGGACCAAACATGCCAAGCCAAGCTCCATCCTATTCATATAATGAAGGCATGTATAATGTATTGCTGCTACTATTTGATATTTCATTTTGTGTTGGGTTTGAAACAGTCTGCTTTGTCTCATGCAAAATATGACTTGCACACCCTATATTATCAATGTAGGGACTCTACATGTTGCTGCATAGCTGTTGTAGGTTGATATTATAGGTCAGGATGTCAAACGAGCGTAAGCTACTATTTTGTTATGTTATAGTTTTGCATTATGCTGACTGTTAGTTATGCAGGCCAAGGCGCTGCGACTGCACAGCCCATTTATGATGGCCAGAGGTCTGATCTAAAAGTTGGTATGGAAAAGCAGCCCAGCAAGGAATCAAGGGATCAGTCTCGTATTGAGAGGATTGAAACAAGATACGAGAATTATAATCTTCCCCAGACATTCGAAGGTCTTGAGCAAAGTTTTCATGAAGAAATTTTGATGCTATCCAAGGAACTCCATGATGCAGAGGATGCTGAAAATTTTAGACACAGAGAGGTATGCCACATACATAGTATCTTTTATTCTTTTCTATACAAGTGCTGCGAGATTCTGCCCTATTCTGTCTACTTAGTAAGAGTTGTTTGACTGAACAAACAATGCAAGACAGGAAGATTTAGTGTCATCTTTTTAGTGAGGGAATCAAAACGAAGTCATATTGTTGAAAAAGTGATTGGTTTATGCTGTTGGTTTTCCTTGTATCGTCATGGTTGGTCATTTTTATGCATATTCTCATTAAGCATGCCAGTATCAGCAGCTTAAACTTAACTGTTTGTGTTATTTTTCTATCACGAACAAGGTACAGATTGCAACAAATCCAAGAGGCATTAACGTTTTGTTCTCTGCCCTTATCACACCCAAATAATACCTGAAGACATATGTAAAGTATTAAAAAATCGAAGTATAATGATGCATCCACAGCTAGAAAGTTAGTATGATTTAATGATTAACATACTAAATTGAAAAATGGTGATCTGCCCTTTCACACTTCATAATATCATCTATACATGCTGCATTGTTCATAAGATCATCTATATCCATTGGCGTGCTGTATTGTTTGTGCTTTGATTTAGCATTTGCGATAATTTTTCATATGTATTTCCAATATGCAACATGTAAACCTCAAAAACCGCAGTGATGCAGCATCAAATCAGCTACAGCACCGTGAAATTTCTGTACATGTTTGAGCATTTTGTTCCTAGCATTTTAGGGGCTCTGAGTTTTCAGTAGCTCAATCAAGTACTAGTAGTTAGACTAGGATGAATGGTGTTTCATGCTTTTTCCTGTATGTCTGCAGAGATTGAAGGAGATTAATGTACAGCACCAAGAGAAACTATTAGCCCTACGAGCTCGCCAAGCAACATATAGAGAAGAATTCCTGCGCAAGGAATCTCTGGTCCGCCAGCAGCAATATCAGCATGCAAGCATGAGCCATTATGCAAATAATCCCGGGCCTGGGGAACAGCATGGTTATCATCCAGCAGCAGTCGCCACACCTCCTGTTGCTGCTGGAGACGCTTATGGAGAAGCTCATCGGGGTTATGCCTCTGCCAAGTATGATTCCTTTGCTGATCGTCCAGATTATCCAGAGTTCCGTGGTGGGGGCAGAGGCCGTGGTCGTGGAAATGAGCACCGTAGCCAATATCCAGGGAGCCGTGCTTATAATTCTGGTGGTCGGCGATTCTAGAGATTGTTATTATTCGAATTATCAGTGTTTCGGGTCTTGTTTACCTGATCTCAGTTTGGTGTGCTGTATTTAACGCAGATTCTTGGTTGCGATCTTCCGGGAATCCAGATTCTCATACAACCTGTACACGGTTCATTACCACCGATACTAGTCGAACTACTGTTTCTTTGATCGATCACCAGACTGTCTACGGCTACTTGTAGCCGCAGCTTTGCCGTGGTTTCCTCTGGTTGTAGTTTGTAGAGGAAGGAGAGAGATCCTTACCCTACTGTTGTCTCTGTTATCTATTTATGTTTTATTATCTCAAGCAATCTCTCATGTGGCTTCTAGCTGCTGAAAATCGAGTGTATTGTAGTCATCAGCAACTCTGCATTTGACCTACCTTTTCCTTAGAGTTTTGAGTTATTGACATAATTGGCTTTTACCTGGTAATTCTTATGAGAAGCAGCTCAAGAAAGAAAGTATTGACGGGTATCTGGAAAACAGAGACAAAACTACAGTACTTTTGAGCTTGCATTACAACTGAGCCGTACTGCTAAGATATACAGATTGTACGTGGAAAACAAGTCGCAACAAGGAAGCAACTAGCTTTACACAAGCTACATGTAGTTGCACATTCTCTTCAGAAAGTAGTTCAACCTATGTCCCACCAGTTCAGGATGCTATCACTGCAGGTAGGTATGGAGTACCGACACTCGTAATCAGCAGCACTTCTACTTGCCAGTTTTCACTGCACCCTTCGCATCTTGAAGCCCTTCTAACAGTGTCACAACCTGATCCATGCCTGGCCTGCATCGTGCGTCCATTGACAGGCATTGCAGCGCAAGGGCAGCCGTCTTCTGTGCCGCAGAAAGTGAATACTGCGAGCCCAACCGTGAGTCCACGACATGGATGACCCTCCTCTTGTTGTTGATGTAAGGTCTAGACCACTCCACGAGGTTGTGCTGGCCAGGCGGGCGGTTCTTGTCCAGAGCACGCTGCCCAGATAGCAACTCCAGAAGAACAACACCATAGCTGTACACATCACTCCTTGCAGTCAAATGGCCTGTGCAACATGAGGGCAATGAATATTAGTTTCCCCCAACCGTGGACATGAAAAATCATTGTTGACTTTCACCATCAAAGCATGTGCGAAATTTAACATTACAGAGAACAGGATGTAAGCAATTGAGTAATCGGAACTTGTGTGTTGACTTGAGTATTAGTGGCAGAGGTATGTGCAGCCACAATTTCTGATTTCATAGTGGTTCGTGCACGAAACCAGCTGGAGAATCTATTGTATTTTTCTTGGACCTAACCAAAGTTATGGCAAGATTAAGTACCACTTAAGTAGCATAATGCACTGCTTCGATGTGTTCCCCTTTACAGGATGGCATACATCATACAGTTCATCCTTGGTATATTCAAATCTCACATGGGCATAAAAGCAAATGTCAATCTAGAAGGTGGTGTTGTATAACGACATTTTGAGATGTTATTGATGGCGAGAATTATTTATGTCCCCCAATTGCAATAGAGAAAAATGTGTTACTTTAAGCGAAAGGCACATCAAAATACCCTAGAGGACCATACCAAATAAAACAGCAAGAATCCAACAGAAGCGGCATGCACATAAGTATCACTGTCTTGCTATGCAGATTATTTTTCTCCACTGTAGATTATGGATATGTCTCATATCATTGTTCTTATCAGGGCATTGCATTGCCAATAACTTAATACATTGTTGTAACATGAGAAATGAGCAATGCATTTATGCTATAAAGAATGGACCTTCTGAACCATAATAAAGTAGCATCCTCTTTGTTCTTTTCCTTTATGAGAATACTGGAGGACAGAATAACAAAAATTTTTTTACAAAAGTTACCTGTTGCAAGATATTCTGGGGCAGCATATCCCTGTGTTCCCATAACCCTGGTAGATACATGACTTTTATCACCACTCGGACCATCTTTCGCCAAACCAAAATCAGATAATTTTGCATTGTAATCCTGTAAAAGGCAAGAAATACAGATCTTTAGAACAAAATAATCATTTGACCAACATATATAGTATACAGGTTGGTTGCATGCACACCGAGTCAAGAAGAATATTGGATGTCTTGAAATCCCTGTAAATAACTTTAGCCTGGTCGTGCAGGAAAGCGAGACCTCTGGCAGCCTCAAGCGCAACCTTCATCCGTAAGTTCCATGGGAGAGGTTGGAAGTGCGAACCCCCTGTGATAATACATCATTCAGCTCCTCTTTCATAAAGCAAGAAGCCACGAATGAAAGAACTGGCAGAAAAACAACAGAGAGCTTACTCCTAAAAAGATGATGTTCCAAGCTGCCTTTTGGCATGTACTCATACACAAGAAGCCGTTGTTCATCCTCCAAGCAGTAACCAATAAGCTTCACAAGATTAGGGTGTGACAACTGCCCTAGGTAATTGACCTCAGCCTACAAAAGTAATTGCAGAAACAAATTAAAACAACCTTTGTCTTCCCGAAGATTCAGCCTTACAATCTTTGGTTCACTGAAAAGGCACCAACCAGCCACTCCCTGTGCCCTTGGAAACTGTCGAGCTTCAGCTTCTTCACCGCGACAATCATCCCGGTGCCCGCCTTGACAGGCGTGAGCGTTCGCTCGTCCATCCATCCCTTGAACACTGACCCAAAGCCACCCTCCCCAAGCAGGTTGTCCGAACGGAAGTTCCTCGTGGAGCCTTTCAGCTCGCTGTAGTAAAACTTCCGGACATTTGACTCTTCCAAAATCTCCGTCTCGGTACGCGGAGTCAGTGGCACCGACGATGAGCCAGATGTCTTGGTGCCAAAAGTGCTGCTGTCGGTTGCATTCTTACTGCTGTTCTTGAACCCGGTCCCTGGATTTCACAGGCATATACTTATTTAGCAAAGAAACTAACACTTTCTTATGCTTCCAGAATTGAATTTCTACAAATTTTGCTAAAAAAAAGCCACATTACGGTCGTCCTAGACGAATCCTATTTCCTTCACCTTAGAACAGTACACTCACTTTCGCCTAACAATTACGAGTCAATACTCCAAAGTGGACCACCAAATTAATATGCTATTGTCGCCAGGAAAGAAAAGGCTGCAATCTTTTCAAATCAAGATCGACTGTTCTCTGATATTTTCAAGTGCAACTCTAATTCGAGAACAAACCGAGGAATTGCTGCGAGGAACGGAGTAAAGAACGGTGCCAGACTTTGAAGTGAGAAACCAAGAAACGAGCTTCGTACCTGACGAGTTTGGGGCACTGAACGCAGGGTTGATCTCGGCGTTCCCCTGCACGCCGACGCAGTTCCCCATCAGGAGCAAAGATACCCCTACGAACTCAGCAGAGAAGGAGGCGGCAGCCGCCGCCGGTGCTCACTGCCGGGATTTCGCCGAGCTTCTGGCTGGCTGCGCGGCAGTGAGGGGAGGCTGGAACTCGAAGCAGAACCCGTGGGTTTATTTGGGTTCTGGTGGTGGTGTCATTCCACCGCTGGGTTGCAAGATGTGTATCAGGGCTGCTGGCTGCGCTGCTTTTCCTTACAATGGAGGATGGTGGGAGGCGCGGGTTGGTCACCTCATTAATGGACATGCAAGTTGCTTTTTACTCTTTTGTGGAGTATTGAATTAATGTCATCGTTTATTTTTACAATTAATTTTTATCATTTATTTTATTCAAAAATCTATTTGACTGCGGAAAATTTAAGTTGTGACGCAAATCACTTTAATAATAAATCAAATTATTTTAAAATATATAAAATTTATCAAATTTTTAAATAAAATAAATGGTCAAAGTTAAATTTAAAAGTAAACGGCGACATTAATTAAAGAATGAAGTGAGTATGTCTCACATTTCTCTTTTGATTATTCTTCTCATTGCATTTCACCCGTGGAATTTTATTATTTATATTTTTTAATTATTATTATCGGTTAATATAATATAAAAAATAAAGGAAACGCACTATTATATTTCAAAATATGCAAACGTCTGTTTCTCTTCCTCTTCTAAAGGCACTAGACGCTAGATTTTGCATTACTTTATTGCTTCCTTCGTCTTAAAATAAGTAATATTTTTGACTTTTTAAAATCAATGTTCAGCCATTCGTTTTATTAAATTTTTTTATAAAAATGCAAAAATAAACAAGTCAAATTTAAAGTATTTCTCATAATGAACATTTTGCAATAAAATAAATAATATTTTTATAAATTTTTTGAATAAAACGAATAGTTAAAAGTAGATGTTTAAAAAATTAAAAAAACATTTATTTTTAGGCGGAGGGAGTACTAATTTTGTGATTGTTTATGCAGCTGAATGCAATGTAATGTTAATGGTAAATAAATCTTCATTCATTATTTTTTCAGGAAACAATAGGGAGTTATGAACTGGAACCTTCGTTCCAATACGAGCCGTTATATATATATAATATATGGGTATAGTGCTCCCTTTATAGTTAAATATAATTATTTCTGAGTTTGATAAAAGTTAAACGCTATCCATTTTGATTAATAATATCTATAAATTTAAATATAAAAAATTACATATTATGAAAGTATGTTTTACGAAGAATCAAGTAATATATTTATATATGATAAAACATCATTAATTTATATTATTAATAGTCAAAGTTAAAAAAATTGACTTTGTTTAAATTTAGAAATAGACCATCTTTTAGCTTTAATGACGACCGCCGGACCGGCCGGAGCTGCAGCTTTGTTGACCCGAGCTGACACATGTACGGTGCATGCAAATGGTGGCGGGGGTTGGAGCCTGCAAGCGCATGCCATTGACGCCCTTCGTTCGCTGTGACAGTGACGCTACCACTCGTCCGGCTAATCAGATCAT
>BCLF01000003.1:2309123-2338601 GCA_001602275.1 Zoysia japonica | reverse complement strand
GTTCGTTGCCGGCGACATCTGTGACGGATTTTTTGTAGGACTCCATTGAGGACTACTGCTTTGCGATGGAAGGAAAGGAAGGGACGATACCGGATTGCCAACGACTCTAAACAGCTGCGTTGTCACAACTTGCAGGGTCGTCGGCGCCAGATGGACGAGACGACGATCACATACAGCATCCACACATGCTGCGGCAGAACCGGAAACCGACGGAAAGCGAGAGCAATAAACTCGCGGCGCCCCACCCCACCCCACCGTAGCTTGCGGAGCGAAGAGACGGGGGAGCACGGGCGGCGAACGACCGCGGAACCAACAGCGACCGGTTCGTGCAGCGCCGCCCACCATCGCTGTCTACGCCACAGCACTGCTGTCACAGCAGGTTGCTGTCCGCGAGGAGCTGGAGATCGATGCATGCACCCGCGGATCCGCTTCGACGATCCGGCCCTGGCGCCCGGGCGAGGCAACTGACCGTGGCCGCGGTCGAGATGGCCAGGGACTCACTCGCAAGCGTGTTGCTTTCGGGCGAGGGCCAGGGCGCGGCGTAGCCACAAGCGTGTACCGGTGCCGAGAAAAGTCTACCGCCTCTGGTCCGGCGCGCGATCGGCATAGGTTGATTGATTGACTGACTGACTGACTGACTCCTCTCCTTGGCCGTGACCGAAAACTCGTTTCCTCGCGCGCCTTTAATGGACAAGACAAAATCCCTGCGTGCTGGTTATATCGTGGTGACGCGCTCAATTGACGCAAGCATAGGGCTCAGATTTGTAATTGGGTCTGGTACGCCTGGTTAGCTGAGTAGATCGTGTCTAGTCTTCACAAAGCAGCAGTACGAAACTGCTACTCCGTAAAAAGCGATGATAGAGTTTAGAGCATGCAATCCGGTGTCCTGACAAGTTCCGGACCGTGACTCCGTCGTATCTATGGACCTCTGGTGAATCACGGTCAGATTTTTTTAACATGAAGAAGGATCTAAGCAGCACGTGGTAAGAGGCAAGACCTAGCGTGACAACCGGGCAAATCGCGACCCATGGACTGGAGTTGGGGCGTGCGGTACAGCTAATCTTTGAAGTGTCGACGGCACACAGCGACAGGCGACGGTGCAGTGCGGATAGCGACGGGTGACGGAGAGAATGGGTAAAAAGAAAGCACAGCCAGAGGTGCGCCTTTATTGTTGGGCCAGCTCCTACTCGTTCGACACTGGGCCGAGATGTGATAAATTCTGGGCCGTGGCATACGGTGCGGGCCGCTGGTCACGGAGTCGCAACGGTGAATAGGGACCCAGAGCCAGAGGGGCTGCAAGTATGCAACGAGGGGCTAGACAACCAGGGAAGCTCCGACGGTTACGAAGGTTGGATGTGAGGTGTTGAAATATTTCTCAAAGGAAGTTGGTGAGGACCGTGCGCAGTCACGCGATACAGATGGTAGGGGGTGCAGGCGCATCATAAAAATTTTAAAAAAAATAATGATTTTAATTAAATTTTAACGATATTCACACAAAATAAAATTCTATATATCTATAAATCAATTGCATCCTTTTAAATTTTCTCTAGCTCTACCATTGCGCGAGGAGACACTACTATGGCGTAAGCCGCCGCCCATCCATGGCCTCTGCTTAGGCGAGCACGCAGCGTGCATCACAATGTCTAGTTTGACTTCCACCATCTCTCGCTGACTGCTGAGTCCCGCCGTCGTCGTCCCCGTGCACGCCATAGCCGCAGCCAGCTGCCGGCCCCCACCCAACCGGTTGGACTGCAGACCTCGCCCCGTGCCGCCCTTGTTTCCATGCACGCCATAGCCGCAGCAGCCCAAAGGGTTCCACGCAGTCACAGGTGCCACGCGAGTGAGGTGACCAGTTGGGCGTCCTGCATCCACGTGGGCAACAGAATGAACGACGCGTATTTACAGAACAATCGGAGGGCGGTTGAAATACAATTGTTCTTGTAACGTGTCTCTGTAATATAAACAAGTTTGATTTTGTTGGTCATGCCACCGGTGAAATTGAAACCACGCTATATTTGGCATGAATTTGCTAGCGGCACCAAGCTAGAAGACCCACATATCTGGAAGGGTGGCTAATATGCATAATAAACTTTACAATAATCCGGTATGTCTTGTGTAGCTCTCAGCTTTACTCCCTATGTTGATTTTATTAGGTGTGATTTGATTTGGTTCAAATCTAAAATCAAACCATGGTGCTTCCTTGTAGTATTTTTTTACCATAAACTATTATCATGAACATAAAATTTTAAAATACAAATATAGATGTTACTTCAAATTTATACAAATATCCACTTTTGATGTAAGAATCTCATCTCCATATTATTCACTAACTAGAGCCAACATATATGACAGTATTTTATAAAATGACTTGCTAAGTTATGAAATTACACATTTACATTTTTTTGTAAACATACTGAACAAAGTTATGGGACACATGTGTTATATAAATTGTAAGATAACATGCCAAGGTTTCTGAGGTTTTGGTTTTCAAATTTATGAAAACCTTATATGAGAGAATAATGGATTGTAGATTGTGCACCAGGTGCCGAGCATTTTTCATCATAAGGTATTCATTTCTTACTAGAACTTTTGCATTTTATATCTCAAAAATTTATAACATCGAAAACCAAAAGGTTCCTTAAAAATGTTACAATTGGGACATCGACATACCACATTAACACCAATAAAGGTATAATTTAAACAAGATAGTCGCTTAGATCTCGAGTGGAAGCGAGCTTCAAGCATTCTTGGGCTTTAAAGATGAGTCTTCAATTATCTAGCCATGCTTTGCAAAACCTCAATTTAACCAATAACAAATGTAAATTGCTACTCTTCTACAGCGTAGTAAGTCAGATAATGATTAGATAGAAACGGTCGTCTATTGATAGCAGAGAGTAGGATACTGCCTAATTTATTCGCTGAGAAAATGGATATGCCATCTCTCGAAGAAGATATGCTATATTTATATATCAAGTTAGTAACGTCTTTGACATATCCCGAAAACTAGAAGTGACGTTACGGTATCGTTCGCAAGTTTTGGAAAATATTTATTGTATGCCATGCAGATCAACCAAGAGTGCCACATGACACCTGACTTGCGCTCGCAGTCCCATATAGATTGTCGTGTACTGTGTTTCTAAAGTTGAATCGGTGTGTCTGCATCTAAAAATAGCGCACCGCTTATCTTTATATCTCTAAGGTACAAAAATGTCCACACTTTACAATAAATTTTAGCATATCCTCACTCATCTACACTAATTGTGTGAGTCTTCCATTGTGCTCATTGGCTCTATAAAAGGAGGGCGCAAGGCATTCCCATCGACCATCGAGCCTTCATACTTCTTCCATTGGAAGCATAGCTAGAGAAACAATGGTGTGTTGAGTTGTAGGGTGCCCCAAGCAAAAGAGCCACCCTTCACTCATTTGGGCCTGCCCCTTGTTGCATCAACTATAGCTTCCACTCCGTCGATCCCTAGGATCTCAAGCCAAGGAAACAAAATGGGCAATGGCATCACCAAGAACCCATGCTTTTCGGCGATTCGTACGCTGCCGTCGTAGCGTCTGATCCTCTTCCCGACGGCAGCGTTGGCCACTCCTTCATCTACGTACCATCGGCTGCAGCCTTCGATCGTCCTGTGCCCGTTAACGCGATGCTGTCGGACTCATCGTTCTTCTCTCTGTCCGGCGCGGCCATCAGCGCCAACCTGGCGACGTCCGCGTCGATGCCGTCCATCCGTTTGTTCAACGAGCTGACGTGGCCGCCGCCGTCCGCATGCACCTTCTAGAGCTCGCGCTCCTTCGCCGCGGTGCCGCTCTTGGCCGCGCCCGCGCCGCCAAGGCTGTCTACGTCCGGACCGCTCCTGTCCATGTCCAGCCGTTTCTCTGAAACATCCGGTTCTTTGTCCACCATCTCCGGTCCGCTGTCGGACGGTCCCTTCCTATCAGGCGCGCTTAACCGTTCCATGTCCACATCCACCGGGACTGGGAGGCCCCAGCCCAGCGCTTCCCAGCTCATAGCTGAGAGCCGAACCGCGTGCTCCAGCCGCCGCAAGGATCAATCGCTGCTCGGATACTTCGTCAGGACCGCCTCCAAGCTCAGTTTCAGGTCATCACCACGCCTTGTCCGTCAGATGAACGAACTGGCTGAGACGACAAATATCTCCATCGGCCACGGAGACAACCGCTCACCGCCGAATGGCAATGTGGAGTGGGCACAGGGCGTGGTCGGAGAGGACAGGTTCCACGTGGCGGTCTCCGAGGAGCACGGCTGGGTGTTCGTCGGAATTTACGACGGCTTCAACGGCCCCGATGGGGCGGACTACCTCTTCGCCAACCTCTACGTCGCCGTGCACAACGAGCTCAAGGGCGTGCTGTGGGACGATATCCATGGCGGCGACGGCGCTGGATGCAGTCTCCAAGAGCCCGCTCCATACAATGAGGAGGATCTCAGTTTCACACAGGCGGTCGCCGGCGGTACGGAGGCCAAACGCAGGCGGTCCGTGCCGCGCAAAGCCACGGCAGTGCACCGGGACATCCTGAGGGCGCTGGCGCGAGCGCTGAAGAAGACGGAGGACGCGTTCTTCGAGGCGGCAGAGCAACGTGCGGCCCAGAGGCCGGAGCTGGGAATGATGGGTTCGTGCGTGCTTGTGATGGTGATGACGGACACGGACGTGTACGTGATGAATGTCAGGGACAGCCGCGTCGTGCTGGCGCGCACGTCAAAACCCGACCTGGACATCCTCGGCAAGGCGTCGCAGGACCTGGAGCAGTTCAAGGCCGAGGTTATGCGCGAGCTCGAGAAGCGCGACAGGTACGGCCTCCGGGACCTGCAGCTTACCCGCGAGCACAGCACGGCGAACGAGGAGGTAAAACCATCGTGTCATCTGTTCTCTTATTATTCAAAAGTACTGTGTTCCGTACTTCTTTTTTTTTTTCGTCAACGTTCAGTTCATGGAGCTGTTCTTTTGCCGGATTTTTGGGTGATGCAGGAGGTGAGGAGGATCAAGAACCAGCACCTGAATGACCCGGACGCCATCCTCTATAACCGGGTGAAGGGGAAGCTCAGCGTCACGAGAGCTTTTGGGGTCGGCTACCTAAAGCAGGTACTACTACACACACTATCTTTCGTTTTCAGTACACATGCTTCAGTCAGGTTACTGCAGTTGGTCATGAAATTCGTTCTATTCCCTTTAATTAAAGACGTAAAAGTTCAGAAGAACATATCTGTTTGCTATAAACTATGTATAGAGAACTTCGATTATTTCTGTAGGGCCAGTAGTCTTCGATCATCTGAAAATTCTCCGAAACGTCGATAAGTAGGATATTCTGACGACACTGTTTAATTATGCGGCAGCCAAAGTGGAACGACAGGATGCTGGGAGTGTTCAAGATCAACTTCGTGGGCACGGACCCATACGTCAGCTGCACCCCGTCGCTCTGCCACCACCGCATCTCCTCGCAGGACAGGTTCCTAGTGCTGTCCTCGGACGGGCTCTACCAGTACTTCACCAACAAGGAGGTGGTCGATCACGTGGAGGCCTTCGCCGCTCAGTACCCCGACGGCGACCCCGCCAAACACCGTGTCTCCGAGCTCGTGCTCCGCGCCGCCAGGAAAGCCCGTGAGTGCGAGCGAGCGGTGCTCATGCTGCTTTGCCTGGTCCTCTCGAATCTTTAGACACCAGCGAACCGGTTCCTTGACATGGTTGAGTTGGCTTGATTTGCAGGCATGCCGTCGCACGAGCTGCTGGGCATTGAACAGTGTTACAGGAGGCGCTACCATGACGACGTGTCTGTCATCGTAATCTCCTTCGAGGGGAAGATACGGAGGTCGTCTTTCTGATAAGTTCCTGACTTCAGAGAAGGGAAAAGAAGAGATGGATGTGGCAGTAGAAATTTGACAACCTGAAATAAGGCCGAGGGCACAGTGCTCACTGAAGAGCACAAGCACAATGATCTGTTTGGCTCTCGCTAGTAGCAGTAGTAGTAGTAGTCGTCGTCGTCGTCTCACCTTATAGACAGTACCGGATTCGCTGCCGTAACTGCTGTACTTCGTTCGGCAAGAGGAACTCTAATCCCTATAAAAAAATAAAATAGCAAAAAAATGGTAGTTCATGTAAATAGGATTTTCGCATGATAGTGATATATTGTAAGGAAAAAAGAATAAGAACTGCTCGTCTCTCGCTCTCTACCAAGCCATTCAAGTAGGCGGCTCATCTTCATCCTTAGCCTTCACGAAACGCAGATTAAAATATCATCTCCTCTGAACTTGAATGTTCAATCCGACCGTGTCAATTGCTACATCACGATCCCACAGCTTGAAGGCGGAATTTCGACACGCTCGCACACCATTAGAAAGATCCCGTGCTCAAATCCCTTTGGGGGCGACGACCACGATCGAGAACCTTCGAATTATCTGAAGCAGTGACCCCTTCTCGAAGCTTCTATTGCGTCATTGGCGCAATTACGCAAACTACAACCTTCTATAAAGGGTTTACTTTCAGCTTTACTTCAGAGAAAGGAAAGAAGAATATGTAACGAAGAGATGGACAAAGCTGGGACACCGGAATTTCGGCAATATAATAAATTGTCAACGGAGTGACAGAGAAATAAGGAATCCGTCGTTGATTAATCGCCTTTGAATTCGCCGGACAAGGATCAAGGTTGAGAGCTTGATCGATGCCTTTGGAAACTTTCCAAGGTCTCTTGCCGGGCCATATGTAGTTTATGATGCCTCGTTTTGCAGGTCAACTCTTGCCAAGCTGAAAAAGCCCAGGAAACGTAATCGCGCGTATCATTTGGCGCAAGTGGCGATGAAAGTAAGTGAGCTGACTGGCCTGGGGCTGTATGGAGCCGTGACAGGTGACCCATGCCTCTGTGTGTGCTTGCCAAAGGTACAACTGACCATTCAGCAATAGAATCTGCATAGTTTCTTTTCAACGTACATCGATCGTTGGTTATCTAAGTATATGCAGCACTTTCTTCTCATGAGAACTGGGAAGTGCATAGAGCAGTTTTTTAAAGTAAACACAGTATTTGCTAGCACTTCTTTTCTGGTTTATAAGGCATGAATTGCGGACGTGAGGTGCGGGGTGGGCTCGGATGCATTTTCATTCTGGTGTCACAAAGTTTCTTTTAAAATGTTTCATGTAATTTGGAGATGAATTGATCATCATTCCATTTCCTTTCTCAAAAAGAAAACAAAAAAGCGAAGAACATAACAACAGTATATCGTGGGTAGTTGGTGAATTGGCTCGAGACGGCCCATGAATAGTTCCCCTCGTTTTCCTGTCTTTTTTCTTTAGGGCCCGTTTGGATCGATGGAATTGTATTCATTCTAATAATTATAATTTAAGCATAAATTAATTAAGCTAATATAATAGTATATAAAATAAATTTGTATATTTATTGTTAGACATACAATATGTTACATTTCTATTGTAGAGAAGTGACTTAAAGAGTGTGCTATAAGTTGGAGAATATAATTATAGCATAATAATTTATAGAATCTATTTTCATCTTCTACCTTATGAATTTGAGATAGACTTATTTGTGAGCTTGAAAAAGTTATGAAATGTTCAATTCCAAGCCAAATAGCCTAACTTATTATGTAGATTTCAATTCTTCCAAAATGAAGAGATTTAAACGGCTTCTCCTTAATGTAATTCAATACTTGCCCAGTTGCCCAAAACCCAGTTCAAGTGATGGTGAAACCTAATTTTTAGGATAATTTCAGCCATTGTTAGAGCATGCATATCCAACAATTGTGATACCATGTTCAGCAATTTGAATATGATTAGTCGAAACCATGTGTTTAAAATGGTCTACAATTTTGATAACCTTTGCATTCAAACTTATTATTTACCATTGGATATATATTGTCGAAATCTTGTTTTGTTGTGTTTACTCAACTCCGAGGCGCAGTAAACCTCTTGGCCAAAAGTTTTATCCAATCTTTAAAATAGTGCAAATCAAAACTCTTGCGCCAACCAAGCCACATGGCCTGGGTTCACACTCCTTGGTCTTGGATGGTGGGCCATGTTCTTGGGCTACTATTGGGCCTCCGATACTCGCGTCTCACCTATTCTCAGGTGGGCTACCACACAATTCGGCACACCGCGCACACTTGTGGGGAGCTGCCGCGCCGCCACCGCCGCCTGAGCGGTGTGTTTGGTTAAGCCAAAACAACGCTGCTGATGCTAGTCTGCACGCGTGTTCACCAGGTCTCAGACTCAGTCTCAATCTCAGGCCTTCCTAAATTACTATCTGAACATAGTACTTCAACTGTTTGTTCATAAGTCATCAGGCGGTAAACATGGCGTGGGCTGGCCTGAACTCATCCACGATCTGGATAACATCGACAGCCTAGAAAGCAGTCAGGCTTTTCGTGATGTCATGTAGAACCAGAGCACCGGGCTCCACAGACACCAGTCTGCTGGCTGCCCCATAACCTCCTGTTCCTTTGCAACTTACAGCAGCGGTTACGACTAGTCTACGGTGGTGAATGACTGCCTGTGAACCCAGCCACCGGTTCTTCGGTCCCGTCCTCTGAATCACCTTGGCGGTTTTACGACGTCGCATGTCTCTTTCAGGCTTTCTCAGAGGTCCTATGCGACGTCACGTTCTCGGCAGTGTGTCTCCTGCCCCCTGCCCTGCCTGTGTCTCCTGGATATTCCTCTCCTCCATCATTTTTAATAATCCACTGCGTGTGACTGACAGGCCAGTTTTTGTTATCTACTGCTGCTGCTAATCGCCTCGCCTTTCTCAACGGCTGCTGCTGATGCGGAGCACTTGCAAGTTGCGAGTGACCAATGCGCGGAAGGGTAGCAGGTGTGAGGCGTGACTGGCCTATGCGTCACGGTGGTATGGCTGCTGCCAATTATTGTGATGGTTGGCCTTATCAGGACAGGATATGGATTAGTATCCTGGCTTTGTGATTTTTAGGTTATCATGGGGTTCTTCCTCCCTTTTTTGTGTGCGCGGTGCTGACTGCACTCTCTGGTGGCGTTTTGGTGTTCAGCCGTGTGGTACTGCATTAGCTCTCTGTCGACTCTGGGCGCGTTTGGACCCCGTTTTAATGGTTGCGGCTGCAGGTTCTCGATATTACAGCTACAGTAGAAATGCCTTGAATTTCTATAGCAACAGCAACAGCCGCCGCTGTTAATAGCTCATCCAAACGGAGCCTCTGTATTAAGCCTCTTTGCCCGTTGTATACAGTACTTCTCAAAATTACTTTCAGTAGCTATTGCAGATTCTAGTGCGGTCGTATCAAACCTATTGCTCTGAGTCTCTGACCCGTCGGGCTGCCGTGGATCAGCGAATGGACAGTCACGGAATATTCAGCAGCTGATCAATCTATCGAGCAACAGCTGCGAGCACTGTGCCAACTCTTTCTCTCCTCTGCTTTATAGGCGACAATGCCACAGTCCGGTTGGTGGCAGCGAAATACGCTTGCACGCCGCACGGATTTGTTGGATCACAGCTCCTAGCATGGCCTGCCTTGTCTTCGCTCGAATCAGCATCGTTTTCTCGGTGTCCATGCGGCCTTGCGGGTTCCGGCAAAATATTGGTTGAATCGTGGGCGGCTCGCGTTCGGAAAAAGATCATTTCTTTTGTTCAGCGTGCGTTGCTCAGTTGCTGCTGTGCCTTCCTTTTTTTGCACAGCCGCTGACACCGTCGCGTTTCCGGGAAGTGTCGCCATTCCCGGATTAGGGAGTGATGTCACGTCGATTCTCCTCGTCTTTTGCGAAATGCTGTCTCCTTCAGTGTCCGCTCATGTGGTAGGAGTAACTTCCACTGATTTTACTGTATCCCTTCCTTCCCGGTGCTCTTAAGAAGACAGGATGCTTGGGGCCATGCTTGACAACTTCATTCCAAACGGGACCTCACTCTGGAGTCTGGACTGGGTGAGCCATTATCACTCGTTTCCTAAAAGACCACTGCTGAACGCTAGTCCTAGCCTACTAAGCTGCATATGATTGGTCCTACAAGTCAGAGGCAGCAATCACGGAGCATAATAAGTGAGTGATAACACTTGCTGTGACTGGGGACAGCAGTACCCTTCCCCATCTCCACCGGATCGAGTTGGTCCGGAAGAAAGCTAACCGCGGTCCTTGTCCCCAGGTACACCGTCGTCATTCAGGGATCCAAGGCCAAATCGTGCATGCCTCACTCATCATGCTAGTATATTCAAATCGAAACCGGAAGCGAGAGTTGATAAGATTGGACAAATTGCGGAGGCAGCGACTGGGCGTGCAGCCCCGCATTTGGCCAATTATGTGGATCGAGTCACATGGATTTGTACTGGTTATTTGGATCGAGCCTAGTCGACACCGTTTGCTTGAATCTCTCACTCTCTCTCTATCTCTCTGTGCACAGGTAAAATAACTCAATTTTTCCAAAATATAATAATCTACGTACAAAAATAGCATCTTGTCCCTTGATCGTGGCGATGAGCGATCGCGCAAGTAGGATGATCATATTCACTGGATTTGTTGACTCAGTGGGTGCGGCGGAGAGAGCGCAGTCTACGGGCCTACGGCTTGTCGTCGACCTGTTCACTGCTATCCGTTCGCCGGCGTCCCACCTTACCGATGGACGAGGCGATGCTGCCCATGAGGCTGCTGGTGCTGCCCCCGTCGCTGCTGAGGTTCATGGACCGGCCGCGCGACCGCCGGTGCCTGGGCGACTGCATCCTGCTCTCCTCGTCGTCGTTGCCGGCCCGCGTCCGCGTCGCCATCACCAGCCGCGAGATGCCGCCGCGGCAGAACGGGCAGGTCGGCAGCGGCTGGGACTGCGTCGCCGGATTGGGCTTGGTGTGGCAGCACAGCGCCAGCGTGCACGCCGCGCACATCTGGTGCCCGCACTCCCGGACCTCGATGCTGCACGCCTGCTCGAAACAGATGCTGCACACCTCGGCGTCGCTGGTCTGCACGGTCAATACGGCGAACTCGTCAGCCTGAACAAGATCCGCGTCGTGGGAAGGGATGGCGGCTGCATCGAGATTAGTACAAAACAATGTCGATGCAACACAGATCATGCATGTGCGATTGTACTGGTACATTGATTTGGATAGAGGTGTTTCAGTAAATTACGATGGATTCATATGGATTGGCGCAGTTGCTCAGATGAGCAACGAACCAATCGAGAAAGTGGATGTGCGCGTCGCTGCCCGCTGTTTCGGCTTACTCCTATATGTGCAAGACTTGTCATTACCGATAAGCACAATGTTAAACTAGTGCCAAAAGCCAGTAGCAGTCGCCATCGTGCTGAGTGCTGACAAACTGCTTGCTTAAAAGCGCCCATAGACTACTCTTTTAGCAGTACTTAACATGCCATTTATCTCTCTCGGATCAAAATAAATGCTTATTTATAAGTAGCACCAACAATCACAGGACGTGTTGGGGCAAGCGACTGTGTTGAAACTCTGACTGAATCGTGCTAGCTAAACCCAATGCTGCGATGCACACTTGGGATTTGACTACGTCCGGTAAGCTGTGATCATATCGATTGGCCCCGGAAAAGAGAGATGGCTGAATCACACCGAGAAGCCATGATGCATAGCAACAAAAAGGAAATTTTCTTTTGCAAGTTGCAGTCGAAGGCTTGGCATTACCTCAGAGATGGTGGCGTCATGGGCACCATCGTCGTCTGAATGCGACGGCGACAGCATTGCGTTCTTAGTCCCCTTCAGGATCCTCCTCTCCCTCTCCCTGTTCGCCTCCATCAGAGCGGCCTCGAGCAGAGCCTTGGCGTCCGGTTCGAGCTCGCTGATGAACTTGAGCGCGGAAGGCCACACCAGGGGCTCTGCGGATGACGGGTTCAGCAGCGCCGCGCACGCTGCGTGCCCTCGCTTCACGGCAACCTCATACGGGATTCTCCTGCAGAAACCAACCCATAATACATCAGTGTGACGCAAAGTAGACTGACGAACAGAACTGTTTCGGATTCACTCAAGCCGGACGCTGAAGGCAACAATGATGAAATCTGCATTTCATCGTCGTAACTACTCACCCGACGGAGTCTCGCTGGAGGCGGTCGGCGCCCCACGAAAGCAGCTGGCGAACGCAGTCCAGGTTACCGCCGCGCGCTGCCAAATGCAGCGGCGTGCTCCCTGGGAATCTGAAGTAGCGCGCGCGCGAGTCAAATATCACAGCTTTCCTCAAAAGGTGCGAATTTTGTCACATAAAAATGCGTTTCTCTGACTCGAGAGAGGATTCCTCACCCGAAGGCGCCACTCGACGCGGACACGATGGCGCCGTTCTCGAGCAGGACGTGGACGCAGCGTCGCCACCCCTGCCTCGCCGCGAGGTGCAGCGGCGTCGCCCCGCTGTCGTCCCGTACGTTGACGAAGCGAGCGAATCCCCTGCGTCGCCACAGCTGAGACCACATTCGCAAGGAGCCAAAGACCGGTGCAGCGGCCACGGCAGAAATAGCGGTGGAGCCGGGGCGAAGACTAACCAGGATTGCGACACCGGCGCTGACTTCGCCGCCAAGAGGATGGCCCGGAGGCTCTCTGCGTGGCCGTAGTACGCCGCGTAGTGCAGGCAGGTTCGCCCGTGCGACGAATCGAACATCACGATCTGCACACCGGAACGGGAACGGCAATCAGCAGTCCGATTTCATTAACTAACACAAACAGAGATTCCCCTCCACCAATACGATGTCCGCGAGCCTCACATTGGCGCCGGCGTCGAGCAGCCGCCGCACGCAGTCGGTCTTCCCGTGCATCGCCGCGAGCATCAGCGCCGTCTGCAACAAAACTCCCGGGCTGTTAGGGGATGAGAGCGAGGAGCCGAGGCCATGGGCAACCAACCAACCAATGAAGCAGCGCACAAACCTGCTTGTGGCGGTTAACGACATCCGGGTGCAGGCAAAGATCCAATGCCAGGGAGACCACCTGAAGAAGGAAACGAATTACACGCCGCCGTTCGTTAGTCAAGCCATCCGCGGCGGCAAGAAACCAGAAGAGGCCGTGGGCAGCTCGCTGCGAGAGACCGAGAGCTCAGCGAGGCGGCGCTCGCGCGTCGCACGTACCTGGAGGTGGCCGTGCGCGGCGGCGATGTGGAGCGCGGACAGTCGGTCGAAGAGCGTGGTGCGGCCGAGCAGCGAGGGCCGGGCGCTGAGTGCGGCGGCGAGGCGGACGAGGTCGCCGGACTGCACGGCGCCGAAGAAGTCCACCTCCTCGCTGGGGCGACCGCAGCTGGCGCCGTGGCCCATCGCCGCCTGCCGGGGGCTCCGGCGACCGGCCGGGTCTGGGGACTGGCTGGTGACTGTCCGGTGGGGTGGAGCAGGACAGGTAACGAACGGGGGCGGCGCGCAGAGCTTACTCCTCCCCACTTTCATCACCGCCTGCGCTTTCTTGTGGTTTTAAAAGGCCCCTGCCCCGCCTGATTGAGCAATTTTTCTTCCCACCCGTAAACACTTCTTTTCGTTTTTTTATTTGAAAATCTCTTTTTCGCCCTGATGAATGATGATGCAAGCCAGATATTTTCACGGGGAAGTTTATTAATTATGTTACTTTGTCACTTTCACCGGTGCAAAAAAATACGGTGGCCCTGGCATCTGCAAATGCAGACAAGTGGAAAAAAATACTGGCACGGGCTTTTGTCTGGCTGGAAACTCAAGCCCCTGCACGTCGTAAGTTTCAGGTACGAAATATATACAGTTTCGTTCGATACTGCTTCTCGTTTCTGCCTCGGAAAAAGTCTGTGGCGTTTAGAGAACCTTTTCAGAAAAGAGAACGGAGAAGTCCATATGGGTAGCGCATCGGAGGCGGATAGATAGCAGCCAATATGAATTTGTACCGTACTTCGGATAAGCTCGCGACGGGTACTATTTCCTCTACCCTCACATCTTTCATTCATTGTTCCATCCATAGCACCGTATAGATACGCTAGTTTGAGCATATTCGTCTCAAACGAGTGGTCGGATTCGTAGATGCTGCGTCGATGCGATCTTGCCGGTTGCCGGTGATCTTTCCTTTCGGTTCATCTGTCTCTTCAGTTCTTTGCCTCGCCGATCCCACTCTCAGCTCTCGCCTGTACACTGTTCAAGTTAAGGCCGCGTCCGCGTGCGCTCCCCTGCCACATCTGTAGTTACAGCTACAAGACACGATACTGACTGGTCCATTTCCGACGCATGGCCCCGCGCTCTTTCGTTCGTCTGGGCGGGCGCCTGTAGGGATGAAAACAAACGGAAACCGTCAGCAAAATGTCCATTTTATTTTTTTCATATTTAATTTAATTAGTCCGATGAAAACGAAAACAAGAAAATCGAAATCAGAATACAAGATAGCCAGAAATACGAAAATAAATATATTGAAACAGAAAAATTATGATAATGAACGAAAAATAATAATTCAAATTAAAAAGACAATAACATTCAATTGTATAGTTAAGTAGAGTTAAATAAATTTTAACTTATTAAATATACTTTTGAATAATAACATAGATGACTAAGAGAGTGAATTACAGTGCAATAAAAAACGAAATTATGATCATTTGGTATCTGACTATGACTACGTAGAGTGTTGTTTATCTAACCGATGTGATTAGAGTTCAGAGTTTCAAACAAACATGTATATGTTGAGTTTGACTAATAAAATTTTTTTATCCTGAGTTTTAATTTTATTTTATGTGTAATAAAATGAAAAAATGCAAAAAAAATACAGAAAATTACGGATAAAAAAGAGTAAATTCGAAAACAATCGGAAAAACACTCATCTCATTTCTGTTTTCGCCCCAAAGAGCTTATTTTCGTTTCCGTTCTGTCTAAATTTTGATGAGATAAAAAACGGTCAAAAAAATTTTGTTTCGAAACCGGTACGAGACCGTCTCATTTTGGCGCCTGTGCTTCCGGCATCGGATCGGGACAATCACGAGCGAGCGAGCGGTCGCCGCACGTGAATGGCATAGCTGAACCGCGCGGATCCGCGTGCGCAATCACCACCGCCTCCCCGTTCGATCCCATCATCTCCGCCGCTGCGCGGGCGCTTTCGCTCGGCGTCGGGCGCCGTAACCTTGGCGTCGTCGCGTCGATGCAAGCAAACGTTCCGTTTCATTTTTCCTCCCACCCCACATCCCGCGGGAAAGGGATCCTTCACCCGCACACGTTGTTGCCGCCACCGCACGCCATTGTTCTCTCGATCGCGAGAACGAGCGAGAGCGTTCGCGGAGCAACCGCAAACCGTCGGTGCGAATCGTGCGATGCGGGCTCGCTCACCTCGTCCTGCCTTTTCGCATCGAATGAGATGCGGGGCCGCTCGATCGAGCGCTGTCGATTTCTCGTGATGATGACACCGGCGGGTGTCTTTGCTCGGTTCAGGACGGTACCGCGGCGGTCCGGCGACGGTATCGGATACGGTTTTAAACGCCGACGTGCTCTAGACTCTAGTGGATCGGCATCACGTAGTACTCGGGTACGGTGTGCATGGTGTGGTCCTACTCCTTCCTTGCAAGGCATCGATCGTAATCAGGACCGGGCCGGTGAAACGGGGCGTGGTTGCTGTACGGTACCGAATGCCCGGTTCATGAAATCGCCGCGAGATGTGAGCGCATGTTGCTGTGTATAATTCGCGCAGCAGATCTGCTCTCTCCGGTTAGCCATGGTCGTACGATCGCCGACACGGTCGGTTGAGCACAAAGCCTGGACCAACAAAATCTCGCGGACATTGAACCATCAACCGCAACCTGGCCGTTTTCCTACCAGCACCTCACCTCACCTCACCTAACGGAAGCGGCCGGCCGGAGACAAAAAGCTGTGTCGGTGGGCGACTCGACCGCGGACCTGCCGTGCATAGACTGGCGGTGCGCAGGCTTCAGTTCGCGAGGTGCGGGCGTGGCTTGGTGACCGCCGGATCTGGCACGGCGCGCCACACCTCGCAGAGTGGCGCATACGCCCGGCCGGCCGAGGCCCGATGCCGGCCCGCGCTCTCGCGCGCGCGTAGATGCGTGTGCCGAGCGCCGAAATCCCATCGTTGTCGCCGCGGCGCAAAGCAAGGCATCGCGCGCGTTGCTCGCCTGTCGGGACTGTCCGCTTGTGCCCGGCGGATCGGCTGATCAGCGGATCAGTTCGATCGTGTTGTCTCCTTGCTTCGACGCATGGGGCGCTTCCGGCGGTGCCTCGCACAGTACGCACCGGCAATCTCGGCGTTCGAGCGCAGTCCAGCAGGATCAGCCGGCGACTGGGTACTACTAGTATAGGCAGCAGTATCTTGAATTCGTGATGAGGCATGATTGTGACCGTAGTCTGGATGGTCCGAGTCGCCGTAAATGGCTCGGGACTGATCTCACGATTGCTTCCCACAGAACTGCTACGATTCCTACATTTGGGCTCTAATCAAAAGGTTTGACCACATGGACTCGAAAATTTTGCAGGGAACAAGAAGTTACCGCTCGATTCAGGTTGCAACTGATAGAGTAACATATGACGCGTATCTGGAAGTAGCGAAAAGGCTACAGCGATTAAAAGTGTAGTAGTGAAAACAGTAACCTACCACCACAAACGGCTTTCTCAGATAAGCATAGGTGACGCCTGATGACGCACCGATTAAAGAAGCATAAACCCAATCCGAGGCCTTCTTTCCGTCGTAACCACGGAAGGAACCACGTGCGAGTGCTGACGCCGCGGTTTACCCGCTGCTTGTGATTGAAGCAGCAAGCAAAAAAGCCCCCGAATATTCGGCGGTAAACTCTTTCCCACATCTACCCCGCGGCGTCGAATGCTTCGGTAGATTGCGTACCCTCGAATAACAATCCGGTGATCTGATCACCGAGAAGACGATGTGTTTTTTTTACTCCGGAATCAGCCACCGGATCTCGGTTTCGTCAACTCAGTCCCACGTGACATGCCCAACCTACCCGGCTCGAACCCAACACCAACGCTCGCGCTTTTGGTCGCACCACACCGTGTTTTACAACAGTTCAGTGATTCACGCGTGCGCAGCTACAGTCAGGCAGGCAGGTAGGGAGCCCGCACGCGCGTACGGGTGCACATGCTCGCCACTGTAGTCCACCGCCGCAAACAGTTGTGCTATGAAACAAGCAGATATGGTCGCACGCTTATCGGTCATGTGGTTGGCAGGGACCGCTGTAGGATCGGTTTTGGTTTTAGGTAAAAACTAGCCGGTTTGTCGATCAAATCGATCAATCAGTTTATCGTTTTGTTACAATATTTTAGTACGATTTTTTAGTGAAAATTGGTGTTTTGTTAAAATCAAATTGGTTTTATCGGTTTTTAAAAAACTGATCGGTTTTTAAAAAACCGATCGGTTTTGACCAACGACGAAACTAAGATAAAAATAGTTAAAAACAGTGAAGGTGCATCATCACGATATAATTTAAATAATCAAAATAATATACGGTGAAAAATTAAAAATTTTAGTGCAACTTCTGGTGCATTCGCACCCAGTAGCCAGAACGTGGCTTCGCCACTGTTTTGACCTGTTTTAAAAAAAATCCTGGTCGTTGCTCGTCGTCGGGAGGAAGCCTTCCTCCGATGCGTGTTTCGTTTGCTCTAAGCTACCAGTAAAAACCATCTAAATTCGCCCCCTAATTTATTGTGATTTCCGAAGGAAAATGACACTCCAATAAACAGCTGCTAATATTCAGGGTAAAGAAATTTCAGCAGCTACGTGGAATATGGAAAGAGCAGCGAGCCACAGTATGGGAACACCAAGGAACAGAAATCAGTTTCTATTTTTTTTACAGCAGAAAGTAAAAAACTGCAGCGGACAGACAGCTTTTTGGCAGCGCGACCCTGCTGCTACAGCTCCTTTCACTGTTACCGCGCCATTATACCTCCGCGCACGTCACATGTTCGACGAAATGCCGCCGCGGCTTCTCCTCCGCCTCCAACTCCACTGAGATTCGCTCGCATCTCCTCCCGGATTCGTCCCCCCCTTCCCCCCATCCCCGTCGCGGAGACAGGATCGACGCGTTCGCGGGAGCGCGGCTGGATCTCGGGGCCCGGGCAGCCGGCCTTGATGGTCCTTGCGGCCCGGGGGCTGAGGAGGCGGGGGCGAAGGCGACGATGAGCAGGCTGGCGTCGGGGCTCCACCGGCTGCGGGGCCGGTCGCCGTGGGAGGTGCTGTGGTCCGCGCTCGCGTCATGCGGCCTCGTGCTCTTCTCGCAGCTCGCCGTTGCCATGGTGCCGCGCCTCTTCCCGTCCCTCGCACTGCTCGCCATGCTCCCCATCGCAGGTCGGTACTCTCTCTCTCGCTCCTTTGGCCGAACCATTCTCGCCCGGTTCTGATTTGGCCTTGTTCGCGTGTGGCGTGCAGGCCTGGTGTTCCTCTTGGCAATCGTGCTGGGCCGGCTCTGGAGGAGGTTCATCGGGGTGGCGGCGTCCGCGCCGCTCTTCGTGCTCTTCAACATCCTTCTCATGTGGGGTGTCTACGTGTTTATAATCCGGAGAGGTTAGCTCTTGTAACGCATATCATCGGTACGAGTACGTCGAGTAGGCATGTCCATTTGTATAGTTAGGTCTGGGATTTGCTATTGTTGCAGTGCTGCATCGATTCGAGTGAGCTGAACATGTTTCCAGGTTGGGGGTCAGTAGTTGGTTAGTCATCTTCGGTTCAGTATACCTTCTCATCAATCTTAGTGGTACAAGCTAACGCAAATTGTACTTAGATATTCCTGGTTGACCTTGACATTATGAATGAAATCAAAATGTGTATACACGTCCTATCAAATTCAAAATGTGTAAACATAGTTGAAAATGTATTGCAACACGTCTCAAGTTGCCATGTTTATTTATGTCATTTTCCCAATTTTGAAACCAAACTAGCTGAAAGGGTTATTTTATCAGTTACTTCTGATTGGTTAGGTCCAAATAATTAGGTTCAGTTGGTACGAATTTTAATTTTATGCCCTCCCTCATGAAAACATAGTTTAAAGAGTGGAGTTATCCCTGTACCACTTCAAGATTGTGCATCTCTGTTTTCCGGTTGAAGTGTTACAAAACCAGCATGGACACTGCAAGGTCAGTCTTTTTTTTTTCACCCCTAGTTCAGGGTGACAAGAATGAACACCTATAGATGAACATATTACAATAGGTTAATTGGTTTAGGAACATATATATGAAATGAGTGTTTTCAAATAGTAGATTACCTTAGTCCTTTAAAAGTGTGTAAATTTGTTGTGTTTATGTTGCCATTTTGGAGCTGGACATGAGAAAAGAGTGCAGATATCCACTTTGTTATTGCTTATTTTTAATTAGTCAAATATTTTGCAGACACTTCTTCTCTGCTGGACATTCTATTAAATGCTGAGTGTGCTATGCTTCTGTGGGGACTTTACAGGTTACTTCCTCCTGAGGAAAATTATTTTCCAATGAAAACTGCATATCTAGTCTCAGTATTGCCGTGCAATCCTAAAGTTATGCAAATTGATAGCTTTTGCATACTCCTGCTTTTAAGGTTCAGGGTTCACTTGGACTTCTTTATATTGCAGGATTTTATCTGGTGACCCGGGCATTGTTGCTTATGATCCTTCTTATTTAGAAGAAGCTGGCTGCAAGGATTTTGTGGAAGCTATTTACCCGAGTGAGGTATGAAGGAAGTCTTATTTTGTTTCTGAGTTACTAAAGTTGAATTACAGAGTTCTCGCATGAAGATGTTGATGTCCTTTGTACCTTTGACATAGAAACTCCCAATGCTCTCAAGGTTTAGGCAGTGTAACTTCTGCAAAGCAAATGTTAGGGGCTATGACCACCATTGCCCTGCGTTTGGTACTTGCATAGGTCTTATTCCTTTTTCACTATGTGATTTTTCACCTTTCTTTGTATATGGTACTCTGATAGTTGTATGCACATTCTAATCTGTTTTACAAATTTTTCCAGGACAGAAAAATCATCGTCTCTTTATGGCCCTTTTGACAGGATTTGTTGTTGCTGAATCCACATACACAATGTGTTCAACAAAATGTATGCAGTTTATTTCCTTGCTCTGAGATGTGTCGTGGGTCTTGGCAGTTTGTTATCGAACTAAACATATACATTTTTATTTCTGCAAGTTTTAGGCTGCCAACTAGATTCAAACCTATGAGTTTCCATGTTCATGATTATTTTTGTCTTGTAGATATCGCCCGATGCATTAGCTCAGGAACCCTAAGATCAGAGGTAACTCCTACCATATCTTACTTTGCAAAAAGATGCGTGACTGGCCAAAAGGATTTCTCTTGTATGTGATTTTTTGCTGCATAATATAAATTTTGGTCATGCTCTTTATATCTCTTTAACAAACAAAATATAAAGTAGATTTGCTCATCTGTGCTCTTAGGTTCTTATTAGGGAATGTTTGCTTCCTCATATGATCTGTCATAGCAGCGTGTAGGCAGTGTATGTGAATAGGTGCATTGGAATGTTTGAGTGAGTACTTTCGATGATATATTCTATACCCGTTGACTGCGACACAATTTTATTTGTGTTAGCTATGCACCTACTTTTGTATTCCGTGCCACCTTTTTTTATTTCTTTGAGTTGATCTCATGTTTGAGATAAACCATATATTATTGCTTAATGAGGTTATTTGCTTACTTTGCAGAATCCTGTATCATTAAACATAGTAATCAGTACCATGCTCTACTCTATCCTCCAAGTGATCTGGCAGGTTGGTTCCTAAGCTTCAGGATGTACCATGAGCGTTTTCAGTTTTGTTATTTGCAACTGGCATAGATGGGTGCATGCACTGTTTCATATGATCCTGGCATTATTTTCTTATGAGATAGATTTTTCTGCACAATAAGTTGGGTTTCTTCTTCAGAAATTTCAGAAAATGGTATATCGTAATTTATGACTGGGTGTACATCAGTGGTCCTGTCAATCAGTCATAGGAAGTTATCAAGGAAGCAACATTTGAAAATGTTTAGTGGAAATACGCTGTACAGGACCATCCATATAGGATCTATAGGATCACTACTTGTGGTTTTGCTGTTAATTTTTATTCCATGCACTAACTAAATCGAAACTTTCACTTTTTGGACTACTTTGGTTGATGAATCTGTTGTATTGATCCAGAACATGTATATACAGTAGTCTGAAAATATAAATATTACAGACTGCTGAAATCATCAGTATACAATGAAAATAAGATAAGCACAAGATAAGCACATTCAGCTTCAAATTCTTCCCGTAGATGCAGTCTCTTATTCTTTGACATCTAAATTTCAAGCCGTAATATGCTCTCCAGTTCATTGGCAAAAAACTGAAATGTATGTCCGTCTTTTATAATGTGACAAGATGACATCTCCTTCAACTCTCTACATTTACATTGGTGTGGGCCACGTGGCTATGCCAAACACAATTGTACTATTTACATCCTACATTACACTACCTTTGTGCCTAACTACCTACTTTTATTTCTAATGTAATGTGATTTATTTGCTGCTCTGTTTCCAGGTTGTGTTCTTAATGTGGCACATATATTGCATCTGCTTCAACATCAAGACAGATGAGTGGGTAATGACAAATTTCCCATGCTTTGGACTCTTTCTTCATCAATTGCAGGTTGTCTTCTCGTTAGCTGTTTCTTGTAGCTAAAAGGTGAGATTTTCCAGATTAACTGGAAGAGATATCCTGAATTCCAGATGAGGGAACAGCCTCAATCAGGTTTGTAACATGCACTTACTGTGTCTTATCACACTTGATTCCTGTAGTGGGTTTTAACATGGTATAAGTCTGTCCATCGTCCCATGAAATGCAGATTCTGAAGTGAAATTTGTAAATCCATATGACAAAGGCCTGCTATGCAACATTAGAGAATTTCTGAAGCCTAAGTGATATGATGTCGATTTTGAATATGAAGACCTGACCTGATGAAACTACATTGGACTGAGATGCATCACAAAGGGATTGCGGAAGCTTGTTTTACTGCAGCATTAATTCTGACTCGTTTTTGCTAGTATGATTCGGACTGCTGCCTTGATTATATGCGATTAACATTCTTTTCAGAAGTTGATTTCACTGATTGTGAATGTAAACAAGGACACAGTTCTAGCTCTTTAGAAAATTGTTTCTTAAATGGAGTTCTGATACCATGCTCCTGTAGCTTCATCTTGGTTGCTCCCAATCAATGCTCTGCAACTGGTTTATAAAATTGGTCGCTGATGCAGAAACTTGTGACACACCGGCTCAAATTCATGTACTCCCTCTGAATTTTACTGTCATTCCACCCTTCTATTTTTTCTAAATTATTTATCACTTTTCAATATCTCTCTACTTTTCACCTCGTTCACTTTTGTATAGAGCTAAAACAGCAAATAGATTGGGAAGGAGGGCGTGTCGTTTAGTACTAGCGTCAAAAATCAACTGGTCTCGTCTCCCAGCAAATGCATTCCAAGTATCAAATACCAGTTTCTTCATCTCACAAAGGAAAATAGACAACGCCACCTGCTGTTGTATTCCTTGTACCCACATTTACCATCAAGTCGCATACGAGTGGCGTGACGAGCACTAGCTTCTCCCTTTCAAAAAAAAAAAAAAAAAAAACGAGCACCTAGCTTCCTCGGCTGCGACGGCGACGTGCTGCTCATCCTCCCCGAGTGTCGTCGTCAGGACGGAGCAGAGTGCCGTGCACGGAAAGCGCACGCTCCTTTGAACCCCAATCAGCTAAAACCGTTATAAACTTAGCACCCCAAGCTACCGCGAGAAAGAATGAATCTTTTCCACCACTACTGATTCCAAATCCTTTTGGCTGGTATTAGTTATCTATGACTTTAAAAGCGCTTCTATTATGGAGCAAATAAAGAAGCGAGCTGTATTAGAGCTCTTTTGACAGAGCTTTTAGTTTTTTATTTATTTCTGATTATTCTGTGAAGTGATTATATGATTGAAAGTGATTTTTTAGATAAACTCTTAAAATTAGAATAGAGAACTACTTCACAAAACGAAAAGAAATTACTTTTTTTTACTCTAAACTTTTAGTTTATTTTAAAGAATCACTTTACAGAATCAAATAAAAATCATTTCTCTTAAAAAACAATATTTAACATAGCTTTTTTAATTTTATCTGAGAATTAAAAGCTGAAAGCTCTGTTAAAAGAGACCCTTACTTTTACAATCAAATATCACATTGCAGGCTTTGCAGCCAAGTCTGACTGACACCTGAAAGCAGCACTTACTAATGGAATGGAAAGGGACAGGAAATGAAATCAGGACAGGCCAAGCAATGTTCCAAGAGAGAGAGCCCGCGACGCACCACGAATTCGCTCATAGTGGCTGGATATTTTACGCTGCACCAGTCGTTCTTGGCAAACCACTGACTGCAAAACCAGCGAAGACACACCGCCTACCACTTTACCATAAAAAACAGAATTAGTTGGGTGCCGAGAGGTTGACGTTTGATGACTTCTTATAGGTGCAGCAGTTTGCTTTTTGTCCATCACAAACAATCATCGCCAAAAGGAGATTCGATAACTTCAAAGAGCACCAAGCTTCAGCCATTAGGAAGTCGATTTCGGAAACCAGTGCCACAAAGATGGTACGTACTGATTAAACCACCGACCATGACGCCCTTAATGCGAACAGCTAGTCCAAACATTTCCAACAGATAGGGGCTTTCGGAATCACGTACCCGGTTATCTGACAGTCCGTGCTCGTACGCGTAAAGCCTTAAATTAGAGGTCAGACGACAGCGAGTTCAAAGCGGCAATCTATGACAGTCAAGTCTCAGTCGCGCTAAGACGCGCGGAGACTCCGACCTCCGAGAGCCGACCCTCCGGAGAGCGACCTCTGGGGAGTAGTTGCCGCGTTATGACACATTTACTCTGGTGGTCAACTGTCATTCATTCTGACGGGACGGAACATGATTCATCACGGCGATACTCCAGCAGAAAGCTGTAACGGCTGCTAGACAAGACCCGATGACACTGTGGCTGATACGACAGTGGCGGACAGGCGCTACACTGCCCGTCGCTGCGTGCGGACGTGACGGGTCACGCCCGCGCGTGGGCTGAGCGAATAATGACAACGACAGCGAAAAGGCTCACCTGTCGACGAGGCGACAGGATCGCGTAGAGCCTACTATCTGTAACTTCGGACCCTCTGCTATATAAAGGGAGACCCGGAGAGCGACAGAGATGAACGACACAAGATAACAAATTCAGAAGATAACAAGAACATAAAGAACAAACTAACGAACTCCACTAGAGACCAGAGTTCTCACATCCCTTCGAGTGAGCATGCTCATTTATCCACGTTTCAATCACCCTCCGTCCGTTCCGGATCCTCTCGTGAAGAGAGAATCCAGCCTTTGTAACATTATTATCGAGATAATTCGCTCCCTGGACGTAAGGTATTACACCGTTCGAAGTGGCCCGAACTAGGTAAAAAATTTCTTTGAGTCTTGCTTAGACTAGACCACATTGAATACGAAGACACATCGCCTTCATAATCGTATATTTTTACTGTGCCAGTGATCAAAACATCGACAGCAGAATCTAGATCCGAGAAGCAGAGCAGTTTTAGTCGCTACAGGTGGTGTATCAACACCACCCAAAAGTAGCGTCGCTGTCTGGTGTATCCAAACCTACCACTATCTCTGTGACATAAAAAATCTATTTTTGAGTGTAATTGACTATATTTTTTTCTTTGACTAAAACTGGATATAAATTTAATAAACTTTAATAACATAAAATTTATATCTTTAAATTTATCATAAAATATTTTTATAATATATAATTTATGTGTTTATAAAATTTATCAAGTTTTAAAAAATCATTGGTTAAAGAGAAAAATAAATCACAGTTAAACAAACTTAAAAATGGAGTTTTTGTGAGCCGAAGAGATACAACAAGCATAGGATACCTCCCACAAAGTCATTGCACGGCTCGAATGGAGGTCGCTATCTACCACGTCAACGCTCGGCTCAGACGGTGGTCACCGGCAATCGCTCAGTCG
The DNA here is from genome assembly GCA_001602275.1 of Zoysia japonica. Lineage (NCBI taxonomy): Eukaryota > Viridiplantae > Streptophyta > Magnoliopsida > Poales > Poaceae > Zoysia > Zoysia japonica. Next base: position 2,313,707 of record BCLF01000003.1, on the reverse strand, counting down.
CTCGGCCCAGATAGAGTTCGCCGGCAACCACGCAGTCGCTTGGCTCAAATGGAGGTCGCCTTCCACCAGGCAGTGCTTGATTAGGATAAAGCTTGCCTTCCACCGTTCCGCGGCGCAATTGATCAGACGGATCAAAAAACATTTGGCCAAATACCGATTGCTTCTCTCAAAAACAGCTTTCTGGGGAAGTGAGTGGAGATTCTCTAGGCAGTGCTTCTGGAAAAGCGTAAGCTTCCCAAACACGCCCAAAATTACATTACATATAGGGGACCAAAAGGTTTGTTCCAGAGACACGGGAACAATAACTGATGCTGAACACAACCCAATGGCTAGTGTAAGACCACAACACAGAACAAAATTCACAGCAACTGTAAGGGTGAACAAAGAATTGCCTCAGTAAGTGGGGTAGTAGTACCCAGGATTCCCGGTGTAAGTCATCGGCATGGGGTTTGTATTGTATGCCATGGGCATCCCATACGGCATGCCCGGGTTGGGAGCGAAACCATTGTTGTATGACCGATCAAGCCTGGCCAAGCTTGCCTGCCCTTGCATGCCGTCCTTCTGGTATTGCTGCCACATCATCTGCTCCTGTGTCAAAAATTGCTGTTTCTTCTCCAAGTCCGCCATCTGCACATAGGACGGTGGAGGGATGGCAAGGGACGCCGCAAATGGGTCACCACCAACAGCCTGCATAGAACCGTCTGGTGCAGGCAGAGCCAAAACTTGTGTTTTCTGTCCAGGAGCAGGCAGGGCAACGCTACTGGCACTGCCAGTGGTCATTTGTGCACTGACATGCTGGCGCACAACACCCTGGTCATACATGCCATTTAGCAGCAGTGGATCCATACCACCAGACATTGCGGGCTTCTGCTTGGACAAGTTGCTGGCTGTCTCAACAAGGGCCAGTTCCCAATCAGCCTTCCCAGGCTCAGCTGCAGGATTCTGCCATGCCGAAGTTACCTCATTGCTGCCATTCGAAGGGAAAGCCTCCCATGAACCGTTGCCTCCGCCAGCAGCAGGTGGCCCTTGGAAAAGAGCTAGAGCAAGCCTATTACCTTGCTCATCAGCGCTAACAGTGTCTTCTCTGAGATCCACCAGATCACCCTGTGGTTGTGGGGGCGGCTCTGGCTTCACCTCTTCCTCCACCTTCTCAGGCTCAGGCTCCTTATAATCCTCTGGTGCCGGAAGTGCTTTGATGTTGTTCATATCCTCCTCAGGCTCTTCCTTGACAGGCTCTGGCTCTGGCTCCCTTGGTGGACTCTTTGGCCGCTTAGCACGGTCCCTCATAAATTCTTCTAATGTCTCCAGCAACTTATCAGTGACACGCTGCACCTCCGGGTACTCCGATGACCTCGCAACCCCAGTATCCTTGCACCAAGCATAGAAGGCACAGAGCTCATCGATCTGCTTTGCAGCACTTGCATATGCCTCAAAAGCCTTTACACACTCGGCATATTCCATGTCAAAGAATCTGTCCAGCAGCACAGCAAGCACTTCACATATATCAGCATAGGTCTGGAAGCTCTCTTGGACAATCTGGTACAATGCAACAAGCACCATCCTGCTGTGCTTTGCACCACCAGTGGGGCGGCAAGCAAGGAACCGGTCAAGGAGCTGCTGCAGGTGGTGCATTCGGGCAAGCACCCGCTCTGGCTTCATATCCCTAACTGGAGTTGGTGGCTTCTTGTCATCTGTGTTGCCACCATTTCTTTCACGGTAATCATCATATCCACCGTACCCAGGAGGCGACGAGTAGGAGGGTGAACGCCGGCCATACGGATCAGGTGAACCCCAGCGGTCACGATCACGGGGTGACGGCCCATTAGCACTGCTGCCAGCATTGGATCCCTGCTTGCGCTCATGCAGGAAAAACTCCAGGCGCTGGTCTAGGTAAAGCGCATATGTGCGCACAAAGGCAGAGTGATCCCATGATCCAGAGTGCGCCTCATCACGGAAGTCTGCGAGGTTGAGCAGGCGGGTGCCACGGCGCGTGGCGTGTAGAAGCTCCCGGTGGAAGGACGGGTCACCGTCAGCCAGGAGGCGGTGCACCAGCATGAGGGACTTGAGCGCGACGACATAGTCATGGGTGCGGGAGAGCCTGCGGGAGCATCCCGCGACGGCGGCAGCAACATGGGCGCGGGATCCAGAGGTGAGGTGGAGGATCTCGCGGATGTGGCGCTCCTCAGCCGGCTCGTCGTCGTGGCTGGTGACCTTGACGATGAGCACGTCAAGCTCCGGGGCGATGTTGCTGGTGACCTTGGCAAGGCCAATGCTGGTCTGGTCCTTGACCGCCCCCAGGGCCTTCCGGATCGTGCTCGACGACATATTCGCAGCCTCTCTCCTGCCACAGCCGGCGCCGCCGCGTCCTCGCCACCAACCAACCAGCACCAACGGGAGCTGAGGCTACCTCGTGCTCGACTTAGATCTGTACAGAACAGATACAGTATTGTGAGGTTATCACAAAATATTCAGCCATTTTCAGCACGCACCAAAAAGAGGAAAGTGATTCGCCACGCCCAGATCCCTGCGATTTCGCACGCCCTATCCGAGACAAGTCCAGAAATCAACGGAGCTCGACAAGTTCCGCGGAGCCGGATTTCATTTTCACAACCTACCAAATATACTCTGGCTACTTGGTTATACTACTACTACTACTACTCGATACTTATCATCATCTAGAGCAGAGCGCAGAGCAAAGCCGGTCCAGCAAAATGCGGCAGCTAAGCTATCCATCCAGCTGGCGGGAGCATACACGGATCTATTAGCTAGAACGATCGAGACAAGCGATTTACCTGCAGCAGATCTGCGGGGGCCGAGACCGGTGGCGCGCGAGCGAGAGGGGCACCGAGAGAAACGAAGCTCAGATCCGAGACCCTCCCGCCTCACTCTCCCGCCCCGCTCGCTCTCGCCTCTCTAGCCTGGTCGACCTCGCGGCTGTGGCTGCCGGTAGGGGAGGGGTGGAAGCGAGGCTAGCTGCGCACGGTCCACGGCGAGGAGGACAGCAACGCATGCGGGCGGGCGAGGGGAAGGAGGAGGAGGTGAGGAATGGGAAAGGGAATGGCGTCTGGGGGTGGGGCGCTTTTGTGTGCCCGCTGCTCGGACGCCGGGGCGGCTGGTGCCTTGCTATTTTCAGATTTTTTAATGGATTTTTCGCGCTCGAGAGGAAGCGGAAGCAGAAGCAGGCAAGGCACGGAAGAAGTTAGGATTATAATTTTGTAAAATTTAAAATATGTTATTTGAATTTATATGTCATTCATTTACAGAGTTTTATTTGTCATTTACACATCAATATTATATTTAAAGTTTATAAAATTATAATAATATGTATCAAATTTCCTAAAAAAAGTTATTAAAAAAAAATAAGTAACGTAATTATGAATAGAGTGAATGATACGTGGGTTTACATTTGTCATTGATATATCATAGCATATTTTAAAGTTTGTAAAATTGTAATGACGTATATATGAAATTCACTCAAAAAATTATAAAAATGTAAATAACATGATTATAAATAAAATGAATGATACGTAAATTTATAAATGAGATCAAATCTTAAAAAAAAAACTGACAGGGATGCATATAGCGAGCATGTGAGGAGAGTAGCAGAAAATTCGCTTATACCAAGGCACGCTTCGCGTGGGTTCCTTTCCTTTTGCCTGTCCTCACCGACGCGCGTCTGGCCGTCTCTGTCGGGCCGGCGCCTACCACCAAATCAACCATCACTCACGGATTAAACGAAACGGCGCACCGCGTCTGTATGCTGTTTCCCCGCGCCGCCGACGGAATCAATGGTGCATCGTCCACCTCGCGGGTAGCGGCGGCACCGCGCTAAAACCTGCGCTGAGATCAATAAACTGTTTATGATTTTTAAAATTGGTCGAGACTTTTTTACGAAAATTGTGAAAATTAAAAAAAAACCAATAAAAAATTACTTTAAATTGAAAATTTAAAATTTGAACGAATTACTACAGTAAAAATGCATTTTGTTCATGGTGCGAACTTGGATGGGATGGTTCCATCCAGTTTTTCACACTGTTTGGTTGACTGATAGACAATGGATCTATCTAGCTTTGAGAAATATCTGAATAGAGTGATCTAAAAGATTTTGCTGAATGAGTTCATTCAACTTGTCTAAGCTGATTACTACTAAGTAGTAATAATTATCTATATTTTATTATTAGTAGTATTTAATAATTATTTCTATCAATTTGGTGTATCAACTAGAACATAATTAGTGATAATTAGCATAATTTATTATTAATTAAAGTATATATAGTTATTACAAAAAATATATTTAATATTAATTAGTATATATATGTAATTATTATGTGAAAAAGATGCATTTATAAGCTAATCACCCTCATATTAGTATTAATAATTTAATTATCCTCATCCTAGTTTATCTCATTTATGCAACTAAACAAAAAATTGGATCATCCCATCCAACCCAAAACAATATGGATGCAACCATCTCGTACAGCATTATCCTACAACCAAACGTACCTTAAATTAGCTAGTTTTATCGGTTTTTATGGTTTGAGATTTCAAAATTTAAAACTCATCGGTTTATCGATCGGTTTTATC
>BCLF01000003.1:2210418-2308662 GCA_001602275.1 Zoysia japonica | reverse complement strand
AAAATAGTTATAATGAATAATTTTACACATAAAGTAACCAAATACCTTGGTGACTGAAAATATTTTTCTTGTAGATAAGGCAAATCAATTTTTATTTCTTATCTTTTTGCATAAATGGCTTCAGAGAAAATGAAAAAAATATTGTTTCTTATCTTTGGTAATAGAAATCAATTCTTATCTCTGCATATGCTATTGTATATAGATCCTAGAGGCAAATGAAGAAGAAATGTGCGCCTTATTTATTTTGTTAAGTAATTTCTCTATTTTTTATTACACTAAATTTTCTTTCTAAGTGGAGTCAAGGCTTGGAAATTGGAAACCAGTGAAAACCAACCGGTTTTTCTGGTTTTTAATGAAACCGGTCCAGTTTGATTTAGATACATGATGAGTTTTTGATAAAAAATCGAACCTAACACTGTAGCAGTTAATCGATCGATTTTTTACCTCACCAAAAACTAGATTCGATTCGGTTTCGAAAACTTTGAGCGAAACAGGAATACTCAACTTTCAATTGCTGGGTCCGCCACTGGCCAGTGGGCGATGGCGGCGACGGCGACAGGCGGCTGGATCCTTGCCAAACTGGAAAGGCGGGCGTGACAACGGAGGGTCGCCGTGCTGTTGACATGGGCCGTGTCTGGGCGGGCACGTCACGTCCACCGGCAGCTCCGTCACGCCCCAGGCGTCGTCGCTTTCGTTGTGAGGTTCAGTTTTCGCATTCGGGCCGACCGTCCTTATTAAGGCCTTTTGAACGCAGAAATTTCTTAGAAATTGTACAAAAATTTCTTCATAACAATTAGTTTAATTTTGTAAAAAAAAAAATTGTTGACCGGGGGGCATTATCCTTGTCTATTTCCTTTGCAAAATCTAATTAATCAAATCTACCAGTGCTGTCTGATTACATTTTCTGTTAGCAGATTTATACGGAATACTAAAAAGAAGTTCAAAGACAATCTTGTAAAGCTGTTCCACTGCTCTGAATGGATTTAAATAAACAACTGTGTGTACACGAGATGAAGATGGGCTCAATCATTGTGCTTACCTCACGTCCCCGCTGGCATCCGCAGCGCATCCATGCTGATCAGCTGCTAATTTAGTAGTCGTAGTGACACTCCGGCCGCCTGTGTTTTGTTTTAACGCGGCTGAGTGCAGTTTTGAACTATCAAACCCCTATTTTTGGCCTTTTGGGTTATTACAGGTTGGCCGGTTGACCGAACCTGATCGGATACAGGATTTCGCTAAAAATGAAGTTTTATACTACTCCCTACTCGCAAACATATACTGCTATGTTTTTTCTATTGATGTCGTTAGGACAGGAATAATTAGTTGTTTTCTAGATCATTTTGTTTGTCTAAAATGACAGTAAAATGAGAATGAAGGGAGTATTATTCAAAAAAAGAAAAGGCGCTGGTCGCATATGCAAAAGAGATTTGATTGGAGTGCAAATACTCTCTCCATCTCTCCTAAAACTGTTACTACTGTTTAGTTTTAAATTTGAACTAACTGACAGTGTCAATTTTAGAATGGAATTAGTGAGTATACACCAGTTTCGTTTCTCGTCGAAACAGCAATTAGGCCGATTGAACCTCCGCAGCGGCTGTTGCTACTGCCAGAGTTTTCGCGATTGTTTTCTGAACCCCACTTTAATCAAATAAAGGGCTGCATCTTTTATGTAGTGACGAACGATATATACACGCTTGAAGAAAAGGCGAGGCATCTTGTTCTTCTTAATCGATGAGAATTGCGGTAGTGCGTGGCCGGCCATCGAGTGGACGGTCCGGAGCCGAGTCATGATCGACGGGACTGGCATCTCTTAGCCTGCAAGTAAAATGTTCACGTTGCTAAGCTCATGTTAACTTTAGTATAGGCTAATTGCTCGAAAAAGAACTTTATATAAAAATATGGATCCACCCACCGTAGAGTGGAAATGCTTTTATGGTAGAAGATGGGTAAATTAACGACTACTATGCATTAGCTTAGTAAAAAATGTAATGCATTGACGTGAGCTAGTTGTAGTTCACCATGCATAGAAAAGCAGTCCACCGCACCGTCATGCGTGATGTGTCCCAGTTTAAGGCCATAAACAAGCCCATGAGAAAGATGAAGTGGACAGGGAAAGAAGGTTCGGCGAATGGTCCGCTGGATCCAACTGCACTGCACGGATGATAGATGGAGCAGGTGATAATGATGCGCTGCTGAAACAGGGAAAGAAAATACTCCTTCAGTTTTAAAATATAAATATTTCTAATTTAAGTCAAAGTCAAAATTTTATCATTTTGACTACTTAATAATATATAATTAATAATATTTTATTATATAAAAATTATATTTTTAAATTCATTATTAAATAATTTTTTATAAAATTATATTTTTATATTAAAAATTATGTAATTTCTAGATATTTTTGGTAGAAGCTATAAAAATTTGATCTTATCTAAAACTAAAAATGTTTATATTTATATTTTGAAACAAAAGCAGTAATCAGTGGTTGAAGATGTTAAACGCGAGCACGTCGTGCGCAACCTAACTAAATACAGGTGTGCCATGTGAGTTGCATACTGGGCGAACCACTCTTTCCGCCCTGCGTAGTTTTACTCGAACCGGATAATTAAATTAGTCGCTCCGGTGTCTGATGGATTCCACAAGCAGTCAGGAGTTGCCGGCTCCTGTAAACGAAGCATCCTGTTTCAACCCTGTATCTTACGCTTCTGGTACAGAAGTCGGTGGCAACTGGTACTATACCATGTTTCGGACGATGACACGGTGTTCAAAATACAACTTTGATTTTTATTTTTTTTATATTTTTTATTTAAAAATGATATATGTATACTTTTATTATGACAAATCTATTTATATAGTTTTCACATTTTTAAATTTAATCACTTTAAAGTTATTTGTAATTTATGTTTATAAAATTTGACTCAAGACATATTCAAAACGGTAAAGATAATGGTCTTAAAGGAAGTACGGATTATTTAAATAAAAAAAAATGATGTGGCTTACTGCATACTGGAGTACCTGAATTCTACTCGAGCGGTCCCAAGAGAAAGCTGGTCGCCTTCCTCCTGCCAAAGCAAAAGAACGAAACTGCGGCCCACTTCCCTGGTGCGATCGAGGTCGCAGACTCGTAGTCCTGCGCGTATTGGGACTGAACTGGGCCGACCATCTGGGATCTTCGTGCTCTGTGCAGGCCGTGACGAGGCCCGGCCCGTATTTGGCACCGGGCTACGAGGCCGACCGTCGAAGAAATTCAGGTTCAGAGATGCCTGTAAAACAGGCCGAGGCTAGTGTTCTTTCAGGGAATTCCTTCTTTCAGATACAAATAGAAGCCCAGATCACTCGGCGTTTGATCAACAGTGAAACGAAACACACAGTTCACTCGTCACAGAGAAACCAAACACAACCGACGGACTTTTTTACCCTGGTGGTACTTGGGTTTGTAGCCTAACACGTTAGGTGTGAACTTCTGCACACATATTTTTTCATCTCTTTACCTTTCTGCCATAGCTCTGTGCACGGCAGATTTGAAAGTAATCTGCACGGTGATGGCTACCTCGACGCCTTTGAACATCTCTCTGCCTGTACCCTGGAATACTGCGGAGTTTGTTGCTAGCCACGGGAAGGAAACAAATACATTTACCTACCAGTTCCGTCTGTTCCATCTGCTCAAACTTGAATTCGTGATTTTATCCGACTCTGCACACATGCTCCTCGCCTCGGCATCACAGGCCGGGATGCCGAGGCCGCGCCGCTGCCGCATGACACATGGCTTGCCCGCGCAACACGGCCTCACGGGCTCTGCCAGTCCGGCAGCGTCCGCACCTGGCAAAGCAGAGGCCTCGCCAGCGCGTGCTTTGGGCGACGCAGGCCTGAGGGCAGGAAGCAGCCGTCGTGACGAATCGACGTGCCGCTGCCGCGCGCCGCCCGGCGGGAGGCCCGGGCGATCCCATTGGCGGAGACGTCGCACTCGGTGAGCTAGCCCACACTAGCTCGTGTCTCTCGGGGCAAACCGAGCTGTCATGGCGCGGTAGGGCTCAGCGCGGCCGAAAGGAGGCGGAGCGGGACGATGACCCGGGCGCCGGCCCACATGCACGCGCGTGCCCTTGCCTTTCCTTTCCATTCGTCGACGTCGGCTGTGAACTTGGTGGAGCGAGATGCGGTCCAGTTTGACGCGTTAGGAGTGGAGCTAAGCGCGCAAGGAGTCTTCGTTTATTTGTCCTGGCTCGTTTGGTCGCGCCACTCCATTATGCGTGAGTGATAGTGAGATTATTGTTAACAGTCAGACCCTTAACGACGTGACCGGCCGGTGGAGATCAGAGCACTAATAATCGATGGTAGGTAGCATCAGGAACCAGCGACGATAGAATTAACGCCTCCCGACATTTGCAAGTCCTATACTGCACAATTTAAGCATGCGTGATGCATCTTTGAGAAGCTACCTCGACAGTACATGTGCCAGTTAAATTCAACTGCAACCCACCGGCAAATGTCGTCGTCGACTTTTTCCCTGATAATATGTTCCCAATCTTTGAGAGAGTTAAACTACCTCCACAGTACATGTGCCAGTTAAATTCAACTGCGACCCACCGGCAAATGTCGTTGTCGACTTTTTTCCTGATCAATGGCATCGTCGCTTCGATCGTCCTCAACTGATTGATTTGCACCGCGCGACAACCTAATAAAGTACTAATTAAAGGACTCATTGCTAAGCAATTAAGAAAAGCAAACCCCTATATAATTATAAAGAGAAGGGCTTAAAGGCTCGTCTGCTGACCTCATTTCCTTCAGTGCGACATGATGCTGCAGGCCGATACCCCAACCAATGATGCATGGGTCGCAATCATCAGGAGGCAAATCATGATCGATCCTCGTTCGCGCCCGCTGGCTGCTTACGAGAGAGATCGAAGAACCGGTCAAAAAGGCTCCTCCGACTTTGCTTCTCGAGTTTGACATGCATCGTTGTCTGCAACAATTACAGCGCAATGATCGCAGTCGTTTTTGTTTGGGCCAGTGGCGTTCGAATGCTTCAGCCCGAATCTCTTCAGGTGTACAAAAGATGCCGAACGTTTGACAACTAATTTGTTGGCATTCTTGGAGTAAAAGATTGCCAAGAATCAATGAATCAGAGGGCCGGCCGCCGGAGTGCCAACGTTAGCCAGCCAGCTTTCGATTTACTGTAGGCTGCATGATCATTCCACCAGGTCAACAGTATAACAGTAGGACACACATTAGCGCGACGGCACCGGAGAAGCACCCGCACGCGAGTGCTGACGGCCATGCATCCCGCCACAAACGGCCACACAACCGGCGGCACCCCGGTGCCCAGATCGGTGGCGATCTTCTCTTCCTGGCTCTGACCAGCCGAGGACCCGCGCGTTCGCGTACGGAGTTGCTGCCGTTTGCTCGCGTTCTCAGAAGGCAGCAGCTGGGGCCTGCGTCGTCTCGCTTCTCGCGTCGCACGGCAGTGAGTGACGGCAGAGGAAGGCACTCGCGCGGGATCAGGGCAGGCTGCTTTAGCCGTGCTCGCGCGTGCATGCATGCGGCCAGCAGGTGCTTTGGGCTATAGTACACGCGCGAGCGATGGGTCAGAGACCCGAGGAGCCAAAAGCCACAGGACTGACGCGTACGATCGACCGAGATGCCCGCGTCGTCCTAGGATAAACCTTGCTTTAGGCCCGCATCTTTATAAGATTCAGCGCCGCTGGGGTTAAAGGATTGGTGCTGTTCATCACGTCACGCGCGTACGGCTCGCCATCAGCCGCAGCAACTGATCCAAACCCAAGCTCTCCTGTCGTCGGCACTAGGATCTGGACTGGTGTACGTCGACTCATATACTGGACTGCTGCAGCCCGCATGCGTCAGGTTTCGTCTCTTGCTCTGCCGCTGTTCAGCTAGTGTTGTGCAACTGGAGATTGCGGTTTGCAATTGGAGTGAAGTTAATTTCTCCCTCCATTCCAATAGAAGCTTATTTTTAACTTTTGTTTTAATTATATATATATATAAGTATTTTTTTGATGAATTTAAAAATATAAATACTAAATTTTAATCAAATTTAAAAACTATTGCATCAATCAACAAATTTATAAAAAATATTAGTCAAAGCATCAATAAACAAAATCTAGAAATAATTTTTTACTTAGACGGAGGTAGTAATTGACAACAGGACGATCTCATCCAGCGAAGCCGACTAGACATGCATATAGTAGCAACTACATAGGAGTACAAGCTAATTTGGCACTACTGTGTGATTCAAGGTCCCACATGGGCATACATGACTGCATCGGTGCCTTTATTCTCGATCGCTCTTCACCGCATCGCAAGTCACAGTACTCCTACTCGCCAGTAATCCTACCGAGAGAGAGAGAGAGAGAGAGAGAGAGAGAGAGAGAGAGAGAGAGAGCCTTGATTTCAGTGAAAATTTCTTCTCCGCTGCGTAGGAGTACTGCTTGGAGATCCATAGAGGGATCTATTGACAAACAATAACCCAACGAAGCCATTGGCCAACCCTGACCACCCAGCAGCATAGGAGTGAATGGGTGATTCATGTGCTGCTTGGCAAACCTGGCCCTCTTCAATCGTCGCTTTTGCCTTGCGTCCTTTGCTCGGACTCAGCTCAGGCTCTTGCACCACCCTCACTCATCGGCTTTGCTTGTCCTGTCCCTGTCTTTTTCCTGCTCTCCTTTTGATTGCTGGTAGTGCATGCATATGCGTCCATGATCGTGTCCCATTTCCTAAATAACAGTTGTAAAGGACCAGATAGCTAGGCATGCGAAAGCTATATACCAAAGCACGCCGGGTGTGCGTGGGCCATGGATATGGATCAGATGCCTTTTTTTTTTTCTAGCATTGGTCTCCGTCTCCCTGCTGGCCATGGAATATAGATTGGATCATCTTGATGTATATGTCTCTTTGATGGAGTAGTTTGCTTGCCGAACCTAATTAACGTGAGTGCAGCCGGTAGAACGATGCTGCATGTCTGATTTCATGAGAAATGTGTATGATATTTAGGCTCTTTTTCGTCAAACTTTAGCTTTGAGTTCGTACTAAAGGGTTTATAAGAGTTGAGTTTTTAAGACAAAATAAAGTATATATATTGTCTAGTCTATAGTTTAACAACTAAACAACTAGGCCCTTAATCTATTAAGAGCTCTAGATACACATTTTTAGAAGTAGATATATATGAGCAGAGAGCTGGAGCTCTATCAAACAAGGCCGTAATTCAAATAGATATAACAATACGAGTACTAGTAAGCATATTTTATGTTAACCCCTTCTATGGTTAATTAGACTAGCCGGATAGCCACCTCAAATGGCTATAGTACTTTCTTAGCAGTAGCTAAAATTTGCCCCATATGAAATTTCAACGATTATATATGTTACCTAAAGTTAATTATTTTACTTAATTATTACTTCTCAACGTCTGATCCATAGTGGCACACAAGATCTTCAGTGTGTCGGACTGATCTCACTGACAGCACTACTGATATGCATTTACATAGGCGCCTCCTCTTGATATTTAATCATAATCATCATGCTGTTTACTTTAGTCTCACGCGGCGCCATGCCTGGGCGCAGCAAACCTACGTGGGGGCGGTGCGTGTGGCCGGCCGGCAGAGGTATAAATAACTGGGCAAAGTGTTAAAGACTGAAGGAAGGGATCATGGTAATAAGGACCCCATGACGACTTTGATTAGAAAGAGGTATAAATAACTGGGGCAAAGTGTTAAAGACAGAAGGGATCATGGTATTCCCATTCATTTCAAAATTGTCACCGGTGATAATAATTTTAGAACAGAGAATACACTATTACTTCCGCATCAGGCCATCAGCTACGTGATGCAGGCCCTAAATCATTGCATGATTGCCATCGTTCGGCCGGCATGATCCGCAGTGAGTTGCAGCTAGCCACATCAAGCACAGTGTGATCGCTCAAGCTCTCCTAGCCGTCGGATCAAGTATCCAACTGCCCATATTAATCCGCCAGAGCGGGCGCTCATGCATGTGCTCTCACCACCGTATGCATGGATATCGCATCTGCACCACTGGTCCACGGCTGCCGCCATGCCCTGCTGCATGCAAGCATGGTGTGCGAGCGCACGCAGGCTTTTTTGCTTCGCTGAGAAGCAGTGAAAGCGAAGTTTCTTCGTCGCCGCGCTGCACGCGCGTTTCCTTTTTTTTTTTTTAAGTTCGGGGGAGAGTCCCCATCCTTTCATTAGCACAAACATGGAGTCATTACATGTTAGTTACATTGGGAGATGGCATGGGGTTGGGAGAGGAGAACAGTGACATCCACACACGGGTTACATGCCGATCGCGCTGCGGCATCCTACATGTCCACAATTCGACATACTCACGACAGCCAACTAGTAGACGGCTCTGACCAAGGGGTTGAGAGCGGAAGACGACGTCGTGTTTATGCTTTCAAAGGCGCCAACAGCACAGGAGAAGGAAAGCATTGAAGTGGAGGGCCGAGATAGAGGGCGGGGGAGAGACTTGTCAGAGTGTGTCCACATTAGATTCCAAAAACGGCAATCTAATATGGCGCCAGAATTCTGTCGCGAAGGGGCACCCAGCGACAAGGTGATGGAAATTTAGCAAGATCTAGGAGCTCAGTGGGTATTCTCTCCCTCCCATGGTAATAAGAGACTGTTTGGTTGGTGCTTAACTTTGTCAACTCTAAAATTAGTCGTATGCACACAATGCTTATACCAATTGCCAGGTAGCTATACGTTCCTACATGCCAGAAGTACACCTGGCCAGTTGATCTGTACATCTTCTGCAACAACCTTGCAATTCCATAGATATTGGAAGGTAAACTGAAAACACAGAATTCAGAAAAACGTTAAAGCAGAACGTTGACACGGCCATCATATATACCGCAACAGAGATGAGCTGATCGCCTGGATCCGGCCGTGCATGAAGCCATGGAGTAGCCGGTGCATCAGAAGGAAATCCTAGAGCTTAGCTACCGCCTAGATGCACATGCAACGCAACATGTGGGCGGGGAAAGATAGATGGGAGTGCGTGCAGATCGATGCCCTTACTAATTAACGGGGGCAACGCGAGGACACATGCTCCAGAATCATTAGTGTATTGCACAGGCCTATGGATGGATCGACGTCTCTCCAGATGACATGAGTGAACGAGATGGACGAAACAGGGTGAGCAGGTCGGTCAAAAGGAGCCTGTTCTTTTGCCTCAAAGCTACCCAGGTGCCGGCCTATTCGTCCTAGCTACCGAAAGATTCAGAGACGAACCGTGTCACTTGCTACTTCGCTACTAGCAGCAATCTAGCCGCACACACGAACTGAGCTTTCGCCGGGACAGTACCGTGTGCTCCAACGAGCATACGGAGAATTCAGGTGATGAGAGCGTGCCCGTCCGTTGTACGTTTTATGTGATCTCGCAAAAATTTCAGAAGATGTGCATGCTGAAATAGAGCATGTGCTTGCACTCTTCATGAAGTAGATAGCCCGGATTCTAATTAAAGCATTGTTTGGTGAACGATGGGTGATAATGGAGGTACGGTGAGAAGTCATCGTTTTAATCCTCAATTTGGTTGCTTGAAAACTTGCAAAGGCTTCCCACTAATTAAGGAAATGAAGATAAGTTTCCACGCAATTGGTCATCACTCTCTCGATTATGCTCCGGGTATGTAGCCTAATGATCAGCGAGCTCCAATGAGGAAAACCCATCATTTCCAATCACGATTCAATCATTCATATGCGCTATGGACGACACTAGTGACCTGACAAGGGTTACATCGATCATGTTGTACACTGACACTTGCTGCGAAACCTGATAAAGCTTGCATGCACACATGCATGAACAAGGAGCAAATGGATTTATCTACGAAATTTATGGAATAAAATATGTGTAAACGAACTTTATCTGGGTGCATCATATGTTAGAGGAGAGATCATTCATAAAACAAAAAGTCGATTATTTTTAGGGTCTTTCAAGTGGGTGCGCACTACACAAAGGTACTATAGTCAATTAACTTGTAGCTACTTGCTAGATGTAACTTTTCACGTCGACGTGTCAATAAATTTCTTATCCCCAAAAAAGCATGATACTTGATTAGACCAAATGTGGTTAGATTGGAGGATGTGATTTATTCATCAAGGTTTTAGGATTAGATAAATCCTATGGATCACCGGTCAAAATCCTATGGATCACCGGTCGAAATCCTATGTAAATAGTAAAAACCTAGACGCACGGGATCGAATGAGTTTACCAAAACTGCAAAACACAGAAAGGTGCAGCATATAATGAACACGAACAATTGCCAAAGTGAAAACCATCAAAGGCATGGTAAGATTGAGACAATATTTATTTGCCAGTTCAAAAAGGTTTTGAGTAAGAACAGAAAAGATTGGTTCGTCTCTTGTGTATTTCACTTGCTTCAGTGAAAAAAAAATTAAACAGTTTTGGAACATATTTAAGTTATTAGACGTCACTTTTTATGAGTTTTTAGTATTGATATATTGAATGAATAAAAAGTAATTAGATTATATGGTTGCCCCTATGAACTCCCACACCAAAATCAACATTCAAAGTAGAGAAGATTTCTGACATCAAAATTGATACGGTTGACTTCAATTTTATTACTCAAGTAAGTTGTGAGAAGAATGTTTTATGTGCTTATAATAATCGAAACATAAATTGATCACTCGGCACTAATGGTTCAGATAATTCTAGTGTTTCTAGCCCCCCCCACCAAGACACACAACAACAACAATTTTCAAACCAACTTGTGGATTCATATCTACATTAATTGATATTATAAGAAAAGAACAGGCAGGTGGCTATTTTATTAGATAGCAATATTTTTATTTCATTACCTGCACGGCAGACTTCATTCATATTGTATAGCAAATCAATTCTAAGGCCATGCCATATGCTTAAAAAAAGGATGAATTATTTTTTATCAAATTGAAATGCTGACCTTAACTTTTATTGGCATGGTGGTCACTAAATCATAAACCATCTATGCCAAATTCAAATCAAAGCATCACAAACACATGGTACATATAACTTTGAGCATTATGCCTTGACATTCTCCATTATTGACAACCTAGCAACTAGAATGCATAATACATTTTGTGTGCATACGAAAATTATGTTCTTGGATATTTCCAAGTGCGCAATACTAGTATGTGCATGCATGAGTTTGTTGTACTAATTTACATAAAAAAACATGTGATTAACATATTACACAAATAAAAAACAAGAATAATACACATTTGCAACAAGGGATATATTAAATATAATCAAATTTTACATAAGTAATGAATCAATTTGATCAATGTCCATGTCAAATATACCTTATCAAAATGATGTAGTATACCCATGCACCCAAGTATGATTGATTAATCCTTGTGAACAACAGTGTGGAAAGTAGAAAAGTGACACTATGGACACTACGCAGGCACACCTTTGAGTTCAAAACCAAATGGCAAAGGGTTAGCTAGCCAAAGGGATCAGCTTTAACTTAAATCCCCTACCTGTGAGACCCAACATGAGCTAGCAGTGCTTCTATAGTTGGCGAAGAGAACCGGCTGGCTGAGATCGAGTGTTTGTTCCACCTCTGCTTGCATTTGTTCAAACTTATTTGATTTCTGAACCACTGACCCAGCTAGCAGCGGAAGAATCACAACAATCCACTGCCATCACCGCCGGTTGACGAAGAACGGAAACCAGGAACGTTCATGGGCCAACCAGCACCGTCATTGCCCCTCCCGTCACCGGCACTGCCACCAGTATTCCCATCCCAGATGTCCTCTCCGTGGCGTAGAGCTGCCATGTACTGCCTCTGTAAGCTCATCTCCTGCCCTTTACTGTCGTCCAAGTCCAGCTTCATTGGTCCTTCTCTTGCCGTGGTTCCACTAGCCTGCCCTAACGTGAACGCCGATGCAGCTGAGCCGCCGCTTCCACGGTTAGCTTCCAATCCCAGCTGGTACATCTGCGGCCGCGGCTGAAGATCTAGTACTCCTCCTGCCAAGAAGGGAAACTGCTGCTGTGGCTGCTGCTGGTGCACTCTCCACTGATCCAGCGACGCGCCACCGCTTGCCACCGGAAACTGGTCGACCGCGTCCACGTGCTGCATGCCGAGCGGCGGAAGGCCGGCGGAGAATGTTAGCCCTAAGTTGCCCCCTGGCTGGTGCATCGATCCCAAGAACGGTAGGTACTGGTGCGACAAGGAGCCGAGTCCCGGAGGGATGATCCCGCCGGTGATGCCGCCCGGGGTGGACGGCGTAGACGACGGACCACTGGGCAGTTGCCTTGCCGAGGAGGATGGTTTGGAGGAGGATGAAGACGCGCCAGAGGAGGAGGATTTGGAAGAGCGCCTGTTGCGGCGGCAGCCTCCACCGACTGGGACGTTGCGGAGGGAGCCACCGCGCGTCCAGTAGCGGCGGCACGTCTTGCAGAAGTGCCGGGGTTGGGAAAGAGAGTAGTTATTGTAGTAGCAAAATTTGGTGTTTGTTGAGTCACAGCGTGGGCACTTGAGTGCCGGCTCCGGCTGTGGCATCCGCGCCAGCCGCGCACGCTCCGCCATAGAGTTGGGCCGCGCCTGCGTGGCCACGGAGGCACTGGCCGCAGTTGAGCTGCTCGGCAAGCCAGTGGCCTCGGGGGGCGTTGCTGTGGCAGCCGCCGGATCCACAGGCAGCAGCGGTGCATCGCCTCCCCCGCTTGCTCTCGGCTGCTGACCTTGCTGTTGCACAGATACATAAGCCTGTTAGAGATCAAAAGAGAAGAAAAAAGGAAGAGAGAATTGTCCATGAATATCCATCAAGAGGAGAATATCTTTGTGCCAAATTCTTTTGCCACGATGAACAACTGTATGTATCATGATTCGTGAACTCAAAACTCATGGCTAGCGAGATAACCTTAATTGGACACAGAGAAATGGAGAAAAAAGCTCATGCAGTACCTGGTTATTCCAATTAGGTGGATCTTGGTAGGCAGGCACTGAAGCGAACACCATGGTGGCCAACAGTTAGTGCTGCTGCGAGATATATTTCCTCTCGCAACTCCTCCAGCAGTTTGCTTTTCTTCTGCTTTGAATTCTGATGCCTTCTTTACAATTTGCGCTTTCTTTGCTGTGGAGTTGTGTTTGGAAAGAAAAGGAAGCAGGCGAGGAAGAAAGAGTCCTCTAGCTCGGGAGGAGGTGGCGAATCACATCCAGCAGTTGGAGAGAAGACGGAGGAGAGAGAGAGATAGAGAGCTGTGGGAATGAGAGAGAAAGGACAAAAGCATGAATTTATCTTCTCCTTTTACGAGTATGGTGGCTTTTATATTTCTAGTATTTGCATTCAACTTGTGTGGGGTCTACCTGATTAGGAATGTTTGTATGCACGCGCGCGCGCGCGCACAGAGAGAGAGAGAGAGATTTCTTAACACTTAAGCTTGAACTGTTTAGCAGTATACGCTAATGAGCAAAAGAATTGAAAGTGGAGATCTAAGCTATAGTAGTTGGTGGTGATATGGAGGAATTGAATCAGGAGGAATGAGGCGGTGGTATTAGCTACCGGCAACCACTGAGACACAGAGGGCACTTTAATGATTAGTGAGAGATTGATATTGGTAGCCTTTGATTCATTCTTTGCATGGAAAAATCCTTCCTTCAGTCTAAAACCCAATCAACACTATTCAAAGAGCTAAGTTTCTATTTTCTACTAACTCCAAACAGTTCCGACTTCATTCAGCTGCAAACGTAAGTTGTTTATTACAATATTATTCAAAGATGTGTTGCCAGCGAAATAGTCCCTCAAATTTTAAATTATTGACAACGTTGATTTTTAACATCAATTTTGACTATTCGTCTTATTCAAAACATTTGTTCTAATGTGTAAAATTATTAGTCGTGATTTAAATTTCACTAATGATAAATCAAATAATAATAAAATTTACATATTTGAATAAATTTTTTGAATAAAACGAATAGTCAAAGTTAAAGTTAGAAGTCAACGGTGTCAATAATTTAAAACCGGAGGGAGTATGGTATATATTTTGTCAAAATCTTAATAAAATCCCTTCTCGTTTGGAAAAGTCGTTTAGAACATATGGTGTGCAAGAGTGCTTTGCGTGCTGTACCTCTATTTGCATAATGAGTAGTAATCATTTAATGATTAAATTGTATAGCTATGAGACGGCTTACAGTAGTTGCAAGGAGAAAGTAGTAATATGTGCATCTAGCTAGCTTTACATTTTTTAAGTATTAACATATCCATGATGGTGATTCAATGATCGATGAACATATAACATAGAAGTTCTTCTCATGGCAGGAACTATGAAGAAGTTTCCTGTTCTACATTTTTTTTTCGCTCATGGGGTACTCCACTGTGAACGTTTTTAATTTGTAAATGATTGTCAAACAACAATTAAAAAAGGTTTGGAGGCTTTAGTACACTTTTCTTTATTTGATACTAAAATGCACTTCTAACGTGCATCTTTGCGATGTATTCCCTCCATTCTAAAATATAAAATATAAGTATTTTTAGGTTTAAGTCAAAGTCAATTTTTTATCATTGTAACCACTAATAATGTATAACTCATAAAATTATATTTTTTTATTCTTCATGAAATAAGCTTTCATAAAAAAATATATTTTTACATTAAAAATTATGCAATTTGCTAGATATTATTAGTAAAAGTTAAAAGAGTTTGACCTTATTTAAATCTAAAAATGCTTATATTTTTTTGAAGAGAGGTAGTTTTCAAGAGGTAAAAAAGGAGGAAAAATGTGACCTTCCTCCGTGGGTTAAAATAACACGGATACGTACTCCATACCACTGCTTACATGATTTATTCGATGATGTCCTGAATCTTCAAATCCCTCCTTCTTACATGCTACCGAACTTGCAAAAAAAAAGAGTAGGCTCGAAGTTTGACAGCTCTTGTTGCTTTATACTGGTTGGAAGGTTTTTGATGTTTACCAAATACTTCGAATCAAACAAAACCAAGCAATTAACCAAACGCTTCAAAAATCAAATCCTAGTTACCGTCACGTCCCCGAGCTAGCATAGCAGGCGGCCACTCATCGGCTACTTTGACGACACGGCCCAGCAAGTACTGCCTGCTTGTACCATGTTAATTAGCTCCAGTAATCCACGGATTGTTGGTTCTCGTGTCGCGTGTGGCAGCGGCGGCGGAGAACGCGGCGGGGTTGTTTTTTTTTTTTTAACTTGACGTGATGCGTGTTTCGCATTAAAATAGAAAAAGAGTACATACAAAGAAACAAACAACAGATAAATACAACACACCCCCTAGCCGGGAGCCCGGGCATCATGGCGGCGGTTGGCGTAGGCGTTGCCGGCCGGGAGCTTGCACAGTTGCCCTTGGGCAGCAAGTATCAGGCGCAACGGCCAGCACGGCGTCTCCGCTACAGGTCCTCATCGTACCATGGTCCTCCTTCACGCCGGGGTTGGGATAAATCACTAAACAACAACAACGTTCGCTCAATGGAAATAATATGGCTCGTGCTTGTCAAGCTGGTCATGCTAACCGAACCGGAGACACGGCTGCATGGTGGGGGAGTATGATCCAGCCAGTAAAGGACCCCCCCTCATCCATCCATGCCATTCATCAATCAGTCCCCATAAAACCCCTTGGGTTTTCCGGAGCTTTCCTCGACGACGACAGTACCCCACCATATGCTTAATAAAGGGACGAGGCGCGCGCTAAAGTTGCAGGGGAATATCCACCGGCCGGGTTAACTCGATCGCTGTTGCCGCACAGCGGAAGGAAACGACAGTTTTGTTTGTGCGATCAGGATGCGCGGGGCAGGCCGTCCCGATCGAAACCCAGCCGTGGCCCGGGGCAGGGGCACGGTTTGGTGCTTCCGTTGTTAGCTACCCTGCTGTAGACCTGTGGTCACCGGCGGCGCAGCGTGAAGCAGTGCTTCCGCGCCATGACTCCACCAAGGCAAGCTCGGTGCCAGGGTCAGGGCAATTGTCACGGACAGCGATCTCGAGCGGCCCCGAGATCAGATCATATTCTGCGCGTTAACTTTGCGGATCTTATCTTATTTGTATTCAAGGAAAGGTTGGGAATTATTCGGCCCCAACATCCACGTCGGTGAACAGGTTACTGTCCGATCGACCCAGCAAAAGCGGAGGAGGAGAAGATAGCAACGCCGTCCCTTTCGTCGCGCCACCGAACGACCGCCGATGGTTGGAACCCGCTCCGAATTACATCCATTTCTTAGCTTTTTATTCGTTCGACGGGTCGTTACATGGAGAAGCCTGGGGGAATTCCGGGGCTTCAGGATTCTCGGATGGATCGTTGGCTGCCGCCTGAATCTGCTGATCACTGATAGACAGTCTGAAGCTTGCACCTGAATTCAGGAAAGTATTGATACGAACCTGTTGATATGAACCGAGCTGCGTGCCTTATGGCGATTGCTTCTACAATCTCTCTGGTTTTTATGTGAAAATCTTGCAAGCAGGTAGGAACCTTCTATTGCGATTTCTACTCAGTCATGAAACCAGCACGAGATTTGATGTTACAAAAACTGTTGGGCCAATCACATGTGGCAAAAAAAAAACTTCTGGTGGTTGAGCCCATTTTGAGCATAACACATTGCCAAGTGTAAGATAACATAGTTTCGATTCGCATTGGGTTTTATCTGGCCCATCTTACACAGCGCGGCCTGATCTGCCCTATCTGATGAGATTCATTTCCTACTGGGCTCTAGAGGGCCCAGGTTTGCGGTCAAAGTTGGAAACAATAATCGTTCCTTCCTCGGTTCCACTCCGCAGTCCGCACACACGGTCGGTGCCTTGGCGGAGTAGTTACGGCCCGGGAAAAACATGGGCCTAGAAGCCAGGAATCTAGATGGCCTCTCTTCTTAGAGTTTGAGCTGCTTTTGAGCCTTAAAAAAAGCTGGTTGTTAGCTAGTTAAAAATTTAACTAATAGAGTATTAACTGTTGATTTTTGTAATATATATTTGATTTTTCTGCACATCAAAAGCTATAAAAGCAGCTTTGGATGAGATTTTCAACTTTTAATTTATTTCTTCAGAAGCTAGCTTTAAACGTTTCAAAAGCCAACATTTCAGAACATTGTTTGTTTCAGCTTTCCAGCTAGAAAAGTCAGCCTGAAAAGCTGAAACAAACAGTGCCTTAGTGTGTCCAAACCTGTTTCAAATTTATACTCTTATGAAATAGGAGTACTCTCTCCGTCTCAAATAAATGTCGTTTTAGATTTTCAAACATCTCTTTTTAACCATTCGTCTTATTAAAAAATTTAAAAACTTATTTATTTTATTGTGAAATGATTCATTATTAAAAGTACTTTAAGCCTAATTTGTTTATATTTGTGTAATTGTAAATTTTTTGAATAAAATGAATGGTCGAACGTTGATTTTAAAAAGTAAAAAATGTCACTTATTTTGAGGTGGATGTGGTAGTAAGCAGTCTAATTGCAGAAACAAAATTTAAATGCAATAGAAATTTATTTACATCAATTTTCTTTTTGCAGTAGTATATCCTCCGTTTACTGTACACTTTTAAATGACACCAAATCTTCTTTTTTCACGGTGTCAACCGCCACCTAAATGTACATTTGACACAACGGAGAGAAGGTGGTACTATACCTGGGCATTCGGGCCGCCCGGCATGGCCCGAATAAGGCACGGCCCGTGAGGCACGTCGGGCCGGCCGGTCCGTACAGCAGTGTGCTCCGGGTCCGACAGAGGCATGNCGCGTGGTGGGCCTGGGGGCCTAGTGGGCTGCTAGCCTAAACAAGCCGCGCCCCTTTCGGGTCGTGCCCGTGCCGAGCCGCGTGCTTGAGTAGAGGCCCAGGCACAGTGCACGGCACTGGGCCGTGCCGGCATGGCCCCCACCACACCAGGTCGGGTCGTGCCAAATGGACTCGGATTCGTGCCGGCCCATTTGCACCGGCCCAAATGCCCAGATATAGGTGGTACTACTACTCCCGTCTTATTTTCATAAGTCATTTCATGTCTGTAAACGAGAATTAAGAAAAGTTAAAAATGTTGGATATTTTGAAAAAGATGAGAGAGAGCAAAGATATATTGAGAATATAAAAAGGTGTATCAGGAAGTATGAATGACTTAGAATTTTGGAAAACTTAAGTAGCCTAAAATGATTTTAGTTTAGGATGGAAGGAGTACTATAATCCAAAGAGTTCTTCAGGAAAAAAATCCATTATATCTTTAAATATCTACTTTTTGAGTTGGTTCCATGTGTTTTTCCCCTATCTTCGATCAATTATTTTTATAAATTTATGGACTTTAATAGCATATAAATCAAATATTTTTCATGATAAATTTAAAAATGATAGACCTTAGTACGTTGCTAGAGTTGATTGATTTTTGAAGAAAAAAAATATTAGTCAAAGATAAAAAAAAGGTCAAATTTGGAGTTTGATTTATTTTGAAACGAAGGGAGTAATAAACGCCAATATTTTTATAAAAAGTTAATTGTAATTCCAAAATATTTAGATTATGGACTTGAAATGACTTTTGAGGAGCTGCATGTTATCTTTCCCAAAATGAATTAAATTGTAGGGAGGTTGCTGCGAGAAATTAAATTGAGCCAAACAACCAGCAGCCAGCCAAGCTTCCCCTGCAAGCCAAGTCCGTCCACGTATGCCTTGAACTGCTCACGCGCACCGCGCCTGCTCCCCCGTAGCAAGCAGTACTATACTTTTTTCGCGTCTCGCCATCGCATGTCGGAGATGGCAGCCGCCTCAAAGTCGAAGGGCGGCGGCCGGGCGGTCGGCATCGACCTGGGGACGATGTACTCGTGCGTGGCGGTGTGGCGGAACGACCGAGGCGAGGTTATCCCCAACGACCAGGGCAATCGCCTCACGCCGTCCTGCGTCGCGTTCACCGACACCGGGAGGCTCGTCGGCGAGGCGGCCGAGAACCAGGCTGGGATGAACCCCGCCAATACCGTCTTCGGTGAGTGCTGCGGCTGCTGCGCCCCGGCGTTTCTCCCTCGCTGTGATTATTCAACGCTCAGCTTTGAAATCAACGCTCAGCTATTTTTAATTGATCGCGTAGCAGATTTCGGGACCTAACTCAGTAGATTTACCGAATCTATTCACTGCAGACGACGCCTGCCCAACAGCCCTAGCGATCGATTCCAAGTTATCGACTCCCTCCGTCCCAATTTATACAAGTCATTTTATATCCGAACACAAGAAGAACGTTGAAACGAAGAGAAGAGAAGAGAGATAATAGATAGAGAAAGCATTGAGAAGAGAGAAAGTATAAAAAAAATAAAAATAATTTAATTTGAGAAAATTTGAAGGTTTTAGAATAATTTATAATTCGAGAGGGAGAGAGTAGCATTTTAGTTCACCCGCCGTATAAAGTAGCATTTTAAATTTTCAAGACAAAAGAAAAAAAATCTACCAGTTTTTCTTGTCGCCCCTGTGGTTTTTATGGAGTACCTTCGTCTTCTACACCTGCCAGATGAACCGTCGTTTAGTTCATCTCCTTAAAAAAAATCATGAAGGCAAACAGGGCAACCACCAACAGTATGCCGTATTTTTCCGAGGAGCAAATTTTGACTAGAAGCAGGAAAAAGAACACAGCCAGGGAGCAGCATGCGGAGCCGATTGTAACTTTGTAACTACGGAGTAATTTGCAGTGGTCAACCATTCATAGCGCTGCTTGCACCCTGTAGGCCGGATGCACACGTCAATTTTTCTTATCTGTTTTCTGAACTCAATTTTTCAATATCTTCAGATGTTACTCTTTCAGCATAAATCTATTTATCAACATAAATGTATTTATAATGACAGGAGATTCAATAATTGATTCCAAAATATATATGGCTCACTTGGATGTTTGATTTTCTTGCAGAAGTGAAGCGACTGATGGGCCGCCGATTCAGTGATGAGTCTGTACAAGAAGATATCGAGCTGTGGCCTTTCAAAGTCGTTGCAGGTCATGATGATCGCCCAATGATCATGGTACAAAATAAAGGCCAGCAGCGACAGTTCACTCCGGAGGAGATCTCGGCAGCGATACTAACCAAGATGAAGGAGACAGCCGAGGTCTACCTTGGCACCACAGTCAAGAACGCCGTCATTACTGTCCCAGTGTACTTCAGCAACTCCCAGCGTCAGGCCACCATGGACGCCGGTGCCATTGCTGGCTTGAATGTCATGCAAATCATCAATGAGCCCACTGCCGCTGCAATTGCATCTGGTCTTGAAAAGATGCCCATCAGCAACGAAGGGAGGACAGTGCTTGTTTTTGATCTTGGTGGTGGTACCTTTGATGTCTCCCTGCTCAACATTGATCCAGGCCTTGACATTGATATGGGCCTCTATGAGGTGAAAGCTGTTGCTGGTGATACGCACCTTGGTGGTGCTGATATCGACAATGAGATGGTGAAGTTTTTTCTGCGTGATTTCATAAGAAAACATAGGAAGATAGACATCAGAAGCAATCTAAGGGCACTCCGGCGTTTGAGGGCTGCCTGTGAGAGGGCGAAAAGGACGCTGTCTTCTTCGACAGAGGCCACCCTTGAGATTGATTCTCTACATGATGGCATCGACTTCTTCGCCACCATCTCCCGCTCCCGCTTTGAGGAGCTCAACAAAGGTCTTTTCAGCAGCTGCATGGAAGCTTTGAAGAAGTGCCTCCGTGATGCCAATGTCGACAAGAGCAAAGTTCATGATGTGGTCCTCGTGGGCGGCTCCACCCGTATCCCCAAGGTGCAGAGCATGCTCCGGGACTTCTTCGACGGGAAGGAGCTCTGCCGGAGCATCAACCCGGATGAGGCTGTTGCGTACGGCGCTTCTATTCATGCTTCAGTCCTCAGTGGCGAAACTCGCGATGGGACGGTGGGGGATATGCTTCTACTCGATGTCACGCCGCTCTCGCTTGGGATTGAAGTGGAGACTTTTGGAGTGAACACGATTATATATGGTGAGATGGACGTGGTGATTCCAAGGAATAGAGCCATTCCCGTCATGATAACCAAGAAGAACTTCACCAGTATACGAAGGCGAGAGTGCGAGCACCAGAAACAACAACTTGCTTGGTGAGTTCGT
Source organism: Zoysia japonica (assembly GCA_001602275.1). NCBI lineage: Eukaryota > Viridiplantae > Streptophyta > Magnoliopsida > Poales > Poaceae > Zoysia > Zoysia japonica. The sequence continues at coordinate 2,287,625 of BCLF01000003.1, read as the reverse complement.
ACTCTCCGGTATCCCACCGGCGCCTGGGGGTGTGCCTCGTATCGATGTCACCTTTGACATCGATGCCAACGGCGTCTTGAACGTGTCAGCAGAGGACATGACCACCGGGCAGAAGAACAGTATCACCATCAGTAGCCACAGTGGTCGGCTGTGCACGGAGGATATCGAGCGCATGGTGCTGGAGAACCAGAGTGACAAGGGGAAGGGCAGAAGCAATTCAAGGAAGGGGAAGGTGGCCTGGAGAGCTAAGCGTGGAAAATGATTCTGCTATCTTAACATCACCAAGACATATCAAATGTTGCAATTAAATAGGTACTTTGTTGAGTATCTGTTCTAGTAGAAGTAACTTGGTGGCACTTTATCGCAGTGGATGCTTACTCAGTGGGCTTGAGGTATCCAAACTTTGCGATCTTTTGTCTGTGGAACAGTTATTTTGTCGGTCACATGATCGTAACCTTCCTTTTTGGTAGTATGCTCTAAATCTGCCAAAAGACTTGCCCGTAATGTGGACCTCAGTTTATTAGGAGTCCTTCATCTTTATGAAATTATTGTCTCTTGCTAGTTAATACTCTATTCTGAAATTATTATCGTCAGCTTTTGAACTAGCTGACGACATCAATTTCTCTAGTCTTTACAGAGAGTACACCATCTAGAAAAGGATTGGCTTACTAGCAAACCATACTCGTAAAGCTTCCGTAGGATCGGCTCGGTTATCTGAATCTGTTTGACTGCCCTGCCCCTGCCTAACTTATAAACTTTGGCTTGCTTCTCCTTGCTCTGCACAGATGGTTGGACTCAAAAAGCACAATTCACTATCAACGGTGCAGCTGACACGTGCGCTAAGTATACTACAAAAATGTGTTTTACATCAGGATAAGATTGATGAAAAATCCATACCACGATGTTTTTATTAAGAATGGGTTTTTTTTTGCCATAAAAGTACTTTTACCTGACCATTGTTCAAGCTAAATAAGATGTTTGCTGCTCTGTTTCAGCCAAGCTACTTAAAGTGAAATTTATTATATTACTCTTTTTTTTCTACGCCACAGGAACAGGCAGTGAGTATGGTACAGTAAAATGAAAAGTGACGATAACTTATTTCTATCTTCTGCTAATAGCCTCTGTTTTTGTACTATCCAAATTGAGATAGGTTTGCCATGGAATTACTATTACTCAGCTCAATATCAGAATTTCGCCCGCTGACCTCGTGTGCAGGGTCATCATCGCACGTTCTGCATGTTACGGTTTTCCTGGACCCTATAGTCAGCTCCCATGCTTGTGTCAAAATGCGGGGTCTCCGCCGCGAAGAAAATGGCTGTGCTACAATCGAAATGCAGCCATTGTGGGGCAAGTGACGGTGCCATTGGCTTGTGCACTTATTAGGCCCATTGGTGCAGCCCAACCATCCAATCAACGCCTAGGCTCCTGAACCTGAACCTGACGTGCGGCTCGATCGTGAACTTGCTTCAACTTCTGTTGTTTGACATCGCCCACTACTCCACTAGTAGCCCTATATAGTACTCCTCCCTGCAGCACATCGATCTGCTCTGTGTAGTGCTGTGCCCTGTGCAGTAGCAGTTCTTTCCCTCGCCTCCGAGTCCAAGGATTGGAGATGGCGGCGTCCAAGGGAGAGGGGCCGGCGGTCGGCATCGACCTGGGGACGACGTACTCGTGCGTCGCCGTGTGGCGCGGCGACCGCGGCGAGGTCATCGCCAACGACCAGGGCAACCGCCTCACGCCGTCCTGCGTCGCGTTCACGGACGCCGAGAGGCTCGTCGGCGAGGCGGCAGTGAACCAGGCCGCTCTCAACCCCTCCAACACCGTCTTTGGTGAGAAGTGCACGAGCTTCTCAATCGCCCTCGTCTATACTTCGTTTATTTCTCTATATATGACTATAGTCTATATGCATAGTGATTACGGAGTAATTTTCATAGAATGCAGATCAATGCATGCGCGCTTGGCTGATGGTACTAGAACTAGGAATCACAGCATAGTGGCGTCCATGGCACAAAACTCGCAATACAGATATCTTTGCATGCTACAAGTCTCTTCGATTTCACCAGCTGACTGTTCATATTTCTGGCACTTTGTTTAATTACTACCTCGATTTAGTGTGGTGGTTTTTGGTCGATCTGTGCGTCTGTTTAGTTTCCCATGGTAAAGCACTCAGAGTAAATAGCCCATGAATGCAGACTCTTCATTAGACGATAGTACACGTTAAATAATTTTCTTGCATGCAAACTGGAGCAACTATACAAGGCTAAAATATGCTAGTTAAGGCATGCATCCTTCAAATTTTGAAGGGGTAAAAGGTAATGAAAGTGAAAATGAACTAGTAGCTTATTTAAAATTTCGGAATCGTGTTAATAACTGCAATTCCGTGAGTTGAACGTGCTCAGTAGGAAACTGAAACGAACTGTCAGGCCAGTACCCATTTCTAGACCTGAACTGCATCTGCATCCGTGCTCTGTAGGAAACTGGAAATAAATTTCCAAATCCAACATCTGGTTTACAGAAACAGCTTACGCAGAACTACGTAGCTTGGCAATCTATAAATGGTTCATTTGATCGACTAATTCCTACTCTTATTTTGTACAGAGGTAAAGCGACTGATCGGTCGCCGATTCAGTGACAAGTCCGTTCAAGAAGACATGAAACTGTGGCCTTTCAAAGTGGTAGCAGGTCGCGACGACTGGCCAATGGTCGCGGTGCAGCATGAAGGCGAGGAGAGGCAGTTCACTCCCGAGGAAATCTCCTCCATGGTGCTCGCTAAGATGAAGGAGACCGCCGAGGTGTATCTCGGCAAAACAGTCACGAACGCAGTCATCACCGTCCCCGTCTACTTCAACAACTCGCAGCGCAAGGCTACCATCGACGCCGGCACCATCGCCGGCCTGAACGTGTTGCGCATCATCAACGAGCCCACCGCCGCCGCCATGGCCTACGGTCTTGAGAAGATGCCCGTCAGCAGCAAGGGGAGGACGGTGCTGGTGTTCGACCTCGGTGGCGGCACATTTGATATCTCCATTCTTGGCATTGATCCGGGAGTCAACATGGACAAGGGTACCTTTGAGGTGAAAGCCATCGCCGGCGACACTCACCTCGGCGGCGCGGACTTCGACAACGAGATGGCGGAGTACGCGCTACGGGAGTTCTCAAGGAAACACAGCACGACGGACATCAGAAGCAACCGCAAGGCACTCCGGCGACTGAGAACTGCCTGCGAGAGGGCGAAGCGGATGCTGTCCTCAACGACCCAGACCGCCATTGAGGTCGACTCGCTCCATGAGGGTGTTGACTTCAGCGCAACCATCACCCGCTCCCGGTTTGAGCAGCTCAACAAGGACCTGTTCGACAAGTGCATGAAAGCTCTGGAGAAGTGCCTCCAAGATGCCAAGATGGACAAGAGCAGCATCCATGACGTCGTCCTCGTGGGTGGCTCCACTCGCATCCCCAAGGTGCAGAATATGCTCCGGGAGTTCTTCGGTGGGAAGGAGCTCTACCGGAACATCAACCCGGACGAGGCCGTTGCGTACGGCGCCGCCATCCAGGCCTCCATTCTCGGTGGCGGGAACAGTGATGGGAGGTTGGTGAGCATGCTTCTGAGAGACGACACGCCACTGTCGCTTGGGATCGAAGCCAGAGATCATACAATGAGCTTGGTGATCCCGCGGAACACAACCATTCCCACGAAGAAGACCGAGAACTTTACCACCCGATACGACAACCAAACCGTCGTGTGCGTCCGGGTGTATGAAGGTGAGAGCGCAAACGCCAAGGACAACAACCTGCTTGGCGAGTTCAGGCTCTCCGGCATTCCCCCAGCTCCCGCTCGTGTACCCAGAATTGATGTCACCTTCGACATCATCGAGAATGGTGTCTTGAATGTTTCGGCGAAGGACACCACCACCGGGAGCACGAACAGCATCACCATCTCGTACAAGAGTGGAAGGCTGAGCACGGAGGATTTCGAGCGCATGGTGCAGCAAGCCATGCGCATTGCACAGTAATCGCCGGTCACGAAGCATGAAAGGAGAGACCGGTCAAATACTACATATTTCGCGCAAAGTAACGCGCCCGCGGCCTATGTGTTTTTAATTTCTGAACCATGTTTGAACCTGCTAAATTGGACTAGTGCATGCAGTAAAATTTTATATTGGATTAATGTCATGCATCCGCAAAACTTCTTTTTTGTTGGTCGTCAGTTCAGCACTCTCCACAAAAGAGTTGCCTCTTTGTGAAAATATTGTGCATCAGAAGTTATTGTTACATCAACTATTTTAGCAAATAAAATGCTTATTGCAAGTAGATGAATGCCTGTAACCTGTCATGCGACCAAAAGTCGAACTGGACTCAACTATTCAGCAACCATAAGGAAGCTTACATGCTGAAACCCATAAAGCAACCAGAAAGGTGGAACTGGCTCAAATCACAGTTGACAAGCAACAATGCAACTAATTTAACAGTACAAAGAAAAATTACTTCCAGAATTGCAGTATACCACAAACGCATAGCAAGAGAGTGCCACTTATCATGCGTTGAAAACCATAATGATGTACTGCTAAACTACTGTTATCTTGCTGTCTGACATACCATTATTACCTGACCATCACCTAAGTACAGCGACATATTACTGGCCCATTTCGGTAAAACTACTTCGAAGTAAATAATTGTCTTCTGACTATCAATAGAAGGGAGTATGCATGACGAGGAAATGATCTTGATACCTCACATCTAGATGTACTTGTCACGCCCAAGTCGCTGGAGATGGTAATTGATGGTCTTGGCTGCATTCTTTGGCCTTCCTTTCTGCAATCATATCAAGAGCAGGTGAGTTGTTACTTGTTGGCCTAAAGACTTCAGTAAACATATTGAAAGTCGCTAAAAATCTGAAGTTATGTGGATTATAACCTGAGTCTGAGTACAAGCAACCAAGAGATCCTTCTGCCTCACGCACTTGTCATCATTCTGTTTGTTTAAGGCCAGGCAGTTGAGGAAGGCCACCATTTCTGGCATGCAAGGCTTTGCAACAGCACCGAACTTCTTTGGATTTATGTACAATGCACCAGCCTTCCGACCCATTCTGCTGCTTCACCTTGATATGTAATCACTATGTGAAATTAGTTCAACGGCCAGCAACCATTCCAGGGGAAACAAATTGATATAGGAATAGGAAATGGCACGTTTGAACCAAATACTCCATCCCAATTTACTTGTCGTTTTGGGTATGTGCATGTGAATTAAGGCGGGGTGGAAAAGGTGGAAAGCACTGAGAACAATGAGGAGAAAGATAAAGATAGAGATAGAGATGTATTGATAATAGAAAACGGTGTATCGGAAGTGAGGATGACAAACAAATTGGAAAAACTTGAAGCCTCTAGGATGATAAATAATATTTGTTCTACTAGCTACATTGACTATATAGAGTTATAGACCTTCACGTGCTAGCCACAAATATTTTTTCATTGCAAAATTTTCCAATAAATGAAATATCACGCTGCATACTAGATTTGGCCTTATAAGAATACTATTAATTTCTACTACTAGATAGCAACCATAGCATCAGGGCAGTGTAAAACTCCACGAATATTTTTCCTGCTGAGAAATGCATCTGGAGCGCAACATTCAATTCAGTCGGGGCCAACAATCGAAATGAAATGGTAGCACACATGCTTCTACGGTGAGAGGCATTGACATATGTTGCAGGCGAAGGCAGAGCTACCTCCACAGACGAAAGCACCACAAGACAATGGCAGGGACAACCTAGAAGCGGAAAGCAAGAACCTCCCCCACGCAGAAGTTGACTCCTGGAACACGGCAGGCTAAGGTTGTCCGGCTGGTCAGATCTACCGAGTGGAAGGAGCAGCCCATGGATTGGGTCCTTACCGTGGAGGGGAGCAGTCCTCGCCGCCCGAGGGTCAAGCGGCAAGCGAGGAAGAAGGAGATGAGGGAGGTAATGCGTACCTCGAGACGGAGACGGAGACGGCGACGGCGACGGGCGGAGGCGCGGACGGCGCGACTAGCCGACGACGGAATTGGTGCCCTCACAGCCCTGAGATTGTACAGGTAGTTTCTGGAGAGCGAGGACGATGAGCAGCTGGGCCTTTTAACGGGCCCAACTCAAAGTGGGTGAGCCGTCCAAGCGAGCCATTTGGACGGCCCATTAGTGAATCCCACGAACAAGAAGGCCCGCCTTCGGGATCGTTTACACCATTGGGCTGTAGTTATCTTAACTCCGTGTTACGTCGCACAAAAAGAAACTTTTCGACGAAAAATGCGAGTAATTATTAGCAGGAAAATGGTCAGGACTCAAGAACATGTCAGTGCACAGCTACTTTGCAGGTTTTTGGGCTGGATGCAAGAAAGGGTTTTACTCCTGCCACCTGCACGAATGGACACACTGCTACGTTGCGATTTAACTCAATCATGATCAGTTATCACACATCCATAGAAAACAAAAAGAAGTGTACAGATATGATTTCAACCATTTTGGCTGAAATTTCCAATTGCTGTATACAAAGCCGCATACGCATGTGTGCCTACCGCTTCGACAACCAGGATGATTTCATCAACCTTTTGACCTCTGAAAACTACAAAAACCTAGAAAGCTGGCAACATGTAAAATGAGTGTTATTTACACTGTTTAGGCCTGAAATTATCAGGTTCCAATAGTTTCAACAACAACTCCTCTAGTTTCACCGACCGCTTCGTCGGCCTGAGAACAAAGGACCTTCCGTAGAAGGTACACGGGTCTTTCCCACCTACCGAGCTACCCAAGCACCATCCGCCCGGTGCAAAGCTGTCAGGTGCTCGCCCCAACAGCTTATCATCGATCGTATCCAGGACAGGATTGTCATCTGCAAAGGAGTGTGCAAATGGCGCCCCACTGTTTGCCATGGCATCAAAATGCTCTATTGTCAGGTTAACGGGATGCGCCCGTGGGGGGCTATCCCAGGCCATGAAACGCAGATCATTGTTGATGGTTGTATTCTGGTAGAAATTAGAGTTGCAGACCACTGTGTGGAAGTAGCCTTCTGAGGATGCGAGGAAGTTGGTGAAATACATTAGTAATGTGCGAGGAAGGTTGTCCCATCCCAACAAGCAAAATTCTACAAATGATCGGCTCAGAATTACCCACGACGAACCTGAATCAAGAGAGCAAGGTCATTTTAGAACAAAAAAAATATTACAAATAAGCAAAGGGAGACATTACAAAGAGCATTATCTTATCACAATACAAAGACCCACCTTCAAACGACACTATTATCAAGATTCTCAAATTAATAGTGCACTGAGAAATTCTAGCGCACCGAGAAATTCTACAATTCTATAAAGGACAATAACGTACAATTCAAACCACCCCGCTATCCCAGAAAACTAAGTAAAGTTCAGATAACCAATCAACATTTTCAAAGAACATCAGAAAACATCCTACAGCCTATACCAACATATATCAGCAGGAAGCTACATAATACATATAAATTACACCAAAAATCAGTTACTTAATTCAATAAGTAATTTCTATAAACTACTACACAACTTTTTACCAATCTCACAGTAATAGCAATGCCCTGCAGACCTATGGCTATAACTTCACCACCAGCTATATAAACAGTATGTTTCGCTATCCTCTAAAAGATGGCTCGATGAGTAACTAACTTCTCACTTATTTTCATGGTAGTATCATATCAACATTATAGGAATGTCTCACTGGTTTCATAAACAGAAGATTTTTTTCAGGATAGCACAAAAGGAAAGTAATCAAAATTTCACTGGTGGGTTGCTGAGCATTCAAGAAAAGGTTAAACACAAACGTCAGACAGTACCTACAAATATTTTGAATGCTGATGGCATACTTCTTTTCTCCTTTGTTGTCACAACTTCAGTTTTATTCGGGACCTGTAATGCTGGATCTACAATGATTGGTCTTGCCCTTTGATGCCTGCACATGCGACCCAATGATCACAATAGGAATAAAAAATTTGTTACAAATGACAGAAGCACACATGAAAAGAAAAGAATGTGCTTACTCCTTCCAACCAATATTGCTTGTGTGTTCAATGAAATTCAGATCTCTTGGAATATATGAGAAGATATGAAGGATATCTGTCAAATATCAGGGCAAGAGCATTCTTATTAGATTCTCTTTTTGTTTTTTACGAACAAGCATTCTTATTAGATTCAAAGGTTATACCAAACGAGTTCTTCACATTGAGTATTTCAAAAGATGACTTGTGCCAATTGACATATTAGTTACAGAAATAATTAATTAGCATGCATGCACAAGGACTGGAAATTTTTATCAAGGCACAAAGGTGCTAAAAAGCATACTCAATTCAGCATTTACTGTTCTTGAGTTGATGAAGAAAATTACTTAAACTTGAATCAAGTTAAACTAAGATAACTAAGTCTGTTTTAAAATCGAACAAGCAATGTAATGATGGGTTTTCCAGAAGTATTGAAGAAGACAAGGTCAGGAACTGATTAAGATGCTGCTAGTGGTCTGTTTGTTACCTATGTTACTTTCAGAATTCTGAAAGTGGTAAAAATTCAGTATGTGCATTTAGGTTATGGGAACTTTCGAAGCTGCTGGCACTACTCCACAGTATCAGTATTTTATCCTGTCGAACTACTAGTCTAAACTTGGTTCTCAATACCCCACATAAACTGACCACCGAAGTTAAGCAATTCAAAACCTGCAACCTTGTGGACATACGCACAAACCACTAAAACACATATATTACAACACATTACCATAGAGGACCAGCTAACAGAACCCCAATCATGTTGATAGACAAAATGGATAGGTAAAAAATCAGCACAGAGCTTTTTTTTTAAGGTAAAGGGAAATCCTAAGCTTTTATGTTAAATTGGGCAGTCCAATGTACCTAAAATTAACAGAAGATACAGCAAATCAACTGGAAAACAACATCCTTCAACCTTACAAAATAGCAAGCACTTCAACAAGCATTCAACAGCATGTCGCAAGACCCATCATAATAGGATAAGACACGAACTTAAAACTACTACATTTTGAACCAATGAGAACCCAAAACTGCAAGGAAATGAGAAACACCATTCTTCAGACTACCGACTGAATTGACAAATTTAGTCGTATGATGTTACAATGCTGGAGTATGTTGAAAACCAAACTGTTCTAAAATAGCAGGCAGGCTAAGCAGAGTGAGAGCTAGAGGCTATCTATATGAGAGCGGGAGCTGAATTTTACCATCTTGGGGCATAAGCGGGTAATCGGAGGCGCTGAGGTTGATGAACCAGCTCCACCCGTCGAACTCCCGCAGCAGCAGCGCGGCGGCGTGGAGCGTGGCGGCGAGCTCGGTGGGCCCCCTCCGCGTGACGGCGGCCCACTCCCCCTCCGCGGCCACCCGCACGTTGCCATACCGTCGGGGTGCCTCCTGGCCGCGCACGAATGCCTCGAGATCCGCGCGGTCGTCCTCCCCGGCGACCCCGATGAGGTAGCAGTTCCAGGGGTGGTAGAGCGCCCGCAGCAGCCGCCGGATCCGCGGGCCGTCCCCGGGGCCGGCGCCCGATATGAGGTACGCCAGCCTCGGGGGCGGCGGCCCGCGCGAGCGGCTTCCCGGCCGCGGCGCGGGGGACGAGCGCGACGCACCAAGCGCCGCGTAGAGGACCGGGAGCGAGAGGAGCGGCAGCGCCAGGAGCAGCGCGCGCATCCACCTGCGCCTGCGCGCCGGCGAAGGTTTCTTCATGGAGCGGAGCGGCTCGCGTCGCCCGGGCGGGGGCTCAGAGCTAGAGAAGCCCCCGCATTCGCTCCCCGGCCGGTGACGTACGGACGGGGAGGCCGATGACAGGCAGACGACAGAGGGGGAAGGCGCGGGGTGAGCAAACAGGTGAGCGAGCGAGCCCGGTGAGGTGAGACTGCAGCGGCGTCTCGTCTCGTGCAAGGAAGTCGGTCGAACTGGGAGGAGGCGAGTGCGCGCCGCGCAGCGTGCGCCGTGTCCTAATAATTGCCTGCCGCGTTGCTCTCGGCCGCGCGGCGTTGTGCTGCCTGCTGCCTGCTGCCTGCTGTGGCTTCTTGCCGGCCTGCCACAGAGCACATACACCGTGGGCGTGGCGTTAGCAAAGCCAACCAGCCCGGCGCATGTCTAGCGGAAAACGCTAGGAAACCTGTGTGGGTAACACTGCAAATCTCGATAGTTACCAATAGATAACTCGGCACGCCGAGACGAGCAGAGTTTCCTCTTCCCAGACCAACCTGATGGCGAAAAGAGATGATGCGGACGCGAAATTTCTTGGTCACAAAGTGTTTGTGACATTCAACGGCAGGCGCCGGGCAACCTGGCATTGTCAAATTGGAGGGAGTACACCGCAAATCATGCGGTGCAGCAGCGCGCGCAAGAGCCGAGCCGTGCGATGCAACGCAGGTCAGCCGTGCCCCGGCACTGGACTGGATGCTAGCGGCATCTCGGCAATCCGCTGGAGGAACGACACAGATCGCGCGACGGTGCTCTGGGCCAGGTTGTTGGAGCGTACGGCATGCCAGTATTCTTTACGAAGCAGGATGGCATGAGCATATGACAGGATCCGTCGCCTGCAAGCAAAAATAAAAAAGCTTGGCAGCTCGCCACCAGGTCAAAATGCACATAGTACTATACTCCTCCGAACTGTCCCAGTACTACTGCACGTACGACCAAATTTCTTTGTTGGCCATGCCGTAATCCGTAATCACAAGTTGCTACCCTACCTGATTAGTTTATCTTCGTTCAAGCGCCACGCTTTGCGCCTACTCTGTCGTTACCTGAGGCGCAAGTTTCTTACGCTGCTTTTTCTGGACTGGAAAAATAATGGAGTTGTTCCATCCAACGAAAAGTATTCTAGGGAGCATTTTGTCGTCCGTTCATCGAGGTGCTAGCGTAGTGGTACCTCTCGGCTACGAGAAGATAAGAATGATTTGGTCCATGACTCCATGATAAATTGATAATCGAGTTACAGTGCAGCAGTTCTACTTCCACAGGGCGCAAAGCTTCTTCTTTCCTTTGACAACTGGAGCCCACGGGGGGCACATAGCGAATGAGAAATTTATCCGATGAACTGTGCGTGTGGGGCATGACGAGGGGGTTGTCAATAGATTAGGTCGCCAACCACAACGGCATGTCTGAACTTTAATCAGTTCGCCCTATCTTTCTAGCCTTTTCCTCTGCCGTGTACGTAGATGAGCTTATTCAGTTCGCGCGGAGCCGATGGAGGCGTGAAGCTGCCGCGACTCCGTTCCGTGCCGGCCGAGCGCTTATTTTATCTCCCTGCGGCCGGCACGACAATTGGAGAGGTACGGAAGGGACGGAGGACACAGCGTAGATTTAGGTGCGTCTAAATCTGAACTCCCCCCGCAAGTTTTGACATCTGAGAACTCGATAGACGCGTCCTTCGATTCGTCCTCTAATCGCAGTGTCAAGAAAATGGTTTGGATTTATAAATCTGATACGATGAACTGTTGTTCGTCATCTCTGACTGCTAACCACAAACTTTTTAAAATTGTTGACGCTAGTTTATGATGAATTTATACTAACCTGTCAACAATTTTGAGACCAGAGTAAGCAACAGAAGGGGTTAACCGGCTGAGTGTCCAGGTCAACCGTTTCATCCTTCAAAGTGATTTTTGCCGATCAAAGCATATCAATTATGCAAATTAAGAAACGGTTGCGAAATACAACTTGGCTTTCTGGATTTTGCTTGGAGAGCAATTTTGTATCTTCTCGAGCAACTGATGAGCAATCGAACATTGCCTCATAAGAAAAATGTAAAAAAGTGGTAGCAAACTAGCTAACAAGATGACTTCAGCTTCACGTAAATGTTATCAAAGTGGATAATTTTAAGTTCATCCTGGTTTAAAAAATGGAATTTCCAGTGGAAACAAGACAAATGGTGAGCATGCGAAAGCTCATGCAGGAATTATTTGCATTTGCGGCAAACAAATGTTTGGGGGGGGGGGGGGGGGGTGTCGGGAGGGAGAGAGCGGGCTTCCGGATTCAGTTGTCTGAATGACGTACTCTGGCCACGGCCCAGCTATGTCAAGGGCCACGAGACGCCTCCGGGCCCATCTCAAGGACCAAAACAGATTGATGCTCGCTGATTTTCCTGGTTGAACCTAACTGCAGTTCCTCTAGTATATATTTTCTTTTCATCCTACCATCAACAAGTCTGAAGCAATGGTAAATGTTACTTTCTCGGTCCCAAAATAAATGTTTTTTAAAATTTTCAAATTTTCACTATTCGTCTTATTCAAAAATTTCGTAAAAATTTTATTTATTTTATTGTAAAACGATTCATTAAGTAGAAGTACATTAAACTTGAATTGTTTAATTTTTTTTATTTTTTTAATAAAATAAATGATCAAATATTAATTTTAAAAAGTTAAAAAGTCACTTATTTTGAAACAGAAGAAGTGCTAAGTAGTTAGATGAGTTCCCATGGATCTCTACAAAAGAAAAAGGAATCCGGGCTACGTCTTCGTACCCATCGAAAGAAAACTACATAACAAAATGCAAACGGAAACGGAAAGGATCAAAGGAATTACGTCGGCAAGCCAGCCACGCCCTCGCGACATAGATCATCACCGCCTTATCCTCCTCTCGTTACATGCCCTGCGCTCGTCCATCCGTTTTACCGTCCTTCGGTGAAGATGACCTACCAACCCTTTACCCGGGTCAGACATGCTCGCCACTGGCCGCGCTGCAATTTTGTATTTTCCTTGGTGCGATGCAACATTCGACGACGAGCGCGACGTGCCAGTACGAAAGCTGGAAAATGACACCGATATTCTGTCGTCAAAAGGAGAATCGTTTGGTCGCCGGCTCACCGCATCGCGCGGTCGATCTGAAGCCCCAAGAAACCAGCGCGAAAGCTCGCGCGGCACGCCGGTCCATCTCGGCCGTCCGACCCGGCGCGGTCACTGGATTACGAGCGCTCTCGGATCGGCCGCGCGGCAAGGCAGCGGTTCTGATGTGGAATTTGTGGCGAGGGCTCACGCTCCCGCGCGCACACGTCTGCCAGGCAGGCCACAGGCGTTCCCATGGACCTGGCGCGAGAGCAACCTGAGCAGCACCACTTTTTCCCTTGGAACCCCACTCCAGAGAGCCAAATCAAGATCGCGCCATGTGCGCGGCGAAAGAAGCTGCTCCTATCATTCATGACGCCGATAGGCCCGATACGCAGCGGCGTTAGTGAGCGGTGGTTAGGCACCAGCACCAGCTCCTCTCAGGTGTCGTCGGCCGGGCCGGGCCAGATAAGACCTCCGCTGCGGTGCCGTGCGTGGACTTGGAGAGAAGCCAGCGCCGTCCCCAGATCGGTTCTCTCCCCAACCGAGATCTCTCTTATCTCCCTGACATATAAAAAACGTCGTGCGCCGGGCGGCGGAGCCCGCCGGTCCCCGGGCCTTTCTCCCGTCTTATTCACGCCAGTCGAGTCAGCCATCCAGCACAGGAGTGGAGATCATCAGTACGTTCACCACCAGAGTGGAGAGAAAAAAAAAGGTTGCCGTTCGCGCACGGCCACGGGACAGGCCGGGGCCGAACCTGGACAAGCGGTTAGCAGCAAGCACATCGTCCCGCGAACGTGAGATTGGTGAACGGTTGCCACTTGCCAGTTTGCCGCGAGTTTTGCAAGACTCGAGGGAGTAGCTCTACGCCGGACAGGGGCAAGGACCAAATGGGATGATAATGATGTATTACTACCTCTTCATTTAAATTGTTGACTTTTAAACATTAATGTTAAACAAAATTTGAACTACACGAGATGTTTGAATGCCAAAAATAAACACCGAACATGTTCTTTTTCTTGACTCAAAGAATTCCTTGATTATGTGAAATCAATATTACTCTCCTTTGCCATCAACGCCGCGACACAAGTTGGGGTTTCATGCCACACCCATACTCGTAACCTGGAGTAACATGGAACGTGTTCATGATGATATTTTACTCCAAAAGAAAAGGAAATTTTACTCCAGGCAAATTAATGATGTTCACGGCGAGCTATTTATCCAATATCCATGGCATGTGTCATGTCGATGTTAGCTGCAAACCAGGTCTCAACGTAGCAGTGCTATTGGTCGTAACATGGAAGTCAAATATTCTTTTAGGAAATTGAGGAATTATAAAATCATGAGATAGCCAAACTACAACTCGTTGCATACGCTGTGCAATAAACCATCTCAAAATTATGTACTATTATACATGAGACGATATAGATACGACACCATTTAATTTATTTGCTCTAAAAGGACGCCATACCACTTTATTCAAACTGGAGCACAGGACAAGCTTGGACATGTGTATCTAATGGTTGATGCAAACGAAATTTCTGAATTTCATATTGGAACAAGGGACGAACAGGGGAGCGTACTCCCTCCATTTCAAAATATAAACATTTCTATATTTAGTCGAAGTCAACTTTTTTCACTTTGACTATTAATAATGTACAATTAATAATATTCTATCATATAAAAATTATATTTTTTAGATTCATTATAAAATAAGCTTTTATAAAAACTATATTTTTATATTAGAAATTACGTAATTTTCTAGATATTATTAGTAAAAATTAAAATAGTTTGATTTTATTTAAATCTAAAAATACTTATATTTTGAAACGGATGCAGTACATGAGTTGTTGGACTAAGATACCTCAACTTACTATTGTTGTGTTTGCTTGCCTATATTAAACAATATAATAGCAATTTGTTTAGTAAAGGAGAGCAACCCCGCATTCCATTCATCATATATAGCTAAAAACCGCGCACACAAGAAAATATTTTTACGAAATTAGGTTAGAATCATGCTTGTTAGGATAAAGATGTGACCATGAGAGAGAAGGTTTGATGATAAGGCAATATGTAATTAACTGGAGTACAATAGATTAGTAGTAGTACTAGCTATATAAGTGCACGGGCTATTTAAAAACAGGTTATCAAGCCATATCCAGCACGTACCAATTCGATACAATTTTAGTGTATCGTTTTATGATTAATAACCCTTTGATGAGACAGATATTTACTAGAAATAGTGGGAAGGAACACATCCTTGTCTCACGAAATGTCGGCTTCTTAGTTTCGGCGAGCTTTACAGCTCAGAGGCCTAGATGTTAACGCCCCCTGCCGACAATTTCATTGTAGCGTGACTGACGCATGTGCCACCAAGTGTCCGAACGTATTAGCAGGGTTCCAACCAAACTACTATACCGCTTCACGTCCCGGCCGGCAGCCCATGGTCCGGTAGCGCGTGAAGTAACGTTGCAACGCAAAGGCACGCTGCCACCCGCGTGCAGTGGATGGGCTGTTTGAACAGCTCCAGGCGAGGAGAGGCGAGCCGAGCGTGAGTGGGCACTGTAGCTCGTGCACCGGTAGGTATCTTAAGCAAAGCTTCGAAGCTGAGAACAGGACGTTGCCGACCTGCGTCCCAGATCGCCAGGCAAGGGATCATCAGGCTACGGAAAGAGCGCCGCGTGTGGCCATCAAGCGCCGATTAGAGCGATATCGACGACGCGCGCATGGAGGAGGAGCTGACAAATCCATCGCTGCCGGCGCCGCGTCGCCAGGACTGACCGCGCAAACAAAAAAAAAAAAATCCGTCGTCTGAAAGTGAACGGCCCTTGCTTGAACAACAAACAGATCGAGCAGGCGGCTAAACAGGAGCGGGGAGGGGAATCCCGTCCACACCGGTAGCGGGACATCCAGAGCAGCGCTCGCGGCTATCAAGGGGAGTACGCAATATTCTAGCCGGGCTATCGCGTGGACGGAGGCCCGCTTTTTCCCCGTCCTGTGGTAGCGGCGCCAATATCCTAATGGGTTTACGTTATTTTAGTCCAATAATGCACGCGACAGCCCTGAAGGTCCCCGGCGTAGTAAATTCGCACATGAACCAAACCCTGCACCACCACCGATGCAACCTCTCATGCACCACGCACTGGCCGCCGCGCTTTTGTAGTTTTTTTTTTCTCTCTCCCTCCTTTGGGTTGAGATTGAGAAGAAGATGAGGTGCATGCAGGTCGATTACTGCTGCATCGGCAGTATTTTTATCCCATGGGTGGTGGAAGCAGCGGGAGATGGGCGGCACACGGAGAAAAGAGCGGAGACGCGAGGGAGGCAGGAGAGCCGAGCACATCCGTCCGTCCATTCACCCACCACCCAGCCCACCACCCAGCCCACGCGGCCACACCACACCACCCGCTTCGCTTGCTTTTCCTTCCCGCGGCCTGCGTCGTCGCCGACCCGACGATCCAGCCGTCACCGTCAAGTAACGGCCCCCCACCCCACCCCACCCCGCGGGCAGGCGCCTTCCGGGGGAGGCCGCGGCTCACGGTCACCGCCCCCGGCCGAGCCTTCTTTAACTCCCCACGCCTCCGTTACGTCTTCTTCCCACTTCCAGCCTCTCGCCTCTCCCACCCGCTGCCCCTCGCGCTCGCGTTCGCGTTGTTGAACAGTGACGACCCCCGTGCCCAGCGAGGTGATTTGTTTTTAATTTAATTCGATTGGAACGCTGAAGGAAGGAGGAAGCGGGGAGGGGTCTTCGGATCGGTGGGGGCGGGTGTGGGATTTGAGAGCTCCGGATTTCTTGGACGTCATCTGTAGGTACGTGCCTCTTCTGTCTCGGTTGGATTGGATCTCTCCCCTTTGTTTGGGTTTTTGTAGGAGTAGCCTGCGTGTTCTTAGATTTGTGCCCTGATGTGGTTCTCCTGCGTGATTTGAAGGTGAAACACACAAGACTCCTTTTTCGTCACCCCCTCGGCCGGCGGATGGACGCTGGGGAGGTGTGAAATCTCGGTCGTAGCTGGTGATGCTTGTGGAGAGATTCGGAGGAGAGGAGGGCGCGGTGAGGAGGCGGTGGAGGAGGAAGCGCCGAAGACCAGGTCAGAGTAGCGACGGAAGGGGCTCAGCCGGCGGGAGAGGCGAGCAGCGCGAGGGGGACGACGGCCGCTGCCGACGCCGCCATGGGCGAGTCGCTGCTCACCGCGCTCTCCATGGACACCGCCACGGCCCACCACCCCCACCAGGGCCCCTCCACCTTCCTCTCCATGGACACCGCCTCCCACGACGACTTCGACCTCTTCCTCCCGCCGCACGGACCCTTCCGCCGCTGCCTCCATGCCGCGGCGGCCGCCCCCCCTGATATCAACGTCCCCCTCGCCGCCGACCCCTCGCCGCCCCCTCCGGCGCTGCACGACTCCAACGTCGACATGCTAGATGTCGGCCTCGGCGGCCCGCAGCTGTATGACTCCGACTCGCCCGCTGCCGTTGGGGCCGCCTCTGCCTCTGCCTCACCCCCGCCACCTGCCCCCACCAACATGGTCGCTGTGTCACACGGCAGGGGCTCTGGTTCTAGCGCCGCACGCAAGTGCATCAAGCGGAATGATACCATCTGGGGCGCTTGGTTCTTCTTCACCCACTACTTCAGGCCTGTCATGGCGGCGGACAAGAGTGGCAAGAAAGCCGCCACAGCCAGTGGGAATGGTAATAGCGCCACGCTGGATGCCTTCCTGGTGCAGCACGACATGGAGAACATGTACATGTGGGTGTTTAAGGAGCGGCCAGAGAATGCCCTGGGGAAGATGCAGCTCAGGAGCTTCATGAATGGGCACTCGCGCCTTGGGGAGCCTCAGTTTCCTTTCAGCGCAGATAAAGGCTTTGTGCGCTCGCACCGGATGCAGCGCAAGCACTATCGTGGGCTCTCCAACCCACAGTGCCTTCATGGAATAGAGATTGTCAGGGCGCCAAACATGGCAGGTGTACCCGAGGCTGATTTGAAGAGGTGGATGGAACTCACCGGTAGGGATGCCAATTTCTCAATCCCAAGTGAAGCCAGTGACTTTGAGTCATGGAGGAATTTGCCGAGCTCAGATTTTGAGCTCGAGAGACCACCTGCTCCTGCTTCGGTGAAGAACAACTCACATGGGCACCACAAGAAGGCGACGCTGAACAACAGTTCTGGTCTTAACCTCTTGACACAGCCATCCAATCACAATTCTGTTGATGGCGTGGAAATCACAGCCGGCTGCAACAAGCGCAAGAAGGATTCCTCGCCTGCTGCAATGGAAGAGGATTGCAGCAATTCAAACTCTGATAAGGCACATGACATAGACGTGAGCAACAATTTTGAGCCATCATGGATGAATGATTTCTCTGGTGTGATGTGCCATGCTTCTGGACCAGTAACTGCTGCAAAAACTATATATGAGGACAACAAGGGCTACTTGATCATCATCAGCCTGCCTTTCGCTGATATACAAAGGGTGAAAGTTTCATGGAAAAACACCATTTCAAATGGGATTGTCAAGGTATCATGCACGAGCATTGGTCGGATGCCATTCCTTAAAAGGCACGATCGAACGTTTAAGTTGGTCGATTCTTCTCCTGAGCATTGCCCACCAGGAGAATTTGTCCGGGAAATTGCTCTGCCCACCCGGATCCCTGAAGATGCTACTTTGGAAGCATACTGTGATGAAACATGTACGGGCCTAGAGATTATTGTCCCTAAATTTCGTGTTGGTCCTGAAGAACATGAAGTTCGTGTCTCCATGAGGCCACCTTCATCTTGGTGCCAGTAAAAGCATGTTCAAGGTTTGTGATGAAAGTTACTTGTAGTAGTTAGTATAGTCGATTTGTTGGCTGCTCTTGGCTGATGTTTTGCTGTCTGCCAACCCTGTAGCTTGCTTGGAGACATGTGGTGCTGAGGTTCCCTTTTCTTACCATAAGGACCAACAAATGCAGCTCAATTTTGCTAATTGTGATGGGAGACAGCCCTTATTGATCAATGAAGCATTATGGTAGTTGGCAATTTCAGCATTGGGAACATTTTAGGAATTTGCTACAGTTCACAAGGAACACCTCTGCATTACTTAGTTCTTGTTTCAATATGTTTGTTTGGGAAACTCTATGCATTTTTTATGTTTTATTTTAGTTGTAACTTTCATTGTTGTTAAGATGTTGAATGTCTACTTGATTTGTGTTATATGTGCATCACTGTCACGAGCGATTGCTTGCTCTACACAATGACTCCCAGATACTGTAGGCATATAGTTGTTTTTGATATATTTTGCGGAGTTATTTAGAGTATTCTTGAATAATTCATCTCAAATTGATGGAAACTAGGAATGGAATACATGTCAGCTTCTTTAAGATCTGTCATTGTTTTCATGCAAATTAGGACATATTTGTTTCGCTATTTTGTGTCGCGTTCAGATTACAGAGGGGAATAGAAACTGTTACATTCGTTTATTATTTCTGTGCCTTTTTTATTTTTTATTGGTACAATATGAGATTTGTCCTTTCAATTAAGTGTTGATCAATCGGTTAGGTTTTGTTTGCATTTCTTGCCATTTCAGTTGCCAAAATTCCTACTATACCAGTGCGTGATTCTGGGTCACACTGATTTGTATTGCTTAGGTAGTTAAGGAATTCAGGAAAAAAAGAAGGAAAAGAAATTGTTGCTCTATAGATTCTGCCTGAATTCACTAGGGCTGCTTCTATAGTTGTTTGTCGATCATGTTCTTCTAAGTAGTAGATCAGCGAAAACACTACTTGAGTACTTGTATGTAGTTGTAGTTTGTTATCAGCATTGTAAAACAACTGAATGCAGCTGCTCTGTTAATTTATTCCATTCTATTTAGCACTAAACTGCATGAATATTAGGAAGCAGGCCATACCTTCTATAAGACTATCGTTTCCCAACCAAAAAATAAATATCTGTTAGTAGAGGTTTTTGTATCTTGCTGCTCTGCACTAATTGTATCTGCTTCCAAATGATATAGTATACATGAAGCTTGACTGCTTTGTGTTTTTACTATGCAAACATTCATTTAGATCAGCAACAGAAGTTTTTTTCAGCATGTTACTGCATTCATGGGTTTTACATATTGTTTAATTCTTCTTCACAGAATAATTTTGATGCCGAAGGGTTGTTTGGAGTTCCCTTTCCCTACTATGAGCACTCTTTCTATAAATTTTGTCTTCTAACCTGCCATTGAACTTTTTATTCCCTGTTCTGTTTTTGATAAATTAATCAAGAAGGAAGGGGAGAGAGAGACGAGAGATTAGGCTGATGAAGTTTCTCCAACTTTTCAAGATGTGCAAAAGAGATGCATGTCCAGTTTTTAGTCTAGACTAGCATGTTATGCCGATGAAGTTTCACCTCACTGCATGTCCAGGTTAGGCCGATGAAATTTCTCCTCGCTGTTTGTGGTTCCAGATTGGCATGTCTAGTTTTTTATTCTAGACTGTTTGAAAAAGAGATGCTAATAAGCTAGCATGAGAGACCTTGAACAAGCATGTGATGTGATCACTGTTTGAAATTTCAGTTTTTCATCACCGTTTGTGGTTCTAGATTAGCATGTCCAGTTTGTCTATTGCATTTCCATAATGTCCATGTTCAGATTAGGCAATCAAATAGCATTTCCATAATGTCCAGATTGGCATTTCTATAATTTCTAGATTTTAATAATTTCCAGATTGAGTAACATGATTCAATAATTTCCAGTGTCCAGATTAGCATGTCCAAATTCAATAATTTACTAATTTTCTGTTCAAGTACCATTCAGCGCATCAGGATTGGTTCGGTCCCATAAAAAATAAAAATAAAAATCAGTCTGATCACTGATGTCCTTGCTGGTTTACATTCGGTTACCTTTTGCTCTGATATATCTCGAGGATGCCCCCACAGATGGATATGCTTTATCCAAGCATCTTATGTTTGACGCAGCACGTTGTTTTAATATTAGCATCGTGCAGTGTCGTTGAGATAGCACGGTGAAGGCTGACACAATGGTTTCTAATGCCTCCCTGAAAGTGACAAAAGGAGTGGATATTTCACCCCTGTTGCAGGACCCTGCCCAGTAGTGGGCTCTGAATCCGTGCCCTGCTTCAACTTATCATCCGTGCCCTGCTTCAACTTATCATCCCCATCGTTTTCATGCGCTTGTTGCCCTCTCCTTCCAAGTTGCTGAGCGGGTGTCCCTGCCCTTTTATGATTGGTCGGTCCATCTCTCTCTCAGGCCAGCGCGGCCAGAAACGGCGGTGCCACTTGCTCTCAGTTGCAGCTTTCCTTTCCAAATTAGGGCCTGGTGTTGTACCGTTTCTCCTTGCCGCTTCTGTTGATGCGTGTTGTACTTGACGTCGTACAAACCGTATGCCTGATAAGGAGAGGAAAAAGAAAACATGTTTATCCACCCAGAAACAGGAGGTCGCATCTTCTTCGATACCCACCTAATAAACTCCTCTACAAACTCTGGTTTCTGGAGCATAAACGGATAATCAACAACTCCAAATGATCCGATCTTTGACTCCCACAGGAAAACGGACGGAGTTTGGTGCTCCGGCGATGGCGACCCGGAGGCCGGGGAAGTGGCACCCTGCCGCCGCCGCCTCTTCGCGGCTCGCGACCATCACCCACCATATCTGCGCCTCCCCGTTTCGTCCCGATAAGTGGCCTCCCCGGGCGCCGAAAGGCCACGGCCACGCCCGCGCCGCGATTTCGTCCAGGGAAAAGTACACGCTGGTTGGTCCTGGTCCCGTGCCGGGAAAAAGAATTGCAAGTTGCGGCGTCGGAGCGCAGACGCGTTTGATAAGCAGTTTGTTGGAAGCGAGTCGTCGGGCTTTTCCACATCGATCGTGGATGCTTATTGGCTGTACCGCCCCTCTTATGATAGGAGTATGATAATCCTGGCGCTTGGCCGCGCTCGTCCTTCCGCCGGATAAGCGTTCCCTTTGGTCCGCCTTGCGCTTGGACTTTTTGAACCCGTCCGTGACGGGTGGGGAGAAAATGCGTTCCCGTCGCTCTCGTCAAAAGAGACCCCAACGCGATAGCGTACGATACAGGCAGGCGTTTGCGTGCTGATGTCCTGCTGTCCTCCGGCCTGGCCTGGGTCCCAAGATAAAAGTATTCGCTGGCTGACGCGTTCTGTTTTAAGTGTAGTGCAGTGCAAGGATACACGTACTACATGCGACGAGTGCTTCTGTCTCCACTTCCAAGGTATCGACGTGGAATATACTTCTACTTAGCCAATGGTTACTGCCGCCCCTGGGAAATCGATGGATCGGAGGACACGGACTTCTGCTTAAGTTGCCGATTCTTTTTTTTCTTACGCGACTGCTTTTCATTGTAGTTCCAGACTTGCTGGCTACATACGAATAAGGTGAGCCGTGAGATCGACGGCGCTAGCAATCGTCTCCACGTTAGGCGCGCAGTTCCTTTGGTTCGTGGCGTTCCTTGCGCTCCTGGAGCTACACCTGTGGCCCGTGGGCGGAGAACACGGTGCGCGAGATCTGTCGGCATGATTCTTCTCGGTCCGTTTCGATCTTTGAAATTAAATTTATTTTAAGAATTACAATTTAAACATAGATTAATTAAATTAATATTATTGTATATAAAATATATTAGTTTAAGAAGTGTGTTCTAAATTAGATAATAGAATTGTAAATATAATGATCTATACAATCTATTTTTATCTTTCACCCTATAAATTTGAGATAGACTTATTTATTAGTTTGAAAAAGTTATGAAATCTCAAATTGTAAGCTAAATAGCTTAACTCATTATGTAGATTTCAATTTCTTCGAAATAAAGAGATCAAACGGCCCCTTAGAAGAACTTTTTTATTTGGTCCTAAAATAATGATCACTTCTTCTTTTTTTGATTTTTTTCGTTTTGAAATTTTTTTTAAGGATCAAATTTGATTTTCGCTTTCTTTTTTTGGCCATTCCGTTAGTCTAGAGCATTAACAGTGTTAAATATGACGTAAAATAACCATTTTACCCTTCATCTAAAATAGACTAATATAATTTTCGTTTGCATGTGTATTAATTTAAGGGTACACTATTTTTTAAATAAAAAACATAAACTTCATAGGCAACAGAATTATGTTCAAAATAGTGTACACTCAGATTAATACACGTGTAAACAGAAAATTATATTAGTGTATTTTAAATAAAGAGTAAAATAGTCATCTTACGAAATACTTAACACTGTTAATACTCTGAACTAACGAAAAGGACAGAAAAAAGAAGCGAACATCAAATTCGATCCTTAAAAAAAATTCATAACGAAAAGAGTAAAAGAAAGAAGTGATCGTTATTTTAGGTCAAATAAGAAATTTCCTCTTCTTATTTCTTACCCTGGCTGGCGTCTTGCTCCCCGTCCCGTTCTCGCGATGGGTGCAGCGTTGAACCTTTGAAGCCGAAGTTTCTCTGCGGCAGCACGCCGGATGGGCAGATACGAGACGCCTGTCCCGGTAGCCAGTCGATCGGTGTTTCTTCGCGACACGTCAGGAGGGTCAAGCGCTCCAATATATTCATCCACTCAGGCGTCCGGCGCGTGGAAAAGTGACAAGTACGAGTGTCCCGGTGCTGCGCTGCTAGTAGGATCCAGTTGGGTGATGGTTCAGGAGCCAGCTGGAGGAAGAAGCTCGCCCAAAAGCTTGGCTTATCCTGTTTGATTAACTCTTGACGGCGACGTTAACGTGGCGATGGCATGTCAGAAAAACAGATTCCTCCGCAGATCAACTTCAACGCTGTCCGGTGCTAAACCTTACTGGGAGAAAAGAAAAAGGCTCCACAGGAAGGCGCTACATGCATCACGCCCTCTCTGCAAATCCGTGGTCCAGATGATCAAAGACGACATGACTATGAACATTCAGCAGGCTCAAAAATGGAAAAAATATGACCCTCCGTGCATGGATGCAAATTGCAATTCTGGCAGGCACCATCTTAACAGTGGCTTTGCTTCTTTCAGACATTTGTGAGTTCGGACAGGCTTGATCGAGTGACAATCCAACTTACGAGTTATTACGAGAACAAAGTTCAATAATGGGCGTATTGCCCTCCACATCACTTCTGATCTTGACGACGCCGAGAAGAAATGTAGAAGTGAAATGCCAGCGTTTATCAGTTTTCAGGTATCATCCAGTCAGGTTCATCTTGTGTAGGGCGGGCCTGATGAAGTATCTTCCGTCTCCAGGAGTGCGATATCCACGCATCACTCTTTCGACGCAATGACAACGAGATAAGAACCAAACAGGTGAAGAAGACGAGGGCGGACCGAAAGTGACGAAATGTCTGGGCAGAAATTTCCCGCTCTGAAAAACGTCGCTGAACCTCGATCCAAAGCTTGAAGGATTCATTCTGCTGCTGTGGCCTATGGCGTTGATGCGTGCACTTGGAGCTGTGTGGCCCGAAGCAAGCGTGCACGTTGCTGCTTGATCGCTTCCCTGCCAAGAGATTTGGATTTGTTTATGCTATCCAGCCTATTGATAATATAATTTCAAGTAGTTGCTGTACCCAATTTGTGGAGGATAAATGGATAATGTTATGTTAAATAAACACGATCGTTGCTGACTCGCGCAGGAGATGGGGATTCGATAGCGATTGCAAATGCGATGTGGCACCTTGGCGCCGTTTCGCAACATGCTAGGTACTATTAACCCTCTTCATCTGCATCTCATCGTCTCGATAAGTGGCCTCTCGTTCACCCAAAGGGCAACGTTTCTTTGGAGAGAAAAATTAGGTCGTACTAGTGTACTTAGCTTGTTGCTGAAAAGAACGGCAACATGAGAAACTGGGAGATGGATCTTTCGAAAAAGAAACTGGGAGATGGGACTACCAGCATTTGATAATTAAGCAGGGTACTGGGACTTTTCGTAGGATGGATGGGCAGATTATACAGGACGACCACAGCAGTCTGACTATAAAGAAAACACAAAGTGCGAGGTAGTATAATGATGCGATCACAATGCAATCCAGAATGCCGAGTGCTTGGTCGTGCTGCATCTGCTTCCACTGAATTATATGATCAGATCGGTGACTTTACCGAACATCTTTTGCGTTAGAATTCAGTTTCAGTCCCTTTCATCTGTGGCCTCTGGGCTTTGATAAGCTGCGTACTGGTACTTTCCGTAGGATGGATGGGCAGATTATGTAGGACGACCAGGGCGGTCCGACTATAAAGAAAACGCAAAGTGCTAAGAGAATGATGATGTGCTCGGTCACAACGCAATGCCGAGTGCTTGGTCGTGCATGCGGCATCTGCTTCGATTAATTCCACTGAATGCTGTATAAGATCGGTGACTTTACCGAACATCTTTTGCGTTAGAATTTATTTTCTGTCACTTTCATCTGTGGCCTTTGGGTTTGGTGGCCCGTGCTGTGTTCCAACGGGCACGTGTTCGCTTGCTGTTGAGTTTGTTATGATCTGAACTTTTTTTGGGGGGGGACAAAGTATTATCATCTGAACTACGAATGCACTTATATGCGGATGCGTTCTATCGGTATAGTATATGGCAAGCATGTGTGAGTGCTCCTTTTTCCGAGGTATCTACATGGAATATACGTTAGCCTTTGGGCATTGGAGCGCCTTGGCATTGGTAGTCTGTCTAAGAAAAGGCTCTTGTGCGTTTGGTAATCGGTATATAGGAGTTAGATTTGGGATATGGAAAAGGAGGAGGAGATCTGGACTCTTCATTCATCTATCTCATTCAATTTGAACCTTCTATTTATTTTTCAATCCCAATCTCACCTCTCAATTCTCTATTACCAAACATCACCTGAGGATTAAAGAAAAGAAAAGCAGCATTCATGTAGTAGTTTATTCTTGGTATGACACCGGGTCCAGGTGACCTGGATGACAGTTGTCACGAGGATATCCTGTGGCTTTCAGATCGAATTTCAAAATGACGTTGCCGTTGACTTTTACAATCAACTTTAACCATTCGTTCTGCTCAAAAAATTTGCTCAAACGTATAAAATGTAAAGTTGTGATTCAAATAACTCTAATGATAAATCAAATTATATCAAAATATATAAAATTTATTAAAAAAAATTTAAATAAAATGAATAGTCAAAATTGAATTTAAAAGTTAACGGCGACATCAAAAGTACTTGCATTACATTTGTCGCGTGATCACACGCACGTCGCATGGCATTTCAGTTGGCCTAAACAAAAATCCTGCGCAGCAGCCTGCCAATAGTGACCTTGGCGGCAAATTCGCCGAGCCCAACACCAGGGCGCGGAACGAGGAAGAAGGGCCTTGTTGATAAGGAGCCCAGAACCAGGACGCGAAGTGAAACCATGGGCTTTCCCTGCTGGCTCCACAGCCCATGGGCCGGATTTCGTACAACGAAGTGCGAAAACGGATTCTGTGCAGTTGTATACAGTTTTTGAATGGAAAATATGATATGGAGCAGTGTAATTTTTTTCCATCAAAGAAATTCTATTGGAGAGACAATGTCAGGCTTACCTTTGTTTGATGGGGAGAAGTTAAACAATCAATGCACACAGCAATGACAGAACTTTTTTATGGTGAGGAACAATATATCTCATATTATGGACTCCTGATTTCAACCAGACCAATTACATGGCATACGAATATTTGACCTTACATACTTATTTATTCACTCAACTAAACCTAGTACTACTTATTTATTTAATCCACTAAGCCTGACCACTCTGATACTGGACTCCCTCTATACAACCAGCAGATAATTCCACGTACGGGATAAGGCGCCATGACGCAGGCGAGACAAGCCCCAACAACACCCCGGAACCTGCTTGCAGAAACATCAGCTGAATGACATGTCGCGACTAACTTAGTCCACCTCCTCAATCTTGGGTCCGGCGCCGCTGCCACCGCCATTAGTCGCACCGCCGCTCGGCATGTCCTCATCCATGCCCGCGGCGCCCGCGCCGCCCTGGTACATCTTGGAGATGATTGGGTTGCAGATGCCCTCCAGCTCCTTCATCTTGTCCTCGAACTCCTCGGCCTCGGCGAGCTGGTTGCCGTCGAGCCACTTGATTGTGTCCTCGACGCTGTCCTCAATCTTCTTCTTGTCGTCGGCGGGCAGCTTGGAGGCGATCTTCTCGTCCCGGACCGTGTTGCGCATGTTGTACGCGTAGTTCTCCAGCGCGTTGCGGGCCTCCACCTTGCGCTTCACCTCCTCGTCCTCGGCCTTGTACTTCTCGGCCTCCTGGACCATGCGCTCGATCTCCTCCTTGCTCAGCCGGCCCTTGTCGTTGGTGATTGTGATCTTGTTCTTCTTACCCGTCGTCTTGTCCTCCGCCGACACGTTCAGGATGCCGTTCGCGTCGATGTCGAACGTGACGTTGATCTGAGGCACACCCCTCGGCGCCGGCGGGATGCCGGTCAGCTCGAACTTGCCGAGCAGGTTGTTGTCCTTGGTCCTCGTCCTCTCGCCCTCGTACACCTGGATGAGCACGCCCGGCTGGTTGTCCGAGTACGTGGAGAACACCTGCTCCTTCTTGGTCGGGATGGTGGTGTTCCTCGGGATCAGCGTCGTCATGACGCCGCCTGCCGTCTCCAGACCGAGCGAGAGCGGCGTGACATCGAGCAGGAGCAGGTCCTGCACCTTCTGGTTGCCCTCGCCGCTGAGGATAGCGGCCTGGACGGCGGCTCCGTACGCGACGGCCTCGTCGGGGTTGATGCTCTTGCAGAGCTCCTTGCCATTGAAGAAGTCCTGGAGCAGCTGCTGCACCTTGGGAATACGGGTTGAGCCTCCGACGAGCACGATGTCCTGAATCTGCGACTTGTCGAGCTTGGCGTCGCGTAGGCACTTCTCCACCGGCTCCATGCACTTCCTGAACAGGTCCATGTTGAGCTCCTCGAACCTGGCCCGGGTGATGGTGGCGTAGAAGTCGATCCCCTCGTACAGCGAATCGATCTCAATTGTGGTCTGCGCGGTGGAGGAGAGCGTCCTCTTGGCCCTCTCACAGGCTGTCCTCAGCCGCCGGAGCGCCCTGGGGTTGCCTGTGATGTCCTTCTTGTGCTTCCTCTTGAACTCCTGCACGAAGTGGTTCACCAGACGGTTGTCGAAGTCCTCTCCTCCCAGGTGAGTGTCACCGGCGGTGGCCTTGACCTCGAAGATGCCCTCCTCAATGGTAAGGATGGACACATCGAAGGTACCGCCGCCGAGGTCGAAAATGAGCACGTTCTTCTCGCCGGAGCTAGTGGCCTTCTTGTCGAGCCCGTACGCGATGGCCGCGGCGGTGGGCTCGTTGATGATGCGCATGACGTTGAGCCCGGCGATGAGACCGGCGTCCTTGGTGGCCTGACGCTGGGAGTCGTTGAAGTAGGCCGGCACGGTGATGACGGCGTTCTTGATGCTAGTGCTGAGGTACGCCTCGGCGATCTCCCGCATTTTGGTGAGCACCATGGAGGAGATCTCCTCGGCCGAGAACTTCTTCTCTTCGCCCTTGTACGTGACCACGATCATGGGCTTGTCCGCCGGACCCGGGATGACCTTGAACGGCCACATCTTCATGTCCGCCTGCACGGACGGGTCCGAGTAGCGCCTGCCGATGAGCCGCTTGGCATCTGCACAGCAGAAACCGAGTGGTGAGAAACTATTCGTGCACAGCGAGAACATTCGTGCATCGCTCTCATGTGCAGAAATTAATTATTTTTCGAAAAATATTTTTTTTTGAGAATAGAGGTTAATTATTTTACAACTACTTGTTGCTTAGATCGAGATATATCGAGTCTATTTAACAAAAATAACAAAGGAGCCCCTTATAAACGAAAACAGAGCAGGAAGCAGAGCAAGTGCAGCCACTAAGCATTCAGCTCATCTGATCTTTTTGCAACTACTATGACAAATAAATCTTGTAGCATAACTACGGTACGAACAAGATCACAATTTAAAGATCGAAATTGTTCTAGGCATGATGATGAGTTAAGCAAAGAAGAGGAAAACATCGAAATTGTTCTAGGCATGATGATGAGTTAAGCGAAGAAGAGGAAAACTTACCAAAGACGGTGTTGGTTGGGTTCATGGCGACCTGGTTCTTGGCCGCGTCGCCGATGAGCCTCTCGGTGTCCGTGAAGGCCACGTACGACGGCGTGGTGCGGTTGCCCTGGTCGTTGGCGATGATCTCCACCCGGTCATGCTGCCACACGCCGACGCACGAGTAGGTAGTGCCGAGGTCGATGCCTATCGCCGGACCCTCGCCCTTGCCGGACGCCATCTCTCCTTTCCGATCGAATCAAGCGGGAATTGAAGTCGATGCGGATCGATGAGCTTGCCTTGCTGCGCGCTTAGGGTGGCTGGATGCTTTGCTCTGTTTCTCGAGTTGGTGGGGTGGAGCTGGACGGGGTCCGTCGACCTTTTTACAAGTGTCGGGACGGGGAGCGGTGGCATTCGGGAAGGTTCGTGCCGGTGGGTGATGTGGCGGTGCGGACGGCTCCCGGCGCGCGCGCAAGAGCGACGTCGGTTCGGCGGGGGCCGGGAACGCGTGCGCGCGCGTGAGCCGGTGGAGGGTTCGGGCGCGAGCGGGACGTCTCCAGAACGGTGCCGATGATCCGCGCTTAAGGTTCACAAAACTGTTTAAAACCGATGGATTTTTAGTGTAATTAATCTGACGACTGATTTTTATTTTTAAAAAAATTTAAAATTTAAAAAAATTTAAAATATCAAAAATCGGTCGAATAACCAGTGAAACCGGTGAGTTTCAAATTTTAAAATCTGAAACCGTAAAAACCGAAAAAAACTGATCGACTAACTTAATGAAATCGTCGGTTTACTGTAACAATTTATTTAAATTTTAAATTTTTAATTTAAAACAGTTCGTTAAACTGATCTCAACCAATTTTAATGATTTAAACAAATCATAAACCTGTCCGCGTCCGGTCGCAGGTTTCGTGCGGCTTTTTCTTCTTCGTTGCGGCGGCGGTTTGGGTTGGGTTGGGGCGAGGTTTGTGACCTGGCACGGTGGCACCTGGCAGGACTCGAGGACCCGAGAGCACGGGATTTTCTGGTTGTGGCTCGGGTGCGTTCCGTCGTCAAGAGGGAAACACAGGAACGGTGTGGTGGCATTATGTTCGTTTAATCCCACTACAAGATGTCTGAAATCTTTACTATTACCTCTATTTCAAAGTATAATTTTTAAATTTGATAAAGTCAAATTTTTAATATACAAATATATTTTTATAAAAATTATTTCACAATAAATTAAAAAATATAATTTTTATATGATAAATTATCATTATTTCTTGATTGTTAATAATAAAAATTTAATTTTAACTAAATTAAAAATGATTATATTTTGAAACAGAGTGAATACGTAGTAACACTTTTCGTTAGTTGCTTTCATTAAATCCTTCAGCTGACCTGTCTGCTTCTTTGGAAGGTTTAAGAAGAGAAGGGCGACTTTTTCGGGTTCTAGAACTACTAACATCAACTCATTTTATCCCAAAATAAACAAAATAAACATGTTTTTAATTTTTTTTAAAAAATTAATGTTTGACTATTCGTTTTATTTAAAAATTTTACAAAAATGCAAAAATAAATAAGTCAAGTTTAAAGTTTTTTTAATAATGAATCATTTTACAGAAAAATAAATAATATTTTTATAATTATTTTAAATAAGACAAATGATCAAAGTTTGAAAATTAAAAAAAACACTTATTTTAAGACCGAAGAGTATAATCAACAAACCCATGCTGCACGAGGGAAAATTTTTAGAATTTTTTGAAGAAGTGTGCTGCCGGAAATAGGGAAAACTCAATTAACTATTCACAAGCCACTCTGGATTTTATTTGGAAACAACAATGTTTGCACATGGTACAGTGTGGTTTGATATTAATTTTTTTTCATTTTTATGATAGAGAGTGACATATTTTCTGCTTCCACATCCCCTCTGTCCGACTGGGCCAGACTGGCCCGCTCCGGAGACCGAAAAAAGAGAGCGGACGGACCCGCAGCCGAAGATTCGTCACAAGACCATTTATGTCTTGGCCCATAACCTGTGATTTTTGGCCCACGAATGCTCCAACGATTTATACAGTAACTGACATTCTTTGTCGTGCCACCAGACTTATTTGCCATCCCAATTGAAAAAAGGTATATTCGGCATTTCCATCACATTTTATGAGCACTGAACTACTGAGATCACGATTTATTTTGATCGCCACACTAGTCGTCATTCGATCGTCAGCGAACATGTACTACACGACTAATTTACCTCCCACACAAGGCACAACACAAGCACGCGCGCCGCCGTCTGGGAGAAGCCGTCGATCCATCACGCGCGGACGTGGCTCCCCATGCGCACGACGATGCCGTCGATGTCCCTCACGTACCCGACCTTCTGTCCCCAGCTCTTCTGCTCCGGCGCGCTGACGGGCACGGCCCCGTTGTCCACGGCGCGGCGGTACGCGGCGTCGACGTCGGCGTAGTCGAAGCAGATCTCCACGGGCCCGCGCTCTGCGGGCGAGTCCGGCGGCCGCACGGCGCCCGTGAGCTCGTCCGTCTCCTGCTGGTGCCGCGGCGTGAACGCGATGGTCGTCGCGCCGCTCTCCAGCTCCGCCCACGACTCGCCGAGGCGGCGGACGATGTAGCCGAACGCGTCCGAGTAGAAGGCGGCCGACTTGCCCACGTCCTTCACGTACACCACGGTGTAGGCGAACACAGGTCGGACGACCTCGCCGGAAGCCATGGTTGCCGCTTGGTTGGTTCTTGGTTGCGGACGGTGTAGCGGTGGTGTGTCGTGCGTCTGGTTCGGCTTGATGAGCTTGGTGCGTGCACTCGAGGCGTCCGCTGTTTCGCTTTTGTAGGTGCGGGCGGCTGGATCGACACCGGGAGCGGTGGCGCGCATGCACGAGGCTACCCGGCGGCCAGCTTCCACGTAGTTTGCTTCCCGCCGCCCTTCGGTGGCCCGGAAGCAAGCATCAGCCATCAGGATTGACTTGAGTGTTTCGTTTCCAATTTTGATGTTGCCGCTCTCCTATTTTCAATGGTGTAATTGTTGTAAACTTTTCTCTATGTGTAGAAGTATAGATTCGAGAGTTTCGTGTCAGTAATAGATCTGTGGTTCAGAGATGGTCAATACCTTCGGATCTGGTCGCCGGAGTCGTGGAAGACGATTCGGCCATCTGTCTTTTGTTGGTGCGGTCCTCTGTGCTTGGACAGCGTCGGTCGGTGGAAAGGGCAGTGGCGTTAGAGTCACGGCGACGTCGTCGATCTCTCGGTGACGGTGGTCGTCATAGAGGTGACGGCGGTGGTGCTTCCCGTCGGCACAGCGGCCGCTCACAAATCAAGTTTAGGGATGTTGGTGGGGTGCGGCGGTACGGACGAACTTAAGTTATGAGTTCCGGCCGGCCCCTCATCTCTATTTATTGTGGCGCTGGCGACAGGGGCCCACCAGCTATAATGGGCTGAGCGCCCTCAATCAAGGCGCGATTAGGTCAAGGACCCATTAAGACCGTTGGACCAAAATAGGTGGAGATCAATTTCTAACAGTAATAACATGGAAAGAAAAAGGAGAAGTGTAGGAGTATATTTCAATAGTGTTTGATTAAAATATTATTCAAAACGAACTACTTTTTGAGAGATGATACAATGCTTAAAGTTAACTACAGACATCCGTTTAATCAGATCTAACGGTTAAAAAATATGAAGGCACCTAGTCAAAGGTATCAAAATAGTGAACTTTGATAAAAAATAATGAGCTCGATACTAAAAATAGTAGATTCGGTACTAATTTTTAAAAATCAACGAACTAAAATTAATTGATGAGACGAAAGTAACTCAGATAACTCTCAAGCATCTCTCCACTTTTTGACACTAGAGAGAGTATGGCTTTTGTAGCTTAAGTTGACTGCCCAAACCACATAACTGACGTGATCAAGAGGGCCCGGAAGGGATGCGGCTTCTCTCATCCCATTCCGTGCTCTCGTGCGTCCTCCCAATACGTGGAGGATTTCTATTAGTATTTGTTTCCATGTGGACCCCACAAGAAGGAAGTTACTCAAACGTTAAACTAACGTCATTAGCTGCGGCAACCGTACTGCGGTAATTATGTCGCAAAACAGAGAAGGAAACCAACACCAAATGTCGAGTCCAACTGCAACCTAAGTTCACGATTTTTTAATGCCATGGGTTTTGAGGAGGAAGAAGATAAGGACGACTACCGGTGGAGCTTGCCAAAATCCGGCCACGGCTAGTGTACGCATGCGACTACTACTCGCGGCGGTTGTGCATGCGCGTCGCTGCTCCTCGCCGGTGGCTTCTGAGTGCGCATGCCATTGCGCAATCGCTGCACCTCACCTGCGTCGCCGCTGCTACGGCGACTACTGAACACTCGTCAACAGCCGCTGCATCTCGCCTGCTGATCCGACGCTTCTAGCTGCTCCTCGCGGTGGCCCTTGGCCTTGCTGCTCCTTGACGCGGACCGTGGATGTCGTTTGAGCTGCAGCTAAAAAAGGCGATGCAGCTGAAGTGTTTTTTATTTTTATTTTTCCTAATCCTAACCCATGTGGGACCATATACTTAACGATTAACGAAGATAAACGGTGCGAGCTATCTACCGTGGGAGTATGCATGGGATGAGAAAACAGGACCAGAGAAGCCGCATCCACGGGAAAGAAAGCGCGACTCATCTCAAGGCGGAGTTTGATGCCAGTTGAAATGGCGAGTGACGTGATTGGTGCCGAGACGATCGACGTGATATACCTAACGAAGGCTCAAAGCTAGAATCAAGGCTTACGGGCGATCCGATGGGATATTATCGTCTATCTGCAATGCCCAATATAAAAGCTCATAAAACAACGTACTGGACCAATTATTTTAGCCAGTTCAAGTGCGGAGAGCTGCGGTCCTAAAGCCCATAAATCCGATGTCCAGTCACCAACTCACCACCTACAAAAACGCCCATAAAAATAGACATTGTCAAAGAGGCCGCCCGGCCTGGTCCGGCTCACGCATTAAATGGCATGGTCAATTTAGTTTCGGACCGGCCAGCACGTCGTGCCTAACGCATCATGTCACCTTGGCCACGCGCTCAGGCGCAAGCTCATGCCAGGTTCGAAATTTAATATCTGTGTCGGACCAAAATATAATAGGAGAAGTGATAATTAGGTCCACAATCTAAAAGATGTGACACTATATTATCTTATTTAATTATATATAAAATAATTTAATACATATATAAAATAAAATTATAATTACTAAATCTTAAATGGGCCTTACCCGTGCCGCCATCGGGCCGAACCCTTGGCCCAAGCATGACCTGCGGCTCGTGCTGGGCCGGCCCAAGCACAAATAAATCGGGCCGTGCCGTGTTTGAGCCGAGCTAATTTTGGAGCGACCCACTTGGCTCGAGCTGTTTGGACACGTCTACATAAAACAACTTCAGTGGAGGAATTATCACTGACGTACTTCTAAAAAAACTACTGACGTAGGTGTTGTTAGAGCTATTCAAGTTGGATCCACATCCTCTCCTGTAGAGGTAAAAATTCAGAGAATAAATAGTTCTTTACAATAAGATTACTTTTGGATCATTGGATTAAAATATAGTGTCTCATAGCACATATGAACAGTAAAAAATATTTTTAAAAATAAAAAAGTTTTGCTACAGTGTTTTACAGCAGATTACTGTTTATTCCTTCTACTTTTATTGTGCCTCACTCTTCTGTGATCGAACCACGGCAGAAAATATGGATCCAAGCGTTCAAGTTAAAACAGGCGCACTAGACTACACAGGACCCTATGCCCCTTGCTAGGGCTACCCTAACTAACCGATTAAGCGTAACGGCACTCCTATCATGCGAAGTAGTGTCTGCACGCCGGTCGCCATGCAGAGTCGGTCAAGAACGACAGGGAGCAACGAATCACCTGCACGTCACGGGCACATCTAAACACGACGAAGCAGTGCCGTCGGCTCTTCGTTGTGTCGCGTGCCGCCACCAAACACACGTCGGAACGAGCAGACAGCGACCGAAAAAGCTGGGCGCTGAGGCCGACCGACCGATCGGTGGCCTCGTTCCGTCCTGATTTGTTCGGGTCAACCTAAAACCGTTGAATTGTTTAGTGCCCCCGTCCATGTGGTCACCGACGGCCCGACGACGAGCAGAGCAGGCAGCGGGTGGCTCCGGACATCCATACGCGCGCGGGCGGTACGGTATAGAATCCGTCCGCGCAGGAACCGGGTGCCATGAAACAGAAGGCGCGGTTGACCGAGCGCGAGCTCTGGGCGTTTTCTTCGTTTCTCCAATGTGCGTGCGGTCGAGAGAGAGGCAGGCCTTGGGAACTCCCAAGTCAAACTGCTGCAGGTCACATGGGACATCAAGGATCGTGTCGGAACTCGGAAACAAGAAGTAGAAGTATCTTGATTCGCAGTCCCAAGCTGGGGCATCATAAAAGCAGGAGTAACTAAAACCTGCTGGGCAGAGATGCAGGTTGCTCGACCTCTGGTGATAGCCATTGTAGTTTCAGGCCTGTCAAGCACGGTGCGGCTGGGTTCTGAAGCAAAGGACGATGTCGCTCGCTCATTTTGGTGTACTGGATTACTGTAGCACTTTGTGTAACGACCCCCTAGCGGTGAGCCGGTGGCTCAGAAAGTCGTCACTTTCTGGTGGACTAGGTCGGACTGTAGTAAACTGTAAAATACTCCTATCTCACTGATGAAGCTGCAACCGAAGTCAAGTCAATACCACTCATGCCCCACACGTCAGCCACACGAACACCGTCACACGGCCAAACCGCTTGGGCCCCAGAGCGCACCTAACGCGCGCCTAATCAGAGATTATCGAGCGTCCAGGTCCGGGCGCCTGCGGTGTCGCCATCGTCCGCGCGCGGCACCTTCGCGCCTGGGATCTCATTCTCGCCGGGGGCAGCGGCACCTTTGCTTCCAATTGAAGCGCAGATGTCTGCTCCCCCGCGCATTGCATAGCTGCACCTGCACGGACGACTAGTTTCTTATTAATCCCCACCAGGCCACCACCACCAGATCGTCGTGTCCTGGGAAGAAAAGAGAGGGGGATCAGCAGTGGTTGCGGAGTACTAGTAGTATGGCTGGTGGCGGTGAGGCGTGAGATCTGGTTTCGATCGGCCCCCGGTTGGTAGCAGTCGTCGGTGGGGGCATCTGCCCCTGCACGAGAGTGCGCGCGCGGGAGTGTGCGCGCGCGGGGGTCTATAAATAAGGCTCAGATCTGGGAAGGCCTCCTCCGTCCACCCTCCTCGTCGTCCGCCCGCAGTCTAATCCGATTCAACCAGACCGTGCCGGAGCCAGCTCGCACGCAATCCCCCAGCTCGCTTGCTCAGTGAGCGACCCTGCCTTCCCCTCGCGGATCGCGCTTCGGCGCGCGCGCGGTTTCGTTTCCTGACGCGCGCTCTCTATCTGATTCGGTAACTCGGGTGGGGATCTTACTGCAGCGGACCGCGGTGGGATGGCGCAGAAGGAGGCCAATGGCAGCAACGGCGCGCAGGCCACCCGCCCGCCGCCGACGCCCTCGCCGCTCCGCTTCTCCAAGTTCTTCCAGGTGCGCGATCTCTCTCTCTCTCCCTCGCTCCGTGCTGGTCCGGCTCGGCTCGCGCGTCCCGGATCCTGACTGATTCCCGGTTTGATCGCGGTCCAGGCGAACCTGCGGATCCTGGTCACCGGTGGCGCCGGCTTCATCGGCTCGCACCTCGTCGACAAGCTCATGGAGAACGAGAAGCACGAGGTACTCGCCCCAGATCCCGTGTACTTCCTTTCGTTAAGTTTGCGGGATCGGTCGGTTCCATTTCGAGGGTCAGGGGCTAGATCTCACATGAGGGGTGATGTGCGGGCGCTAGATCTCTGTGATAGGAGCGTGAGTGGGAGCTAATTGTGTTAGATCTCTATGGTGCAAGCGTGTGACTTACATATCTCATCATGTTGGATGAATTGCTCTGTAAAGCTTAACCTGGAAGCTTGAGTCGAGTGTTATTTACCTCTATGGATCTGAATGGAAGCGTGAGACATCTCTGCTGCCATTGCTTCAAAATCGTATATCTCTGGGTACATCAGTGCTCTATCTTTACTCTAGTTCTGAATAGTTTTTGGTGGATCTGTTTGGGAATTGAAGAGATCACGGAGATCTAGTGGGAATGCCTTGGAGATCTTACTATTGTACTGTGCTTTGAGCAACATTTTATATAGTTTTTGAATAATCTAGAGTTCCATTCTAGGACCGAGAGCTATCTTCTGTAGTGGTGTGTTGTTCTTCAAGCTGCACTAAGTTGCAGAGTCGAACCACCTTTGAGTTCAAGGATCCTTGCTGATGATCACAGCTTACAGACCTTTTCTATGTTGACCATGCTCTTTTGTGTACAGGTCATCGTCGCTGATAACTTTTTCACGGGTTCAAAGGACAACTTGAAGAAGTGGATCGGCCACCCTAGATTTGAGCTCATCCGCCATGGTAAACAACTAGTTAGCCACACATTCTTAAGACATTTGGTAATAAATTCCAAATATGCCTCATCCCTGCAATTCTATTATGCTTTACATTAAGTTGACATAATTTAAAGTCAAATCATTGGTCCTAAATAGCCTGACAATAACATTAACTGTAATATCAGTTGTATGTGCTTGTCCTTAAACATGTCTGATGTTGTCTGTTAGCTGGAGTTTTTTTTAATTATTGTAGGACCTAGTTGTTGACAACCAAACCCTTTCTGATTTGGCACACTTAGTTGTTCCTTCTCTTTCAAGTGTTCCTAATTTTAATCACGAATAGTCAATGACAATTACAAGTACATCACACTTATTTTGGCATATAATTGGTACTGTCCGAATTGTCTGTTGAGTGCATTGAACTTTTTCCCTCTGAACTAATCATTGACTATTGGTCTGTGACTCGCTGTTTAGCACCTCACATTCAGAGCACAAGTCGTCCATTCCTGTCAATTTTTCTGAGACTAGTGGTAGCATGTTTCTTTGTCCGTTGCTGACCCTGAAACTATGCTGATGGGGTGTCAATTAACTACAATTAATAATTTAATGTGCACATGGAACTTCAGGGTATTTTCTCCTGCATGAATTATACACTTATTATGTCAATTATTTCTCAATGTTTTAGATGTCACTCAACCGCTGCTTGTGGAGGTTGACCAAATCTATCACCTTGCCTGTCCTGCCTCACCAATTTTCTACAAGCACAACCCTGTTAAGGTACATAGGTTCTTTCTGTTTGTGTAGTATGTCATTTCTTTGTTTTTGTGATCAATCCTGGTACTGACGTGTATTGTGAACAGACCATCAAGACAAACGTTATTGGGACCCTTAACATGCTGGGACTTGCAAAGAGAGTTGGAGCTAGGTTTGTTTGTCATGCTAGTGGATTCTTCCAAAGCCTCATGTGGAGAACTGTATTAGACTGATTTTATGTTCAACTGCAGGATTTTGTTGACTTCAACCTCTGAGGTTTATGGTGACCCCCTTGAGCACCCCCAAACAGAGGCCTACTGGGGCAATGTTAACCCAATTGGTAAAACTGTTTGTCTGACGTATGCAATACATTTTGCTTCTGCTTCTCGTAAATTAGTTATAAGTTCTCTATAATTTATATTTGATTTTCCTTACCAGGAGTCAGGAGCTGTTATGATGAGGGTAAACGTGTAGCAGAGACACTGATGTTCGATTACCACAGGCAGCATGGCATTGGTAATACTTTGTTATGCACTTAAACTTTAGTCATTAATTCATAGCCCTTTTTTGTTCCTTGAGAACTTTGATTATGATTTTCCAATAATAATAATATCATGCATGCTTGTAGAGATCCGAATTGCCAGGATTTTCAACACCTATGGACCTAGGATGAACATCGATGATGGCCGTGTTGTTAGCAATTTCATTGCTCAGGCTGTGCGGTAATATTTGTTGGACTTGTTTGTATTCCTTCCCAACTTGTGTCCAAATGGTTTTTGGTGACTTATCTTTTCACAATCTTGTAGTGGTGAACCCCTGACTGTACAGAAGCCTGGAACACAGACTAGGAGCTTCTGCTACGTCGCCGACATGGTTTGTCTTCCATAAATTTGAAGTTGATTATATTGCGTTAAAACATTGTCATTTGCTATATCACTTCATCTGTAGGTTGATGGTCTTATTAAGCTGATGAACGGGAACAACACTGGACCTATTAACTTGGGCAACCCAGGTAAATTCATTTCTGTGTTTTTCCAGTTTTTTATATATAGTGAGAGATGCAAAAATGCATTACAGATTTCATAAGCATTTGCATTGTAATGAAGTGGGGTTTTATCTCATTTGTGCTAAATGGATTATGCTGTAGGTGAATTTACCATGCTGGAACTTGCTGAGAATGTGAAGGAGGTAAGATGTCCATTACACCGCTGCAATTCTTTGTGAAAACCTTGGGAGTTCTGCATCATATACTGATGGCCTGCCCAACTTCGCAGTTGATCAACCCAGAAGTGACCGTCACCATGACCGAGAACACTCCTGATGATCCTCGCCAGAGGAAGCCTGACATCACCAAGGCCAAGGAAGTTTTGGGGTGGGAGCCTAAGGTCGTTCTGCGTGAGGGCTTGGTGCTAATGGAGGACGATTTCCGGGAGCGCCTGGCTGTGCCCAAGAAGAGCAAGGCCTAAGTGGCTGTGCATTTGGCAAAGAAGAATGTCACGGGAGCATACTCATAGTTGGTTCTTCATTATTCGTGGCCATTCATTACGGAATTTGAGTCCCGATAAACCGAATACACCTTTGTGATTCAGTTGAAAGATTGTATACTAGAATTTTCTTACAGCGCCGCTGTTTGTGTTACTATTTTTGCCAGACTTGTGGTACTCAAATGTTGTGTAGCCTATGCACTTCCTGAATCGATTATAGCAATGTTGATGCCAATTTTAACTTTTTGTTGAATACTTTAACCTTTCTGCTTCTGGGCATCAGCCTGACATGGCTGCAGATTTGTGATGTTACTGTTTTTACCGCTCCCAAATAGGCAACTCTGTTCACGGAAGGTGAAACTTTCTCAATCAAGTTTCAATCTCGTTTGTTTTTACTTGTACGTGATGACCAATGCATCGTTTGCAGCTTGATGTTTCAAGAAGCATCTTGCTACGGTGTCACGGTTACGTCTTCCTTACCGCGATTAGTTCGGTTTTAAATGATTGACATTGAAATTATTGACACCGTTAATTTTTAACATTAATTTTGAGAATTATTTTATTCAAATAATTTTATTTCAATGTGTAAAATTATTTAAAATTTTAATTTTACTAATGATAAATCAAATAATAATAAAATTTTAAATATTTGAATTTTTTTAATAAAACAAACAGTAAAAATTAATGTCAATAATTTAAAACCTATTTGTGAAATGCTGTCTGTACAGTGATTGTGGGGAAATAATTACGGTTCAGCAACCGAGACGCGCCTCCTGCCCTGGCCGGGAGTATTCCAACAAATGGACATCGTCACCAGCAGGAGAGAAGCTTCGAGGGAATATGCGCGTCCCATCGTGCAATCGTGCTGAGATCCCAGGCTGACTGTGGGAAAATTCTCTAGTTGTAATCAATATTTAAAATTTTTACTCGGAATTTTCTGTGTTCCAAAAAGTTCTGGTGTCCGGGTGCGCTCAGAACGGTGATGTTCTAGGCGCGTGATGAAAGTGAGATGTTGAGCAAAAGGCTACAGGCTCCCACTTGTGGTCTGACTCCGGCATTCGCTCCATCACGTTTGTTTGGCTGATGCCTAACAGGAGTAAGACTCCGGAAGCAAAACCCGGGGCCGGGGCAAGGCAACGAATGATCCAACGCTTCCTTCCCAAGCGAGCACATGCGCATGTGCGCCGCGATCTACGCGGAGCCCATGCCTGCCGGCGGGGCGCCACTACGACGGAACGTGCCGTCGATGTCGGTGGCCGCTCGCTGGCCACCACCATGAAGGCCGGTAGGCAGCACGACTGGGCGCGCTTCCTCGTTCCACTTCCACCGCTTCCACAAACGGCACCTAACAGAGTAAAGTACTGCCTCGTATCATTAAAAATTTATTTATAATTTTTGTTGACTGATATTTTGACTAATAATTTTTACAGATTTATTAAATTTAAAAATCTAATATTTATATTTTTAAATTTATAAAAAATATTTTTTATAATATATATAATTTCTATTATTAAAATTAATTAAATTTATCAAAATTATTGATAAAATAGTCAACAAAATCTTAAAAATAAGCTTACTACTACTCGGACGGATCTGCTGCTAGTAGCTGCATCGGACGGCTGGCGAGGGCCGCAAGCCTACGGGACGAGGGATCCGATCCGCGCCGCGCGTGCCGCCTACCTACCCGACCCGAAACCGCCTCACGTGTCCGTGGCGCCTGAGCTGGTGCCGCTGCGCGACCAGGCGCTGGACTGGAGCCAGCTGGAGACGCGACGGGGCGGCGCGGTCCACGCGGCGCCAGCGGCCCCGCCTTTTAAGGCCCGTCCGTCCCTCTGCCCGTCCGCGATCTCGCTCGCGTCTCCTCTCTCACCGCCGTTTCCGCCCTCCCCGCCCACCGACCGCACTGCCCACCCGCGCGCGCGCGTCGCCGCGCCCTGACCCTCCGGCTCGCTCCGGCGGCGGAACCGCGGCTCGCCCCGCCGGATCTTCGCCGACCCGCTCCTTTTGCGCACGTAAGTGCCTCGCTCTCGTCCTCGCCTCCTGCACCTCCTGATCGCCGTGGACGGCGTTTGGTTTCTGTTTCCTGCGGCTTAGGGCGCCAGATCT
The DNA here is from genome assembly GCA_001602275.1 of Zoysia japonica. Taxonomy (NCBI): domain Eukaryota; kingdom Viridiplantae; phylum Streptophyta; class Magnoliopsida; order Poales; family Poaceae; genus Zoysia; species Zoysia japonica. Next base: position 2,246,122 of record BCLF01000003.1, on the reverse strand, counting down.
GGTCCCTACTGCTCGTGGCACACGTGAGGTCGCTGGATGGCAGCGTGATCCGGCTGTTCGCGTCGGCCGGTCGTCGGAACCCCGTTCTGGTCCCGTGCGAGTCGGTTCCATTTTGAGTGGCGGATCGTGATTGGGGCACGCCTCATCGCGTGCCTGGTTCGGTTTTTGCTTAAGCCGATCGAATTACTTACACGTGCTAGTAGATTTAATCACGCAGCGTGCAAAAATCACTTGGTGTTCGCGGGGACGGGGTGAGCATGTCCCGGCGCGTTGTCTGTTCCAGTATATATTAAAAATTGTCTGTGTTTCAGATTAGCTGTGTTGGATATTGTTATGTATGATTTGTCCTTTTATGTGCAACCTGATGATAATCAGATCTGCTTATATAATTCCGTATCAGTTGATGTATGAGGAGCCACTATGGTAGGACTTATGATCTTATTGTATTTTGTTTACATTAACAGGTGGGAGAGTTAGCAGGCAAAGATGGCGACCTACGAGCCCAAGAACATTCTCATAACCGGTGCGGCGGGCTTCATTGCGTCGCATGTGGCCAACCGCCTGGTCAGGAACTATCCACAATACAAGATTGTTGTCCTCGACAAGCTTGATTACTGCTCCAGCCTCAAAAACCTCAACCCTTCGAGGCCTTCACCTAATTTCAAGTTTGTGAAGGGTGACATTGCAAGTGCTGATCTGGTGAACTACCTTCTCATCACCGAGTCCATTGACACCATCATGCACTTCGCCGCTCAGACTCATGTGGACAATTCATTTGGTAATTCCTTTGAGTTCACAAAAAACAACATATATGGTACCCATGTCCTGCTTGAGGCTTGCAAGGTTACTGGTCAGATCAGGAGGTTTATCCATGTCAGTACCGACGAGGTGTATGGAGAAACTGATGAGGATGCTGTGGTTGGTAACCATGAGGCCTCACAGCTGCTTCCAACAAATCCATATTCAGCAACAAAAGCTGGGGCTGAAATGCTGGTGATGGCTTATGGAAGGTCTTATGGACTTCCTGTTATCACCACGCGAGGCAACAATGTATATGGACCAAATCAGTTCCCTGAGAAACTCATTCCAAAGTTTATTCTTCTGGCCATGAGAGGTCAGCCTCTTCCAATTCATGGAGATGGTTCTAATGTCAGAAGCTATCTGTACTGTGAAGATGTTGCTGAAGCTTTTGAGGTCGTTCTTCACAAAGGAGAGGTTGGACATGTGTATAATATTGGTACAGTGAAGGAGAGGCGGGTAATTGATGTTGCCAAGGACATATGCAGACTCTTTGGCTTGGACACCGAGAAGGTCATCAGGTTCGTTGAGAACAGGCCGTTCAATGACCAAAGGTACTTCTTGGATGATCAAAAGCTGAAGAGATTGGGATGGGCTGAGCGCACGCCGTGGGAAGAGGGCTTGAAGAAAACAATCCAGTGGTACACCAACAATCCTGATTACTGGGGAGATGTTACTGGTGCATTGCTCCCTCATCCAAGGATGTTGATGACACCTGGAGTTGAAAGGCATAACTGGACTGAGGAAATAAAATCTCTATCTTCTTCACCAGGTGAAGACAATGAATCTGGCACAGCAGCTCCTGCAACTACTACCAACAAGACCAGCAGTGCTCCTCAGAAGCCTTCCTACAAGTTCTTAATATACGGTAGGACTGGATGGATTGGTGGCCTCCTTGGCAAGATATGTGACAAGCAAGGAATACCTTATGAGTATGGGAAAGGACGCCTGGAGGAGCGCTCTCAGCTGCAGGAAGACATCAGGAATGTGAAGCCAACTCACGTTTTCAATGCTGCCGGTGTCACTGGGAGACCAAATGTTGATTGGTGTGAGAGCCACAAACAGGATACTATCCGCATCAATGTTGTGGGCACCTTGAATCTTGCTGATGTTTGCCGTGAAGAGGGATTGCTCATGATTAATTATGCTACAGGCTGCATATTTGAGTATGATGCTAAGCACCCTGAAGGATCTGGAATTGGCTTTAAAGAGGAAGACACACCCAACTTCACTGGTTCCTTCTATTCCAAAACCAAAGCCATGGTAGGTTCAGTATTTTTATTTCAAGTTTCCTTTTCTTGTACTTTTTTATGGGCTATGAAGCTAAGTTTTGCTGTCACATGATATAGGTAGAAGATCTATTGAAGGAGTATGACAATGTCTGTACTCTTAGAGTCAGGATGCCTATATCATCAGACCTCAGCAATCCTCGTAACTTCATCACAAAGATAGCTCGCTATGACAAGGTGGTTAACATTCCCAACAGTATGACTATTTTGGATGAGCTCCTGCCTATCTCCATCGAGATGGCGAAGCGTGACTGTAGGGGCATATGGAACTTCACCAATCCAGGGGTTGTTAGTCACAATGAGATTTTGGAGATGTACAAGAAGTACATTAATCCTGACTTCAAGTGGACCAACTTTACCCTCGAGGACCAGGCCAAGGTAATAGTTGCACCTAGAAGCAACAACGAGATGGATGCATCAAAACTGAAGGCCGAGTTCCCTGAGCTGCTGCCGATCAAGGATTCTTTGATTAAGTATGTCTTTGAGCCAAACAGGAAGGTCCCAGCTAATTGAGGATTAAAGGTACAGGGGAGTTACCATTTTTATTAGTTATTATTTGGCAGTTAATTTAGCTAATGTTGGTGGTAGCTATTGTCGATTCTTTTGGGACATGGCTGAGGCATACTTCGTTTTGTCGATTTGTTGCGTGCTTTGTTTTACATAGATATTATTAGGCTGTTCTATATGGTGGATGTTATGCTGATATCTGGTTATCAATGAACACAACAGATTAACTTATTATTGACTGTCAAGCAGATTTCTTGTAAATGGTGTTATACTTATACATTTACGTTGCTGAGGACGTTTTGCTTATAATTTGTTTGTAAACGGTTGGTTTGGTTGCTGGTCAGCCCCTTGAACTTGTACACGTCGATATTCCTTCTAATGTTGAAGATTCGTATTGATAATTATGCAGTCGCCGGCGCATTCATCTCCATGACATTTTCAGTCTACAACCTTTCATATTTTTTTTTTACTTTCTGTGGGCACTGAACGCATCTCGACAACGTGTTGTCTAAGGTTTCAGAAACCGTTCTGCCTTCGAAAACTGATTGGCATCGATTTGGTTGGTTTTTCGGTGTCCGTCGGTTTTTGGGGAAAAATTTTTACGGTCAACAGTGAAAATCGAGCAAAATTAAAAATAAAAAATTTTAGAGAAAACTAACCGGTTTTTCAGTTTACATTTTTTAATTTAAAATCAAATCATCGATTGGTTTGATTGGTTTTGGATTTTCATTTTTTTTGAATTTATTAAATTAAAAATCAATCGATCTTCTAAACCGAGCCGAATCGATTTCAATAAAAACCATAAAAACTGTGATTTTGTAAACCTTAGGTGTCGTTGACCCCATATGTTTCTGGACGATGGCAAACAGCTGCACCGTTCGGCGCCTACAAGCTGGTCACAAGCGGGTGCAGTGGACCCAGGCAGATGCAGGGAGCAGCAGCCTAGATTCGCACCATCCGCCGCTGGCAGGCGTGGCAGCTTGGGGCGCGTCACGACGACAGTGACCCACGGGTTCGAGCGCCGCAAATCCACATCGGAGCTGCGAGCTCAAATGAAAGCAGTTTCACGACGCTACCATGGGTGCGGCGCTGAACGGCGCCGACCTGTTCCGAAAACCTGGCGGAGTGCACAGACCGCTTCGTGCTGCGTGGCTGGGAGAAAAAAATAGGGCTATATCAAAGTCAGGGAACGATGATGCGCCGTAGAATTGCACACGCTGCCCCGAGATACCTTGTATACCTACCCAGCATCCAACATCATGACCGCGCAAATGAAATAGGAGTGCTAGCAGCTCGTATAGGAGAAAACTTGAAAAGTTGTATTACTGCTTAGTTCGACCTTAAAGCCGCAACAAAGCAGGTAACTCTTGACGTGACTACAACAATTTCATAGTAACAATACAACACACAACACAAAAGTTCAATCCTCCAAAGCATAACCCGCAATCTATTTCAACTGCTGCAGCTATGTACTCCCTCCGAGTCGGGGGGAAAAAAAAAGCTATATACTCAAATTATAAATCATTCCTCCTGAAACAACTTTTCTTTTTTCAATACATCTCCACTCAAATATTTTTCCTCATTTTCAAAATATCCCACTTTCTGCATTTCTTAATTTTCATGCCCAGACCAAAACGATGGATGGAGTAGCATCTCATTAGAACCGTGGCACTCTTAATAAACAGGAAAAAAGCACGACCAGCAATCAGTTTCAATTAACTACTACATCTATGTATCAACTCTAATTAGAAATATTTATATTTAACTATTTACGATATAACTGAAACTTCAAACGTAACTTCATCCAACAATTCCATAAACTGCTGGTAATCAAGAATCCCTTGCAGCACTGGATAACTTGTATATTCACAACAACTCGCAGTCTGCCAATCTCAGACTAAGTCCAAACAAACTCCAGATCCCAATGGCAAGAAAGGATCTTCAGCTAAAAACTGATATGCAAGGCAGAGGCATCAAACTCCCGTGCATATCCTCCGAGTGCAGTTGATGAAATCAACCATCTTATTTGGAATTCCAGGAGTTGGGGGACAGACGAAGGCACCCATCCAAATGATGATATGCAAGCAAGGGGCAAGAGAAGCATTCCAAAAATGTCAAAATGCCTACTACCATTTGTCTCTAACTAGCAATAGTTGATCTGATATGCACCTTTATCTTCCAAGCAAAGCAGGGTAATCCTTCATAACTATATCAATTACCATGTTGATGCCAGTAGGGATGAAGTTTTAATGCAAGAAAGAAATCATCTTTAAAAGAACAGGCACCTCCAAGCTCACGGGAACAATGTGTCAAAGAAGATCGATTTTTTATGCCCAAAATAAATAGAGTAATGCTTTCAGACAAATGTGCAGCCACCTGAAAATGAAAAACAGAGCTTTCACTTCACAAATATAAATACAGATATGAATATTTTAATTTGAACCAAAAAAATAAAATGAAGGATAAGCAATATTACATACCTCCTATTAAGATGGCTGGAGCTTGAACCACACAGCAGAGAAGCATCCGAGCAACCCCGCAAAAGGGAGGAAACTAGAATGCACAGGATGCATCAATGTTGTACACCAAGGGTCAAAGGAAATGAGAGCACCTTCATACATCTGGAGGGTAACTTGGATGATTCTTCACTTCGTAGCATAAGCAACATAAAATAATGGCAACCAAGTAATTTCCATAGCGGTGTTCACCATCAACCACTCAAACTCTAGTTCTATGTTGACACATGTAAAACCCATAAATTCAGTAAAGCAAGACCCCCCACAAACATACAGTTTTGTTGTCCCCAGAACTTAGTAGCACAAACAGCAGGAATGAAAGGACTAATGCCCTTCATATGTGATGTTGAAATATCAACTTCACTAAGTGAACTAGTTAGTCTGCATTGATTCAGCATGGTACTTCTCCAATTCAGCATCAAGTTCTTCAGCAGACTTTGGCTGACTTCGTTCTTTGCCACGATGGCCACCAGATCCACCACCACGCCTCCCACCCCTCTGATGGGGTCTACGCTGCGGTAAGCCAGCAGGGCCACCCCTTGGTGCACTGTAATATTTCAGTTAACATATTTAGTAAAATTTCACTCAAATATGAAAAAAAAAATAAATGAAAGGGCAATAAGATAAAAGATAGCGATAGCCATCAAACTGATTTGATTTTGCATGATAGAAGCAGATACAAAATATGCCTAAATGTAGCGCATGATAAATACACTAAATTTGGTGCATGGTAGAATAGCCTATTCAGAATGAAAAGAACCATCAAGCATGAATGTATCACAGTGCTACTAAAATTTGGTTTGGCATCCTTGTCAACTTAATGGACATGGTATAAAACCATAATGCTGGCACATTGAATATCACACTAATTATTATGTCAACTACCAAACATGCAGATACATTCATCTGAACCAATGATCCACGGGAAAATAGTATACCTTCTAGCAGCATTCCTAGCCAGGCCTCCATTGGTTACTGGAAGAGCAGCAGCAGCTGTTGGAGTGTTGGTGCCAACTATCTCAATTTTCATGGGCTTGCCATCAAGTTGCACGTTGTTATATTTCTTAACAGCAGCAACAGCATCAGCACGCCTTGCAAAAACAACTTCAGCAGTCCCCTGCAATAATGATGTCAGATACATAGAAAAAAAATCAATATATGTAAGAGACAGGTAAGAGAATTGTCTGCACCTTAGACCTGCCACTTCGGTCATAGTTGATTGAGGATCGCTTCATATCACCTAACTCAGAGAAAAGCTCCTGTGTATACACATGATTCAAACAAACTATTATCAAGACTGAAACTATAATGCAAATAAGCAGTCACAGAAGCAAACATGGACTGAGGACTCATAACGAGCTGCAGATGAGGATTATTAAGGCAAATATTTTAGAATCATTGAATCAAACATAATATATACTTTAAAACCTTCTCAACTAAAAAAGGTCAAGGCAGATAAACGAAGAACAAGTATGCACATATAGATCTCTGACGAATCTCTTTCACCTTGAGTAAATATAAGCCCATCATTTACAATCGCTTGTTCATGTACAGAAAACCTATAATATCCGGGTTACCACAACAGATCCAAGCTAGTGCACAACCAAAATGTGTGGAACTTCGTTCACGAGCGCTAGATCTAGAAAATATCTACGCTAAACACACATCAAACCAGGTATTTACAATTTTGTACAGCTAATTGCTTGGAGGCAACGACAGAATATGCTGAGCTGGTGACGCCATATACCTTGATGTCATCGTTGGATACGCCGAAGTCCAGGTTGGAGATGTAGAGCTTGGTGCCCGTCTCGATGGCCGACGGCCTCCCGCCGCCGCCTCCGGCTCCTCCCCCCGCGGTGACCGCGGGGTACATGTCGTGCTGCCACGCCGCGTCTGGGGCCTGAGGATCGCGTCACACCAGAGTGAGAAAAACCGCCCGAACACCTCTCTCCTTCCGCCTCCGCCTCGGCGAGAACTGGGAGCCCTCGCATCCTCGGCTGGGGCGACGCGGAGCGTCTCTAGCCCGCTGGATTCGTTCGTACCTTGGGCGGCTGGTATGGCCCCTGCCGGTTCCCCGACCTCTTGAAGGGGCGCCTGGTCGGCCCGCCGGCCCCGCCGCCGCCAGATCCGCCCCTGCGGCGGCCGCCCCCGCCGGACGACGGGTTGCTCTTCTTGTTGTTCTTGATGATGTCGTCGAGCGACATGTCCAGGGTTTCCGCCATGGCTGGGTAGATCTCGCGGGGGTGGGGATGGAGAGGTTCGACGAGGAAGAGGTGGCGAAATTGGGTGGGCGGCTCTCGTTAGGGTTCACGCGGATGGGTGGGGGGATTTGGAGATTTTTTGGGGGAAGGCGGGGCGGGCGCGGGATAAAATATCGGCGGGAGGACGCGTACAGAGAACGCGTGGTTGAGAGGGTCGAGTCGGTTTGTTGGGTCGCTAGCTAGTCGGCTGGTTGCCTGGTTTGAGTCGGAGGCTGGGCTGGCCTGTGCCGTTGACCGTCGTTGCGCCGCGGCTGCTCTGCTTTTCGGGTGGCTCTTGACGCGTTCGCTGTTTGGGATTCCGTAGATCCATCGACACTTTAGGGGTGATCGGTTATCTTCTCGTTCCAGCCTGGCTAGCTTGGGAGAACCAGGATTCAACTGACTTGTCTCGCTGCATATAAAAGTTGCAGTGATTGGATGCTCGTTTTTTTTTTTATCTTAGCTGCATGAATTAGATGATTGGTTTGCTTGCATATTGAGGAGGGAAGGTTTTTTCTTTGTGTGTGCACTAGTCTCGATGCTGCCGCAGTGCATGATGCGAGCCAGGTCCCGTGAAAACAAATTTCATCCACATATTTGCCGAGTCAGGCTGAACAGTCACTTTTGCAGCTACCGAGACAAACCCCGATTAAAAACGCAGAAAACCAAACAAAGATTCTTCTTCTTCTCAAAAAAAAAATGATTCTTCTTGCCGGATTGAGCTAAGTCAATAACACACTCCGCAACTGTCAAGGTTAGCCACGCCAAGCTAGGGCAGCAGATTTATCAAACGCACCGGTAATCTGTTTACAAAATTACCACAGTCTAAAATTAATTTGATTAACAAAACAAAAAAATAGGAGGTACTAACGGATAATGACAAACGTGCTAGTATACCATGTAAATAAAAAACAATATGCATTTTAGGATGAATCGACGGATAAAAAAATATAAACAACAGTGCCAGTAGAAAGAGAATTTTTTTTACAATTTAAAACTTGTTTCACTGCGCTTCGACGATATGTCAACTTGTCGAAGTCCAACTAAATGAGTTCTAAATTATAAAAACAAAAAACTTCTAGGAACAAAGTGATGAAGCGTTAGGGGTGAAGTAATCATTGGAGAGGAAAGGGCAACGAGCTGTCTTGTTGATGCACTTCCCAAAAATTTAATTTTCTACCTGTGCACATCTTAGAATTGTCGGTGTTGGCTGAAAGACACCGCTCTCCCCCCAATCCATTGCACGACCAACAATCTGCTATTCTAAACATATCTTTTCATTTGACTACAGCAGGAAGTACTAAATAATAGTAGCATTATATTTATCACCTATCTCTATGTCCATTGATCTGCTTTATGTTAGTTAAAGAATACTGTTAATACTCCCTCCGTTTTATAATAAGTGACGTTTTTGACTTTTTAAAATCGACGTTTGACCATTCATCTTATTAAAAAATTATAAAAATAATAAAAAATAATCAAAATAAGGTTAAAGTGCTTTTAATAATGAATCATTTCACAATAAAATAGATAATATTTTTATAAATTTTTTGCATAAGATGAATGATCAACGGTAAATATTTGAAAATAAAAAAAGACACTTATTTTAGGACGGATGGAGTTTAGAGACATCCATGACAATATTAGGTGTTCGAATTTTTTTTTGAGTTCACATTGTTTGTGAAAACTGTAAAATGAACCATGATTCAATGAGGTCACTATAATTGCATTGCTGTTGATAGACCTACTGACACTTTTAAGATTTTTCAAACTGAATTCCTACCATAGTTTTATACCCTCCCCCATCCTAGAATAAGTATATTTTAGCTGGTTAAAGTCAAACTCAGTTTTAACAAATTTGTGAAGAGAGCAATTTTCATGAAAAAATTGGATTCATCATGAATTGTAGTTTTCATAGTACACTTATTTGTGTCATAAATGTTGATATGTTCCTTTAAATTAATCAAAATTAAATTAGTTTGACTTAATATTTTAAAAATAAATTTATTTTAGAACAAAGGGACTAGATTAGTTCGAACAACCTTTACCTTTTCAGTGGCGTGAATTATGGAGGGAATATGAATGTTCAAAGCTGTTAGATACCCACTTGATTAACTTCAACTTTAATCATTCGTTTTATTAAAAAAAATTTAATAAATATAATATATTTTATTATAATTTAATTTATCATTAGAGCTATTTGAATTACAACTTAAATTTTTTCACATTTAAACTATTTTTTTGAATAAAATAAATAATCAAAGTTGAAATTAAAAATTAACAGCGACATAATGTTCCCTTGTCCCCAAGAGTTTGGACCGTTCAGTGAGCCCAAAACTAGTGACAAGCTGAAATTACCCAATCCATGTTGTCATGTTTCGCGAAGTCTTTGGATAAAACTCCTTGATACAACAGGCTCCCGGGGTCAAATCAGCTTCTATCTGGAATCCCAGTCAGCTTCTAACTGGAATCAACTAAAAAAACGCTAATGCTCGCACCAGTCCTGGAAAGTGGAAAGCAGTACTCTCTCCGTTCGAACTAATTATCATTCATACTATGCACCAGTTTCATGAGAGACTATAGAGAACTGGACATGAAGCAGGACTAGATTCATGTCATCTTCTATAAATCTAGACACTCAGAATTATGACCAGAATGACAATTAATTTGAATGGAGTAGCCAATAAGAGCAAACGCTAACCATGTCAGCACCAAGAAAAGCAACATCATGATCAGATAATACATGTCATTCATAACGGTATGGCACACAATGTTCCCCAAAATATTTACTACTCGGCCAAATTTCAGTATAGCTGACATGTACAGAACCAATGAATGCAATAAAGAATATGCAAGAAATTTCTGTGCAAATTACAGTTTGAAATTGGCATTCCAGAGTAATTTGGATGGCAGTTCCAGTGCGACTTGACCATAGAAGTATATAACTAGACATTACAATTGCAGGCAACTTACAAAAAAACACAAACCCTTTTACCCAACCATTTCAGGATCCTGAATAATACCAACGACTGGCCATAAAAACTTTGCAAGTACATAGATCTATGGACGGAGACCAACTTCAGCGGAAGCCACCTTCCGTCCAATATGAGCCGCCGGAGGTCCCGTTCTGATTACTCCCCTTGTTGGAGGTGCTGTGATTGTAACTATCAAAACCGTCATCTTTACCATCATCCCATCCAGCCCAAGAGTCACTACTCTGGTGTGATTTTGCAGAGTCATCCTTCTTGTCTTGGTCGTCCCAATCATCCCAAGAATTGGAATTGTAGTTCTTTGATGAAGAATTATGAGAAGAATTCCACCCGTTTCCATTGGTCTCATGCTCAAACCTTTGGCAAGGCTCACTGTTCTGGTCCCTGCGTTGCCAATCATCTCCCCAGACGCTTGATCCTCCTTCCTTGGACAACTCCTCAACCTTTTGCGAGGCCAATGCCATTACTCCTCTCATAATCCCCCAGGTCTTGCTTCCAAGTTCTGCAGTTTTATTGGCGACAACACTGACAGTTTCATTCACCTTTTGTTCATAGCCCCCTTCCCTCAGCTGCACATCAGACAAAGAGCATCTTCGAAAAGTAAAAATAGTAATGTCACACAAGGATGGAAGTATATAACATAAAACACCAGTACAATCAAAACACTGGAAGTCAGGAATCCTTCAATGTAGTCCAACCACTAAAACTGCTTCTCAAGGAGCAAGGAATTATGGAAAGATATTTTCTGAATCTTTTTGCCATGAGAGCGTGAGTGATACTAAGTGCATTGTATCAAAATATCGGTGTAAAAACATAGAATATATACAGCATAGATTACAAGGGAAAAAAATCTCATGCAGACTATGTATGAAGAGAGATGACAGTACAGAACTGCTCCATTCAATCACTCTAAACATTACTGCCTCAACTAGGTGAATTCTGTGAACCTCCCAGAAATATAAATCTCCTAAAAGTTTAATTTAACCACAGCGCAATAAGAGATAGGCAGTTAGCATGAAAGGCACCTTTGATTGGATTTCTTTTGTGCCAACTTGGACAACACCAGCAGCGGACTGTGCAGCAGATGCAGCAACAAGTGAAAGGCGTCCAAATCCCTGAAACAACATAGAATGGTAAACAAACTGTGAAGCCACTGAGGGCGGTAATTATTCACAACATATGCTGATATGACAAATGCATTGATTGCGGTTCAACTAGATCATATTTCATGTTTGGTATAGTCACCACATAAGTGTATATTACCACAGATGCTACTCTATTGGCACTATTTGAAAACGATTACATGACAAGCTCATTATGATTAGCAGTTCTAATATAAACAGATTGACTTAACCATTACTAATTACTCAGTTCAGTGTTCATTATCCCTTTGGAACTCAATTAGAACACCGAGCTAGAAAATTCCTTGCGGTTAGTATAGGAAACAGTACCATTTAAGTTCAAATCATGAGCCAACAGGTGATCCTGAGAGCAATCCTAAACTGCACTCACCTGTACCATGATAAAGGAACCTAACTGGCACCTAAGTTGATAAAATTCAGTCAAGCAAATAACCAGTACTATGAAATAGATTTCAAATGGGGCTTAAAACAGTTGCAGTATCATTCAGCACCAAACAATACCTCAGACTAATTCTTAGTCTTAACACTTTACATCTAAATAAGCTAGCGTTCTTTGGCACTCCAGTGCAGTAGCAATTCTGTTTTCTTTGGCAAACTGATCATAACTAATTACCCAATAAATGGATGATATTTCTCCCCCTGGGCAACTGTGCACAGATAAAAAATCACAAGAAGTCGTTTTGTTAGATATAACACAGAACAGAAGAATGATTATCCATTTTATTACCTGAGACATGACCTCAAGGACATCGCCATGGGCGGCTGCACCACCATTCCTGTTCGCCGATGGCGCTGGGCTGGATCCGAACCCGACGAACTTGCCTCCTTGGGATGGCGGGATCCCCTCAGGCTTCGATTGGTTTTCCGCCATTCTCCTGGCGAAGAAATCCTCCTTGTTGGCTGCCGAGGCCTCCAGCTGCTGCCTAGTGTACATGTCCTCTGTCGATTTGGATCTCGGCGGCTGCCTCCCCGAATGCGCCCCCGCGGCGTCGAACGATCCGGCGGACTGGTTCCGCCTCATGTCCGGCCGGAAATCATCGTCCCAGTCATCCCACCCACCGCTGCCTCCTCCGGACACGGTGGAGGCGGCCAAGGGTGGCTTCCTGGCGGGGGCCGGGGCGCCAGATCCGGGCGTCTCCTTGACGACGGGCGGGTCCGTCCAGGGGCGTCCCTCGGCGAGCGCGACGATGCGGTCACGGTACGCCGCAGCGGCGTTGGAGTTGTACTTGGCGACGTGGGGCGTCTCCTTGGGCACGCCCCGCGCGGTGAGGAAGGCGTTGAGGCGGTCGTTGCCGCCGGCCTCCATCTTGCGGAGCTGCACCTCGGTCCACGAGTCCATGGTGACGGAGCGGACGAAGCTGATGTGCACGCCGAGGCCGCGGTGCTTGCCCGAGCACTCGAGGCACATGAACACGCCGTAGGAGACGCTCGCCCACTGCGGGTTCCGCTGCGCGCAGTCCACGCAGGTCTTGTTCCCCTGCTGCGCCTGCAGCTCCCGCAGCCGCCTCGCCGCCGTGGACGCCATCGCCGGATCGGATCTGCGCCTCGGATCCCGCGGCGGGGGAGGGAGAGGGGTGGGTAGCCCGCGCACAGAGATCCGGAAGAGAAGGAACGGCCGAGGACGCGAGGGAGGAGGAGAGGAGAGAGAAGTCTCGCCGACACGGAACGGAAAAGGGTCAAATATTGTTTTACGCGGACCCTTCTGCCCCTTGTTCCACGGGGGCGGTGGCCAAGGCATAGTGGTAATATCTGTCATCGCCAGAGGGCACCACGCGGATCCAGGCAAGTTAGGCGTAACCGAACGGAAGCCTCATCCCCTCACGACGCCGACACCGCGGGCCCAGCGCGCAGCGAGGAAACGGAGAGGCCGTAGCGCCCGGGACACCGAGAAGGGCGGGCGGCCAACCAGGCGCGGACGGTTTCCCGTTCCCGCCGCGCGCCCGGAACCCATCAGGATAAAAGGCGACGGCTGGCGGCCTGAGGCGCGTCTCTTGGCCCTCGTCTCGCTGTCGCGGGTTTTTCAGAAACCGCCGCGTCCTCCGGCTCGTCCGTTTCGATATCTCGCATCTCTAATCGCGTGCCCTAGCTTCGCCTCCTGTCGACCCTCGATCATGGCGGAAGCGCCGGCGCACGCCCCGGCGGCGACGGCGGCCGCTGGGCAGGAGGAGTCGACGACGCCCGCCCCCGTGCCTGCACCCGCGGAGCCGGCGGCGAGCGGGGAGGCTCAACCTGCCGCGGCGGCGGTGCCGGCGCTGTACGTGGGAGATCTGCATGAGGACACCAAGGATGAGGACCTCTTCGATGTCTTCAGCAGGATCGGCACGGTCACGTCCGTGCGCCTCTGCCGTGACAATGTCACGAACAAATCGCTCAGATATGGATACGTCAACTATCTCTCTCGGGCGGACGGTACGCGTGCTAGCTCCGGATCATGATCTGTTAGTCTCCATCTCATTATTTCTTGAGCGATTAATTGGGGATGTCGGGTTATTGCGCGCGGTACCTAGATGGCTTCTTCCATTGATTTTGATCGTGCTGGCTGGTTTATCTGTTGAACAATGAAGGGGAAAAGTTATATTAATCGCATCAAGCAATGTGGATTAATTCATGATTTTCCTGTTTAGGACGAAATTAATAGATTTTAGTTAGAAACATGTTTTTTTTTTGGTGCGGTAAATTGGAGGTGAGAAGGAACGATCTCTTGCAGGATGCATGCATCCCGGTCCTTCCTTGGTTTGACATTGCACGTACGGATTACTTTCCAGGATAGTAGAAGATTGGTTACTTGTTTTGTTTATACAGCGTTTTTGTATTTTCTGTTCGTTATGGTAAGTATGTATATCAGGGTCTATCTTCTTATCATATAGTACTAGTAATATACTCCTGTATAATGTATGACAAAGGAAGGAACCAATTGTTTTTCCTCTCCCTTTTCTTTGTATACAACGTCGCCGGTATCATGCATGTACTTTATCAGTTTTGATTTGTAGAATACAACAACTATTGGCTTCGAATTTAAATACTACTCGAGTGCCGCAACTATGTAGCAATTTCTTTTTCCTTTTTCGTTCTTTTCATGTCTACAGATACAGATCAGTTGTAACTCTTTTTCCAGTTTAGGACGAAGTTCATAGTTAATTTTTTTGATACGGTAAATTGGAAGGAGCAGGAAAGGTCTTCCGCATGATGCACCGGTCCTTCCTTGCTTTCATATAGCATGTACGAATTACTTTCCAGATTAGTAGTAGAAGATTGGTTACCTGTTTTGTTTATACAGTGTTTCCCTGTACTTTTGCCGAGAATAATGAGAAAGCTTGAGAAGAATTAATCTTTTTGTGATTTACGTACTATATCTATTTTTTCGTATTTGCTGTTCATTATGGTAAGTATATATCAGGGTCTATCTATTTACATCGTTGCAATTTATGACAAAGAAAGGAATCAATATCAATTGTTTTTTCTCTCTCTTTTTCTTTACATACAACGTCGCAGGAATATTGCATGTATTTTTTGGTTTTGATTTGTAGAATACAACAAATATTGGCTTTGAATTTATGTATAAGCAATCGATGTTTGGTTTGCACATTGTGCATGCAGTCATTAATGTATAAGCAATCGATGTTTGGTTTGCACTTAAGTAACCGTGGGTCACAATTTTGTGAAAGGATCATGCCATCTACTATTTCATATATGCATCTTTGTATAATTAATTGTTTTGACGTTTTTCAGCTGTAACTGCACTGGAAAAGCTAAACCACAGCCTTGTTTTGGGTAAGCCTATAAGGGTGATGTGGTCAAATCGAGATCCTGACGCTAGGAAAAGTGGCATTGGGAACGTATTTGTAAAGGTAGAGTAGTGTGATATCTGCATTGTACATTATAGAATCTCTCACTGCCCGTGTGGTTATTACAAGTATTGATTTTGTCATGCTGTATAAATTTGCAGAACCTTAGCGACTCCGTAGACAACGCAAGCCTGCAGGATCTGTTCACAAAATGTGGAGATGTAATATCTTGCAAAATCGTCAGAAATGAGGACGGAACAAGTAGAGGCTACGGTTTCGTTCAGTTTGCATCGCAAGAACAAGCAGATGCAGCGATCCAGACGCTCAACAACTCCCACTTCGCTGATAGGCAGCTGTATGTTTATGTCGATCTTATGGAGTAATACCTTTGCTTTACTTTTTTTTTTTTTGCATATATGTTAACACACAGTACAATTTTTCGTATCCAGGCATGTCGCTGCATTCATCAAGAGAAACGAAGCATCTAATAATGAAGATAGCTACACTAACTTATACATGAAGAATCTGGATGATGATATGACTGAGGAACTTATCAAGCTGAAGTTCTCTCAGTTTGGTACAATAACCAGTGTTAAGATTATGAGGAAGGACGATGGGTCCTCTCAAGGCTTCGGGTTTGTCTGTTTCCAAACTCCGGAGAGTGCCAAAAAGGCGAAAGAAGCTATGAACGGGTTGCCCCTTGGTACGCACATGATTGGATTTACATATTCGTTTCTACTAGAATAAAACCTAATATGTCTGTGTTCTACGTATTTATTTTTTATTTTTGATAGGGTCAAAAAATCTATATGTGGCGAGGGCTCAAAAAAAGGAGGAACGAAAGCAGTATTTGCAGCGCTTACGCGAGGAGAAGCGTAAGGAGGTCATAACCAAGAGCAATGTAACTTAATTGATTTCACACATGTTTCATTCTATTTGATCCGTAAATCACATATATTCAACACATCTTTTCCATTTGCACGCTTTTGTGTTTGGTAACAGGGATCGAATGTTTACATAAAAAATATTCATGACGAAGTCGATGACGATGCTCTCCGGGCACGCTTTGAGGCGTTTGGAAATATCACGTCGGCAAAGGTTATGCGCGACGATAAGGGGATAAGCAGAGGGTTCGGCTTTGTTTGCTACAGCACCCCGGAGGAGGCACAGAGTGCCGTAAGCAGCATGCGAGGTAATTCCATTCTACTGGTAACTCATCTTTTGCCCTAACTTGGATTAATTGGATGCAAAAATCATACCACGGATTTGTTTATGTAGGTGTTATGTTTCATGGAAAACCATTATATGTTGCTCTCGCTCAAAGGAAGGAGGACCGGCAGGCTATACTGCGCCAACATTTTACCGAGCTTGCAAGGATGGTTGGATCCGCAAATCCTATGATCCCCACTGGATATCCACATGTTTACTTCGCCCATCCGGGTGCACATCTCCCTCAAGGCCATGCAAGACATGGGTTTGTCTATCCTCCCATGGGGATCAGCGAGTGGAGACCAAATATGTTTCCCTCACCACAGAATTTCGAACAGATACAGCCACCACTGGTATGTCCCTGCCTCGATTAATAAAAGTTTGGATACATTTTTGTGTGCCCGGTTGGTGAACATGTCCTTTTATGTTACCATGTCTGTAGATGCCGAGTTCGCCAAGGCGTTACAGGAGCAACAGGGGAAGGATGGCAGGGAATACGGTGCCTGTTCCCCATGGAGTTCACACCGTGAACTACGTCGCGCACGCATCACCAGCTAAAGATTTCATGTCCATGCCTCGACAGGTATGTTATAGCTCACTACGCTTGTTATATTATATATGCATCTATGCATTATTGCTTCTATGGTTTGCGTCAATAGACAGCGCTTTGATAAGATAGTGCTCTGTCCGATGCGAAACAGTATTTTAGGTTTGCTTCGTTGTAGACATCCTATCATCTATCGCTGCCTGAATTTTGTTTCTTTTGTACTTACCACTTTGCATTTGAGTTTTTGCAGAGGTTCAGCCACCCAATGTACTTCTCGAATGAAGTTGTGGCCAATGGTATGGTTATCCATCACAGCGACCAAGTTCCACAGATGAACAATGCCGAGATAACTGATCCACAACAGATATTGCTCGGGAACAAGCTCTATCCGCTCGTATACGGACAGGAGGTTCTTCCCTCACCACTCGTACCCTGCACATAACATTTTATCTTCCATAGTACGGATTTTTTTTGGGTTTAACTCGGTAATGACTGTGCCTATGTTCGTCGTGCAGCCGGAGCTTGCCGGAAAGATCACCGGGATGCTCATAGAGCAGGAGCAATCTGAGGCGGCGGCGATGCTGAGCTCTCCGGAGCTGCTGTACACCAAGGTCGAGGAGTGCGTCCGGCTGCTCCAGCAGGCATCGGCGGGTACCAAGGCCGGGGAGCAGGAGGCGCTGCACCCGGGCTTCATGCTGGAATCCGCCAGCGTGAACGCCAACTGATGATGGAGGGCTCGCTGTCGAGTGCCGAGCCAAAGCTTTTGGCTGATATTGTGGTCAGGGATGGTAGATAGGTAGTTGCTGCTGCTACTTCTTGCTTCGTTAGTTTTTGCTAAGATTTGCCCGTCGTCGGATTGTGGACTTGCTTTTGTTTTAGAATTTCTTGTAGTTTCAATAAAAACCGAGGTAGAATGACGTAGAACATATGTTTACTTATTTGGAACATCTTTCTTAGTAGAGAATAAATGAGATTTGTTGTGACTATCTTGTGGTGGCTTGTATTGTGATATGCGTGCATCTATCGGCCTTGCAATGTAATTTGAATGCCATGTTATTACTCGTTTTTACAAGCGAGCATGTTGAGACATGTTCTAGTTTCAGATGTTTGTCCAGTTACAGGAGCCAACAGGTAGGTCCTCTCGAGGTTCCAGATAGTGAACTCTGAACATGCCAATGGCAGTAAGCGCCCAAAAACTTGCACGAGCCAATGGCAGCAAGCGCCCATGCATTCGCGACCATCCTTGGACGGGCGGGTGGATCGTGCTGTGTGCGCTCCGCCATCCTCTTTGGCTACGGTGGCTTGCGGCGTCGTCCACTCGTCCTCTCTCTTCCCATGAACATTTGGACACACGACACTTGCCGTTTTGCTACCAGAACTGAGCCTGCTCGATGCGTGCGAGCACGATTTGTGAAATCAGCGGACATACTGTCGAGGCATATACAAATAAGGCCAGGCAGCGATAGAACAGAGCGAATAACAAACAAACAAAAAAAAAATCAAAACCTAGAGCCATTGCGCGTAACCGTTTATGCGCAAGCAACCTAATAAATACGTGTATCAAGCACCTACGATCTAGGTACCGGACCCTCTCCCGAAAAGAGAATACAACCATTTGTACTCTCTCATCGAGATAAACCACCCCTTTAAACGTATGGTACTCTCTTATCGAGATAAACCACCCTTTAAACGTATGACGTATGGTATTACCATTCGAGGTGACTCGAACCAGATAAAAATCCCATTAGTCTTTCGTAGACTAAGCCACGTAGAATACGAAGTCACACCATGCATTCGATCGTTTTTTATACTGTGTCGGTGGTCAGAACACCGATATCACTTCATTTCAAAACAAATGACAAGCTGCAGCTTCCCTGAATCTCACATTTGTTCTTCAGATGATACTTCATGATTCCTAACCGTGACTTCAGGCTCAGGTTGCTTCGCACGTAAATATATAAAATGCGCGGTGAAGGCTGGTAGTAAGAGAAAAAATGTTCAGGTGCCACAGCGCACATCTCCACCTTCACCTGCACGAAAAAATTTGAGAACGTTCGCAAATGTCTTTTGTTGACTTCACCCGAGGCACTAAACAGCTGAATTTCACAAGTTCTAAACTGAAGTTCTTGCCAGAATTTGAGCAGAACGTGCTTTTCATAGAAAATTATTGTGATCAAGTTTATATCGTTCACGCGTACCTCTGGCATTGTTGATTGACACATGTTCCTGATGGCGTCAGGCTGATAGCACCACATCCCCAACACATCAACGCAAGAACCAAAACCAACATCTTGAGGCTCCTGCTTGACGAGAACACGGAGAACGACGGTGTCGTTCATTGCGCCCGACGGCATGCAAGAACGGCCATTGGAGCGCGCCCGTTGCCTCTGCCTGACCTTCGGCTACCGTCATCACCCGCTGGCTGCAGCATTCCATGCAATGTTTGGGTTACCGTTTGAGCAGGGAGGACCGCGGCTGGGTGGGTTCACCAGTTTTCGTGAAAATCAGAAAATCCGCTATAATAAATAGTGAAAATCAGATAAATTCGAAAATCAAATGTTTGAGAGAAAATCGGTTGGTTTTTCGTTTACCGATCGGTTTTTTTTATCGTTTTTGAATTTGAAATCAAATCGGTTCGAACGGGTTTTCACTGGTTTTTTCGGTTTAATGAGCAGTTTGATCGGTTTTCAGATTTTTAAATTTCTTTTAATTTATTAAACCGAAAACCGATGAATCGCCCAAACCGAGCCGGATTGGTTTGATCAGTTTTCGTGAGGTTTAGAATGGTTTTGTAAACTTTGTTTCCATGTAGCATTTGAATTTCATTTGAACCGCTGAAACCAGTCGGACCGGTTTGAATATCAGTTAAAAATCGTTTCAAATCGAAAAAAAGTGCTACAGTAAATTGTTCGTTTTTCCGTTCTCGAGTGATTTCATCGAAAGTAATAAAAACTGATCGATTTTGTACGATTTTATAAACTTTGCTTCCATTCGCTAAAAACCATGAAAACCAACTGATTTTGTATATTTTTTAAACCTTTTCTTCCGTGCCGGTCACGCCGCCACCTATTTCGACCATCAACAAACTACCGTTGCCGGTATAGACAGAGCACTGGCTTGCTCCTCCTACTACTTTTTTTTGACCGGAAAATAAAACTCATAATATAAAAATAAAAAGCCCAATGGGCCGTGGAGGTGGACTTTGGAGAGCTGCTGCTGCTCGCGGTGGTCGGAGGCGAAGACTCCCAGGTGCCGGCGCCGGTAATCCGGTACTCCACTTCCGAGGGGAAACCTCTCTCCTCTCGTCGTCTTCGCTGTCATCGCTACCAAAATTCCGGCGACTCGTCGCCGACGCCTCGCCAACAACCAGACTCTGCCACCAGTGGCAACGCGAACCAACTTCCGATCGGATGCCGCTGCGGGACGTTCCGGGCGTGGAGATCAACTACGTCCGGGACCTCCTCCCGTTCCTCCAGGGCGTCCCCGTCACGTACCGCTTCAAGAAGCACGACGTGAGTATACCAAACCCAGAGCCACTCATCAACCCGATCCGAGCGAGCGCCCACGCTCGCACCCGCTCCCCCGCCGCCGCTTGCTCTGCTCAATTGCTTTGGTTTTAACAAGCTCCGTCTCCGCGCGCGCAGGTCGAACTCGAGGGCTTCGTCACTGCCGGCGGCTACGCGTGCGCCTGCGCCGCCGCCGCCTCCTGCGGCTACCACGGGAAGGTCAGTCAGCTTGATCACTTCCGCCTTCCCAATCTGTTTCCGCAGGGAATTGAGACGGTTGTTGTCTCCGCGCTGCGCAGGTGCTGTCGGCACTGCAATTCGAGAAGCACGCGGGGGCGGTGTCGAAGAACCAGAACGGCCACATCTTCCTCCGCAACGGTAAATCGCTTTATGAACTCTTCCACATGCTCAAGTCCGTGCCCACCGAGGTGTTCCCAGAGGAGTTTCGCGCGGCGGCCGGGGTGCCCATGACTGTGTGTGCAGTGGGAGCGTCGCTGGGGCCACAGGGGGCAGGCCAGGGACAACAGCCTGGCGGGATGGCGAGCTGGGAGCTGAATGGGGTTCAGATTGACGGCGTAATGGCGGAGCCCCCTTCGGCTCTGGCGCAGGAGGACGTGGATACGCTGACTGAAGAGAAGGCCTGCTTGTGCCTGCTTGGTTTGAGGTGAGGAGTTCTGAGGCCCTCACTGGGATTCTCAGAGAGAGAGATGTTACACGTATAAAAAGTTGGTTGAATTGGACTAGTAATTATACAGTTACCCCTAATTAATACTCGATTTAGAGTTATTCTCAGTCATAGCCCATCCATTTTTAGCAGGGAAAGTGGTTCAACCACTAGTTCGAATCCTTCGTGTGGGGCTCAAGGGTCTGCCACAGGAGATACCGAGGATGAAGCAGGCGGTGACCATGCCATGCCTGATGTTGAAGAGGCAAGAGATTGGGCTGATGAGAATGATGGGTTTAGCAGTTTATTGGCAGCCACTCATCAAAATGTGCAAGTGGTGGAAACAAGACATCAGCTAGAAAGAACAACATATCAGCTAGAAAGTTACCTAAAGGATGTTAGAGGACTTCTGTCCACTGGGCTCCTTGAAGGTTTCAAGGTGATATACAAGAAGGATGAGGTGTGTGTTGTTCCTGCTGGCTGTAAAATTGTAGCTTCAGTGTGAATGCTGAATTCAAAACTAGGTGTTTATATTATTTACTTCATATGATGATGAATAGGTAGAGAACGTTGGACGAATAAGTGGACAAGGCTATTCTTGTGGCTGCTCGCAATGCGGTTACAGTAGTCAGGTAAGCTTTCTGTTACATCTTTTACTTCATGGATTGTAAATATCGTGTGTTGATCTAAAAAATTGTCTGAATTGTGCCTAATCTTGTGATGTAATAACATTTCAGATTTTGAATGCATGCGAGTTTGAGCAGCATTCTGGTGAGTCATCCAACAACCAAAACGATCATATCTTCTTGGAAACTGGGATTTCGCTCTATAGGGTTCTGAAGGCACTAAAACACTACAAGCTTAATGCGCTTGGAGAATCTATTGAAGAAATAATCGGTCTCCCACCAAATATGGTCGAGTATAGCAAGTGGAAAGGTATTCCAGTCAGCAAGTATCCTTTTGTATCTTCTCTTTTGTTCAAAACCTGCTAACATTTCTCTTTTCTTATTCATCATGTTGTTAACATTTAGATTTGTTTCAAAAGAAGAAAGATGATTTGGACACTGTGGCTTCAGATCATTGTTCAACCCAAAGGTAACTTGCAGTGCATCCAAAAATTTTCATGAGTACTTTATTCGATTTATAAATAGCATTGCCCTATGCTTTGATACTTCAAGGCATATGTATTGTCCATGGTTCTATAGTCATATTCTGGGGCTTGAACTTCTGCTCATGCTCGATAAGCCCGTAAACATTGCAAGGGTGGTTGATCCTTAGGGTTTTTTTTTTGTATTGAAGCCAACACTCACGGTGCCATATTCTGGGCATTGACTAGCAGGAACACTTGCATTTGAATCCAAAGAAAAGCTTACCAACGCGATGCTGCAGAGCATAGTACATATATTTTTGTAACCATACTGGGTGTAGACAAAGGGTGATGGATAGTCCGCTGGTGATTTGGAGAACCATCGTTTTGGCCTGGCTGCCATGGGCACCACCTAAACATGCTCATAATGCCATGAATTTTCTAATATTTTTTTATTAATTGTGTACTTTTTTGTAATAAAATGGTTCTTAACTCTGTACTAGCTAGTCCTGTACTTTTCACCATTTTGATGAAGTATAATTCTGTTTTGTGGTTAATTACATTAAGTTATCATAATGAACAAATACTAACTTCAGCTTTCCTGTAAACCTCATTGCTAGTTCGGGGTCAACGATAGGAGAGAAAAGTTTGGCTGACCACTTGAAAAAATCTGCCAGCAGTAGCATTTCAAACCTTAATCGGAGGGCATTCAAGAGGCGGTCTGAGAGACGCTTTAAACGAGAAGGCACTGAGACTTCAACTCCATCCCCAGATCACAGTGTAGGCTCAGAGTCTAAAGAACAGAAAACAAGGTAAACGGTTAAGTCCATGGGCTTATAACATAACATTGGGAATCGAGAGTATGTTTTTGCCAATAAAGTCAGTGCTTTTACATGGTAGTTTGATTGAACTGATGGCTAACCTCTGAATCTTATTTGTTTTCTTATTTTTGCAGGTACGCAACCTTGCATGCACTGCTTTTCAAGGAGGATGGCCTTCCAGATAATACTTTATTAACATACAAGTTGAAGAATGGAAAGGTCTTCAGGATAGTAGCATGAACTATATAGTAGTCCCTTTTCCACAATCATCTGAGTAGTACTCAACTCACACCTTCTGTTTTATAGGTTCTAAAGCAAGGGTATAAGCTAGGGACATGTATCATCTGTAATTGCTGTAATAAAGAGGTACAAACTACGCAATTGACAAACAGTATAATCTGATGTATTTATTCTGCTTAATTACGTTTGTTCTCTTTTTACTCCAGTTTACTCCGTCACACTTCGAAGATCATGCTGGCATGGGGAGAAGACGACAACCGTAAGCTCCCCTATTTTACAAAGAAATTGTATCTAATTGTTATTCATAGAAGAGTTAAACTTCAGAATGCTTTTTGTTAAAGTTTATGTAATTTTTTTGGGGAGAAATACCGCAAGGGAGGCCCCTGCGGTGGTCAGGTGCAGCGCCAGGGATTGAACCCAGGCGGGCGCCCTCCGCAGCCAGTGGGCTTGCGCTGTGAGCGCCTTCGCGGTGCAATAATTTTTTAGGAGAAAACATGTAACAATTTCGGCTGGCAAAAGATATCTTGGATGTAATGATTAAAGAGGTGAATATTTTATGTTTCAGGTATCATAACATTTGTATTTCAGAAGGATTAACACTTCATAAGCTAGCATTCCAATTACAAGATCATTTGAATTCTAATAGATTCGGCATGGCAAAAATGTCTGTCTTGGACGACTACCCTAGCCTTACTTCGCCAGGTAACGTAATAGTTGTTGTGTTATGACCACTTTTCGTTACAAGAAGGTCGCTTAGTTTTATATTTATTTCATGGAAAATGTCCCAGTGCTTACTTTATCTGTTGCAAGTTGAGTGGTTTTGTGGTCTCTTTCAAATCAGCAGCTACACCTCTGTGGTTTCTGTGAACACTCTGCTTTGGTTGATGCCTTTGTATTGCCATCGATTAACTATTTAGGAGAGAGACATCCTCTTGCAGAAATATAGGGAAAAGTTATATACAAAAGGCCCAAAGTGGTCAGACCCTTACTGCAAGTGGGAGCTACATGCACCGTGCGGCACATGTTCAAAATGTGTGATTTACTCTTTTGGATGAAAGTCCTGTTGACAAACCTGGGAGTTGTTGTTTTTCAAAATGTGTACTATGCCACCAATCGAAAACCTGGGAGGAGTTGTTTTTAAGTTCATGCTGTGTGCATTTCGTTATGCTAGCTTTATGTTTGAGTAAATATTTATGAGCCTTTTCCTGCTGTGTCAATAAATTCTTTTCTTTACAGATTTTGGCCACGAATCTTGTACCCCCAGTGGACCTATCGCTCCGCTGAAACGAACTTTACAAGAAAGAATGGTTGGAACAGAAATCTGCTATTTTTGTGGGTAAGAAACTAATAAATAAGAATAAGAAAATGTTTGTTGATGGGATTGACGCTATCATATATTGAATTTGCATGTTTACATAATGTCAGAGATGACCGCACAACAATTGGAAAAATTGATGCAGAAATGATAGTCTTCTGTAACCAGGTCTGTCTCATATAATTATTAAATCCTACATATCGCATTTGATAGTTTGTCTTGAAAAAATTGCTTCATTACTGTTTGTAGTGCGAAAGACCATGCCATGTGAAATGTTACAACAGCAGACTCGAAAAAAAGAAGGTAGATTACATTTCTGTTTTTAAGGAGCTTGTCATTGTGAAAGAATGCTGAATGGTAATTTTAAAATTTCTAGTCCCCTCTGAAAGTTTTGGAGGAATATATGCATTTTTGCTTCTTGTGCTGTGAAAAATGCCAATTACTTCGAGCCCGTCTAGACAATGGACTGGAAAAGTGTGAAAAGATTGCCTTTCTCAGACATGTAAGATCTAACATTTGCTGGCGACTTTTAAGTGGAATGAATGTTAGCAATGATGTGCGTTACTACCTACCTCAGGTCATTGATATATTCAAAGTAAGTTTTTTTTTTCAGCTTTCAACTATTTATTTGTTTGTCAGTAGCTTCTTGGCTGATATAGTTTGGCCTTCAACATTGTGTTTTATATATAGGATGCATTTTCAGAAACTACGGCCGAGCACATTGACATCATAGAGGAGATGGTTAATGCGTAAGTTCTTGCTTATTTTGCCAATTATTTATTAAACCTTGTTTTTGAATAGTCAGATTGGTCTGCATCTATCTGTAGTTTTTTTTTTCTTTGCTGAAGTTAGAGTAAATAGTGTATCTTGGATATTTGCAGCAAGGATGCAGATAGAGAGAAGGATTTTCGAGGAATGTATTGTGCTGCACTAACTATAAGGTGGAATTCTTCTGGCCGGGCATCTGATTAATGTGGCATTTTTTAAACTGGTTTATTTATGCATATGAATCCATCTGTTATGCCTTTGATCCTTGCATTACAATAACGAGACCAAAACAAACTGAAGACATACAGCTTTCTGAATTTGTAATTAAGAGTTGCTTAGATGACTATCATTATTATTATTATCATTGTCAGCAGTGTTCTTACTTATTCTCCCTTTTGTTTTGTTGCAGTACACATGTTGTGTCTGCTGCAATTCTGAAAGTGCGCACAGAAGAAGTTGCAGAATTGGTCCTTATCGCCACTCGTTGTGAGTGCAGGAAGAAGGTACAAATTAATTTGATCCATTCACTATTCGCTCATTCAATATAAGTTGCATATCTCACCTGGAAAAAGAAATGAACAAGAGGGGTGCTGTGATTGCAACAGGTGAATGATGTGATGACTGACAAAAGTACCCGATAAAAACGAATAAAGTGTCTAATAGGTTCTGCATCAACTTTAAACCATAAACAAAGTTACTGCTTTGAAAAAAAAAAGATAATTTGGAGTACTCGTTGAAATTGAGTATTATTCAAATAACCATATATATTGCAGAGTGTTTTCACTTTTTGTTTTTTCTTAATTCCTATTTGATCTGTTTTGACTATCTTCTCTCCCTATGCGCATTTTGTACAAATAAATATTTTTCTTTGAAGCCTGACATGTAGAGCCCTTTTTTTGGATTATCAATCTCCATGGCAAAACTGAGTAAACCACTTCAGCGACATGTGTAGCAAAGCTTTCATCTTTATTGTTTGGTTTCTCTTTCTTCAGGGTTATTTTGTACTTCTACTAAAGTCAATTGAGACATATTTGAGGTCTTGCAATGTGAACCTTCTTATGGTGCCTGTTGACCATGAAATGGCGCCAATCTGGTCTGAGAAGCTCGGGTTCACCATTTTATCACCAGAAGATGTAATTGCATCCTCTTTGTTGTGTGTTCCTGTTGTTTATGAAATGATGAAAATATTTGATCTAGTTTTGGAATCAAGACTAACTGCACATGATAATATTGACATCATTCCTCTGATACTAATTCTATTCATCACTTTTGTTATTGTGCCTGTTGGCAGAAGAAGTCCATGCTGGAAGCCCACCCATTGGTGATGTTCGAGAACCTAATCTTAGTGCAGAAATCACTTACTTGAGCAAATCTAGTCTATGTTGTTTATGCTTCTTCAGAAACGAAAATGTGAGCTTGCCAATTGCAGTTATGTAGCTTAGTCTAGGAGATGATTCTGACTTCAGACTCTGTACAGAGTAGAGATTAGAGACGTAAGTTATGCACGAATGAATTGTGTAATACTACCTCCGTCCCAGGAGAATCTTATTTCTGGCTTTTGTTGACTTGCATTTTGACTAATAATTTTTATAAATTCTGTTAAATTTTAAAAATAGTATTTGTACTTTAAAATTTATCAAAAAAATACTTTCATAATATATAAATTTTCTATTATTAAAATTAATTAAATTTATCAAAATTATTGATCAAAATTGTAGTCAAACTAATTGCTGAGTGGGTTGATGGAGCGCTGGGCTTTATATGCCAAATGTTAATGGCTGAATGTCACGGGTCCAGGTGCTCTCACCTCTCTTCTTGTCCGAGTGCTCCCAGATGCTTTTACTTTTCTGACATGTAAAGGCAGTTAAATTCGTGAATTCTGTCTGGTAAGAGAGCAATACTCATTGTTGTGTGCATTAATATCTCTGTTTAAAAATAATCAAATCAGCATTGAAGTGTTAACTACTTTCGTTTTAAAATATAAGCATTTTTAGGTTTAGTCAAAGTTAAATTTTTATCACTTTGACTGCTAATAATATATAATTAATAATGTTTTATCATATAGAGTTTATATTTTTTAAATTCATCATTAATCATAAAAATTATATTTTTATATTAAAAATTATGTAATTTTTTAGATATTATTGTTAGAAGTTAAAAGATTTTGACCTTCTCTAAACCTAAAAATACTTATATTTTAAAACAGGTATATTTACACGCCAAATTTATCTAGCTTGAATTAGCGATAGTTCAATATAAGGATTAAATTCGATGGTTTCATATACGCACTTCTATCTAAATAGCTCAGAATCGTGAATTCCATTTCCATGAATCATCGTTTTATTAAACGAGAACACCTTGATCTATGGGTTTGTATCTGTTACAATCCGAAGCTACTGATCATCACCCGCTAGAATAATAGTGGTGGATACAACAGATACCTGGGAGGCCAGAGAGATAAAAATTGCATCTCAAAATGGCCACCCTCATGTCAAATAAGAATACTCTCGAATGCATGTTGATATCCTAATCCAAGTTATTATGCAATGTGGGACAGACAATGCGACTAACCACACCACCCTATAGTCTTGTTCGTTGTGAAGCCTGTGTGTGAAGAACGGGTATCCTGCTGAGGAGCGGGCTTCGGATGCCTTGGTTTAGCTGGGTCGACGAAAATGACCCACCCATCAAGAAACTTGGCGTTCATCTCCTGGCGCGCCTTTTCCGCCTCTTCTATGGTGGCATATCTAACAAAACCGAAACCCTTTGACCTCCCAGAAATTCTATCTGTCACGACTTTTGCTGCACAAAACAATTACAGCATACTGCAATCAGCATTGAGGCAAAAATGATGAACAATGAATCGATGATCAAGATATTAGTACTCGGAGCAGATGCCTTGTACCTTCAAGGACCCTTCCAAAAGGGTCGAATGCTCCCTTAAGCTTCTCATCTGTTGTTAGCCTTGAGAGGCCTGCGTGGAATTGCATCATTTAGAAATGAATTAGCGAGCTCAGACAATCAACTGGTAGCTGCAGCTTACAGAGCGTAGCCACCAAATCTAGTGTGACGGCATCAATAGTACTTTTCTGATGATAAAATGCAAGAAGGAGGCCAAACATAGAAATGCAGTGGGATATGATGATGCAGGAACTGCTGACATGGACATTTGGATGTAAATTTGGTCAAACACAGGTAATCATATACATATTGGTTTATCAAATTTTGCATCGTATTGGACACATAGGTAAACATAAGCAGAAGCATACGAGTATCTGCTACTATGATATGCAAGGACAAAGTAATATCACACTTTCACAGGTCGCTGCAAGCAAGCAACTTCCAACCCTTTTTTACCTAGCTTAGAAATTGCGTCCCCTGAGGCTATCCTGGCACAGAATACAGTTAGCAAAAAAAATGGTGGCGCGCATAGGCCGGAGATTAGAGTTGTTACCGCTGACAAAGAGCTTGGGAGTGGTGAGCGGCGGCACGTTGGCGACCTCGGTGTCGTCGCCGAATATGGAGGACGGCAGGGGTGGATTGGAAGACGCGGTTGAGGACGAGCAGAGGGTGGCGCGAAGCATGGAGGAGGTGCTGGGGGTGGGGCTGCGGAGGAGGCGGCGGAGCAGGGCGGAGGACGAGGAGAGGGCCATCGCCGCCGCCGTTGGAGGACGACGAGTTATAGCAAAAAACCTCTCCTCGAGGAGAGCGTTCGTACTGGTTCTGGGCGTTGGGCGCGACCGTCGACAACGGAAGGTACTGGGCTGCCCTGTTTGGGCTTGTAGGACCACATTGTTGGGCTTGAGGCCTGCCTGTGACTCTTGTTTCGCTTTCAGAAGTCAGAACTCATCGCATTTCGCCAAATGTTGCGGCAGAAAAGCACAAGGTTGGAATGAGAATTTGTGAATCCATATTTGAAAAAAAAAATAAAACATGCTCGGAGTGTTCTCAACCTAACTGAATTTAACTGCACTGAGAGAATTTGAGTGATTGACATGAAATTTATGTTTCGCCTGAGCCTAACGTCGGAGCACAAGAAGCCCCCAAACAAATTGATAAATCGCTGTAACATTAGATAAACAAAGCACAATCCATTACTCAATCATGCAGTTACACAGATGAGAAACGCTACGATTTCATCAAAATTATAATCCATTTATACTGATCACAAGTTGTTCATGCAATTACAACATTAAGATTTTTTTTTGAAACAATTTACAACATTAAGATGATGGGGCAGGGTCCGCCAATCGATGGCAACCCACGGCGTATACACACAGATTAGAAAAGCTACTGAGGAGTAAGAAGGCCAAGAACGCCGGCGAGCTCGCTGCCTCTATCTCCTCACGCTGAAGGGAGCACCTTCTTGACGATCTCCTCGCTAAGCGAGGCGATCTGCGCGTCGAGCGCCTTGATGGCCTCCTCCTTTTGTGTCTCGAGGTTGGCGAGCGCCTCGACGAGCTCGGCCTCGACTCGGCGGCGTCCCTCGTCGAGCTTGGCCTCCAGCTCGGCGGTGGTCTCCTTCTTCATCTTGTTGAGCGCGGCGGCGATCTCGGCGCGGGCCGCCTTCATCACGGCGGCGGCCTGCTCCTCGAGCTGCTTGACCTCCTCGGAGGCATCCTTGACGCTGCCGAGCTCGCCGCGGATCTTGGCGTCGCGCTCGTCCATGAACTTGCCGAGCGGCGTGAAATAGAGCTTGTCCAGCGCCACCATGAGCAGCAGGAACTCGATCGCGATCGCCGGGAGCGTCAGGTTGAAGTCGAACAGCGCCGCCTTCTCCATCTGCTCGGCCAGCGCCGGGAGCGGCGCGGCCGCAACTGTCGCTGCGGCCGTGGCCAGCAGCCGCGGGAGCTGCCGCGCAAAGGGCCGCTGCGGCCGCACCGAGCTGGGCGGTGACGAGCACGACGCGACGGGCTTCAGCAGCGGCGCCGCGCGGCGCGGGGAGCACGATGTGGTGGCCGCAGCCATCATAGCCGTCGCCATGGATGCCGCGTGAGTGGAGGTGCGGAAGTGAGCCGCCGCGCGGTCGGTCTCCCTGGTGGAAGTGTGGCAGGGGGGAGCGGATGCGGGGGACCGACCAGCTATCATCCAATCCGAGCGGGTTGGGTTGTGCTGCCCCGACCGACGCCGGCCACACGATGCCGATGCTTTCTCGGCCACCACGAACGAACGCTCTCCCGTTCAAAAAAAAAAAAGAAGAGCGAACACTCTTCCGGTATTCTATTTTGGGCTTCAGCAAAGGCCCATCAAAAGAAGCTTGTCGTTTTGGGCTTAAGCGGTTAAGCCCTTTGAGCCCAGTACCAGCATTTCTAACGTGCGTTCTGAAAATTCAACGGCCCACTTTCCACAGTGTCTCTTCGTCCTCCGAAATCCACGGCCCATCACACGCCACGTCATCGATCCGCCAACCGCCCTTCGCGGCAATCCCCTTGCTACGCGCGCTTCTATTTTAGTCGTCGTCACTGGCGTCCCCTTCAAGCCCAAGAAAAGCATCCGGAAACCAATTATTGCTCCGTTTCGCCTCCCGAGCCAAAACCGAGAGACCCCG
The DNA here is from genome assembly GCA_001602275.1 of Zoysia japonica. Classification (NCBI taxonomy): domain Eukaryota; kingdom Viridiplantae; phylum Streptophyta; class Magnoliopsida; order Poales; family Poaceae; genus Zoysia; species Zoysia japonica. The sequence continues at coordinate 2,215,150 of BCLF01000003.1, read as the reverse complement.
CGCCGACGAATTGTGATGGCGCCCAGGGCGGAGAAGAAGCCGGCGGAGGAGGAGCCCTCGGCCGATAAGCCGGAGAAGACGCCAGCGGGGAAGAAGCCCAAGGCGGAGAAGCGGCTGCCGGCGTCCAAGTCCGCCGGCAGGAGGGCGGCGACAAGAAGGGGAGGAAGAAGGCGAAGAAGAGCGTCGAGACGTACAAGATCTACATCTTCAAGGTGCTCAAGCAGGTGCACCCCGACATCGGCATCTCCTCCAAGGCCATGTCCATCATGAACTCCTTCATCAACGACATCTTCGAGAAGCTGGCGCAGGAGGCCGCCCGCCTCGCCCGCTACAACAAGAAGCCCACCATCACCTCCCGCGAGATCCAGACCTCGGTGCGCCTCGTCCTCCCGGGCGAGCTCGCCAAGCACGCCGTCTCCGAGGGCACCAAGGCCGTCACCAAGTTCACCAGCAACTGAGGCAGCGGCAATTGAGACATCTTAGGAATTTAGATCTCTTGCTCATCTCGCGTTTCGCCGCCGCACACCCAGTCAAACATCTGGTGTGAGGATTGGCTGGTTGCCTGTTCTGTAAATCGTGCCGAGTTGCTATGAACGGCTTGGATATAAAGTTTCTGATGTGGAGTAGTATGCCATTTATCCTTAATAAACATGTTTCCCGTCCCTTGATTTGGGGATCTAAGGTTCTAGGGCAGTGAATTGGATCATTACGAGGTTACGAGGCGAGGTATTCAGGGGCTTCTACGCCGTGATTCTTCCTTGTCTCTGCAACCTTGGGATCGTACTGTAAATGTAGTTACTACCTTATCCCACAATTTGTTTGTGACATCATCGTAATGGTCCTCTATGTTAGCTTGTGATTTCTGGTGGGGTTTGTGTGATGAAATCATCGGTTAGCAATCTAGGACTTTGACTAAGAATATTGGCTTTGCATAGGTGTAGATGTTGGGTTTAATTAAGTAGGGTCTGTTATCAGAGTGTGATATGAAAGCGAACAAGGATGCTTTCATGCTTGGGACTATCTGTTCACTTTTATAAGTCATTTTAGTATTTAAATTTTATTCTTTATTGTTTATCATTTTTACTATTCTTTCTTTCTACTAAATCTTTATCTTCACTCCTATATCATTATTGTTTTGTGTGTACTATATTTTTTACTTTTTCCTTAATTTTTTCTTGATTAGTGTTAGAATGACTTGTAACAGTGAACCAAAGTTTTATGTTTAGCTTCTAATTCTGAGAACTATGCCACCGTGTCACTTAATTGTTCTGGTGCAATCTGTTGCCATGGGTAAGAAAATGTTTGGAATCAGTGTTATCAAAATGTTTAGTTTCCTTAAAATTATCAATATTCAAAATAGAGCGGTACCAAATCAACTCCATGAAATTTCCATATGCAGCGGTACAGATTGCAACAAAACGTAAATTTCCAGGTCATGCAGCATTCAAGCACAGAGCTCATGGATTGAAGAAAGTTTTACTTGCGCGCGCACTAGGATTCTAGACTTGAATATGCCTTTTTTTTTAAAAAAAAAAAAGTACTTCCTTTATTCCTAATTATCTGTCATTTCATAAATTTCTCGTTTACTGCTCATTTTCACCTAATAAATACATTCTTATCTCTATCTCTCGTCCCCATTTTCAATGCATCCCATATTTAATATAGCGCCTTAGGGTTTCATATAGCCCTTTAGGATGATAAGTAAAAGAGATAGAGGAGTACTTCATAGTTTAATGATCATTACAGAGTGCATCACATGAAATTTGGTAGTACATAATGCCAGATCTTTTCAGAAACATTAACTACCTCATTCCAATTTCTACTAACATGAGCAAAGAAAAAGATTATAGAGGCTTCCTAAGCTGAAGCCTTGATGTCCCGGACAATACTAGTATGAGAGATCCAAGCTATGTGATATGAGTTTGTTGACGATGGAGAGGCAATCTGTGGCAACAACTTAGCTGACGTAGGTTCATAAACAAAGAACAGCTCATTAGAAAGCCAGTAATTCTGCCAACTCAAGATTAGCAACCATGTTTATACTTTGCCTGCATACAGCCAAAAACACGTCATCCTTTGCCACTAATGGACTTGAATCTGTTGTTATCTTTTCTCGGTGTTTAGGAGTGTAGATCCGAGAGTTTTGTGTCGGCAATAGATCTGTGGTTCGAAGAGGGTCAATAGCTTCAGATCCGATCGCCGGAGTCGTGGAAGACGATCTGGCCATCTGCCCTTTGTCGGTGCGGTCCTCTGCGCTAATGCAGCGTCGGTCGGTGGACAGAGCAGTGGCGTAGAAGTCACGGCGACGTCGTCGATCTCCCAGTGACGGCAGTGGTGCTTCCCGTCGGTACAGCGCCCCCTCACAGATCAGGTTTAATGTTTTTTCTCGATGGGATGCGACGGTACGGATGAACTTTAGGTCATAAATTCCGGCCGACCCCCCTCTATTTATTGTGACGCTAACGACAGAGGTCCACCAGCTATAATGGGCTGGGCATATCCGATCAGAACGCTATTAGATAAAAAACCATTAAAGCCGTTGAGCAAAAAATGTGTGAATCAATTTCTAACAGAATCTGCATTGATTCCATTAGAATCCAAAGTTCACACAGGGTTGCCCGGCAGCTCCCCAAGAGCATTCAGAGCAGCAAAATTGACTCCTTCAATTTAGAGTCATCTCAGATCAATATCACCAAGTTCCAACTTCCAACCAGAAAGCCAGATCAAAATCAATTACCCAAAACTGCAGAACCCAGAACAGCACAGGGAAGAAAACATTTACACATCACATGGAAAACATTTAATTTCAAATTTTTTCCCATTTCCATTGATAGATAAAGCACAATAACATAAGCTACTACATCGACATCCATTTATCAGCACATACATCCCATCTACAACCTACACCATGACAGGCTAGTAACACGACAGAAAGCTTGGCATCGGATCAGACTCGAGAACAACTCTCTATGCCTTCTTGGGGGACTTGGCGGCAGTCTTCTTCGGGGACTTGGCCTCCTTGCTCCCACCAGTAGACGCCTTCTCAGCCGTCTTCTTCGGCAGCAGCACCGGGTTGATGTTGGGCAGCACGCCGCCGTGGGCGATGGTGACGCCGGACAGCAGTCTACCAAGCTCCTCGTCGTTGCGAATCGCCAGAAGCACGTGACGCGGGATGATGCGGCTCTTCTTGTTGTCCCTCGCGGCGTTGCCGGCGAGCTCCAGGACCTGGTGACCATTTCAAGAACCACGAATCAGCGTCACGGCAGTAGTAAAAGGCAACATTGTGACATTTCAGCGAACACGAAAATTCATTTCGGCGGGGGGAGAATATAGCTGGTTACCTCAGCAGCGAGGTACTCAAGAACGGCGGCTAGGTAGACGGGGGCGCCAGTGCCGACGCGCTTGGCGTAGCGGCCATTCTTGAGGTAGCGACCGATACGGCCGACGGGGAACTGGAGGCCGGCCTTGACGGAACGCGACACCGACTTCTTCCTGGGGCCGCCATCCTTGCGCCCGGCAGCTCCCCTCTTCACCTTCCCGCCAGCTCCGGCGCCGGTGGAGTCCATGGCCGCTGCGTCGAAGCTTCTCTGGACGAGGAGGAAACTCTTGTGGGGACTGGAGAGGAATGCTGGATTGCTTGGTGCTCTGCTATGGCAGGACACGCCGGCTATTAATACGGCGCGGCGGAGGAGGGTGGTGGGCCCGTCGATCCGCGTGCCCGCGGCGACGGCAGTTGGATCCGAAGGGCGTGGACGGCTGAGATGGCGTACCTTGGCCGCGATCCGTGGGAGGGGTGCCAGGACCAATCATGTGCCAGGAGGTTTCCGGGGAGCCGAAAAGTTGCGGTTCCGGAAGCCCGCCCACGGGAGGGAACTTTTGGCAAATCGGCGCGGGTGTTTGGTGAATTTTGCCAGCCAAAAATAGAGGGCGCTAAAGAATTTCCAGATTTCGATTGGTGCACAGGTGAAAGTTTGAAAGAATTTAATTACTGATAGAAATATATTAGGATTTTTTGTTGACTAAGAAATTTACCCTCCAACTATTTATTCTTGGATAAGAAAACTTATCTTCCAAAAAATTATAATGAGGATAGTCATCCCAAAACGCAAACAGAAACTCAAAGAATGTATGGGTTAAAGCCCAGAAATAATCAAGTGAGTGGTACAGATGATTTTAATTCTTCCCCTAAGAGCTCTTTTGGAACGTAGAAATTTCACATAAATCACACAGAATTTAATTTAATTTCACATAAAAACACAGAAAACAGAAGAAAAAATCATCAATTTCAAAGGAGGTCTAAAAATCTAAAGAAAACTAAAAATCAATCTCATGGACTTCGTGCAGCTGAAACTCACGAAAATATTTTAAAAACGGAAAGTACAGGGATTTCCTCTTACCTCGACATTTTGGTGGAATTGGTCACCCTCCTTAGCCTAATGTTAAGTTTGGAAGGTGGTTGACTCTCATTTCTCTTCGACGGCCACCACCACCATCGATGATGTGCGAATCATCAGCAACACACGATGAGGTTGGCAAGAAGGCGCACAATGAGGTGAATTGATGGCAAGCATGATGCATGAGGCGATCCATCGGAGGAGAGGGGAACGAGTATGACAAAGGGTGGTGACCTCGCAGCGGTGGGCTAAAGTGGTGTGACAGTGGTGGTGGTGATGTTGGCGGCGGCTGCGGGATGGAGAGAGCGTTTGTTTCACCCTAACCCCCCCCCCCCCCC
>BCLF01000003.1:2181325-2210413 GCA_001602275.1 Zoysia japonica | reverse complement strand
CCAACCCCCCCCCCCCCCCCCAATCCTTCCTTCCTTATATACGTAAGACGCTCCTTATGTGGGGTCATGAAAAGGGCACCTGGGTCGTATCCCAAGATGATGGTCTATCTAGGCAAATGTATTTAGTAGAAATCATACATGAATTTTGTAAGAAAAAATGCAAAAAAATGGGAAAAAAAAATATCCCATGTTCCAGATGGAGCCCTATACCAGAGTTTATAATAATTTTATACAAATTACATGATATTTTAAGAGTTAAGGTATATTTTATAACATATGCCATCCATTACTCAATCACTATTATTATTGAATCCAGTTTGTTTCTTATTTGTATCAAAATTGGGAGTCATTTACTAAAACCACAAATAGTTCATTGAGCTAGTCGTAGGAGGATAGAAACTTTATGAAATGTGAAACTAATATGCTAAGAGAAATTATACCTTTTCTTTGATATTTTTGTTGCATGATAAGCAGAGGAAACATCACACTTCTTTCGTGTTTTGGATAAGCAAATCTCTCTTGTCAAATTAAATGTCACGCTTTATGGCGTAATTGGTTATCAGCGTTCGTCTTGACCTAACTAGGAGGCACATGTAGATCTAACCAAGCTGGTATTCGCATGTACACGTCCTTCCCCCTCTCCCGAGATTAATTTTCTGCGTTGCCTTCGATTTAGCCCTAGTAGGATCGTATTTGGTTAACTAATTCAGCCCGGGTTGCATCTGCGGATGTAAGGATTCTTGCATCCTCACGCACTAGGGTGCTATGCGAGATGGACCAGTGTGACAAGGCCCAGCAGCAAAGCCTCCCACATACTAGTCAGGCCACACTGGCAAGGTCACCCTGCACGATATGGATCTGGCAGCAGGAATGGATAGTCAACAATTACACACAGTGGTAGAGCCAGACACAATATTAAAAAAAAAGATCAATCACTAATTAAACTAATTTTTTTTAACTTTTCAACAAGATAGAGAGAGAATTTTTTTTCTTAATTTCTCATACAAGCTTATAATGAAATATTCTAGATGCATAACTTTTTGAGTTTTTTTTTTCCAATATAAGAGGCTAGCCCTCACCTGGCTCCTCCAGTGATCACTGAGATTCTGATTGGATTGGTGCATGTGCCTCAACCAGGCTGGTAGCATGCACCTTTGTTACGTTTGGTTGCCTGCTGCTAGCCGAGGGCCTGTCCTGTGCGATGCACGAGGCAGCTGCGAGCCAGCCTCTGGGAAAACGAGAATGAGTTCCATTTCCCCGGAGCCAGTTCCGTGGATGCAAAATCAGATTAATTAATAAAAGTATTAGTTAATAATTAATTTATTTTAAAATATATTATCATACATTAAATTATATTAAGATTTATAAAGTTAACACAAGTTAAATATTAAAGTAATTTATTTTCTTTACTTTTATCTCATACAGGTCAGACTGATACGAACAACTAAACATTATCTTTTTTCAACCTATTTTGTTATACACAATCAATCAAACAAAGTGCTTTGCATGTGATTAATCTGGCTATAAAGAGCATGTCTCACCTAATACAAACCTTGCTCAGACATACAGGAAATCAAACGACCCTGGGTGCATGAATTGGGCCTAGCTAGAGATTTGATTTTTTTTAGTACTCCAAACGCTAGGCCTCGAGGATTTAGCACTCGGCCCTATGTCATACATCTAACCAATCCAATATATCATACACACGGAGTTCAAAATTGTTGAAGCCACCACGATTAGAGTTCAAAAGAGTGTAAAATCATCAATTATTTCGGATGGGATGAGAGAAAACCTTGGGAGCTCGGGCTGGGGCCATCGTACGTAGAGGCCTTTGGACCGTGTACTCGTGTTGGTGCGAACCAGGATTACAAAACCGCGATAAACCGCGCGAAAATCGTGGTTTTCAGTCAAACCGCTGCGGTACAGTTTTGTAAACCGACGGTAAACCGTTATTGGCACTGTACCAAAAACGGTAAACCGTTCGGTTTTAACTGTTAGCCGACCGGTTTTTAGCGGTTTCAAAAACCGGTACTGTAGCGGTTTTTTGAACCCTGGTGTGAACCCGATCAAACAAAGCGCCCGTTAATCAACATGCGTGGATTAACAGCTGCAGAAATCACACTTTTTTTATACTCCCTCCGGTTTTAAAATACTCACACCATTGATTTTTAACATTAAATTTAATTATTCATTTATTCAAAAAATTATTCAAATATGAAAAATTGTTATTATTTGATTTATCATTAATTTAAATCACAAATAAAAATTTTACACATTGAAATAAATTTTTTGAATAAAATGAATGGTGAAAGTTGATATTAGAAGGATGTCAATAATTTAAAACCAAAAGAATATACAGTAAACAGTTGCAGCAACAATACTTTATCTAGTCGACAACAGTAGACTGATCTGATCTAGTCGGCCACGATAAACTAGATTTGTGTGGTGTCTGTAGAAACGGTCATTAGGTCACTGTTCCAGGCTCAATGCAGTGAACAGGCCTGCCGGCCATCGATCAACATGTGCTAATTTCCAATCCCAATCAAGGTTTTGAAGCTTGCCCTTATCTGATTGTTGTAATCTCGGTGACGCCGAACCAAACAAAAGACACAGACGAGACTGCGGAGTATACTACAACGCGTCTGCCTTATTTTCTGTGTTCTTGGATGCCGACTGACTACCAGCTGCTGTTAGAGTATCACGTGTTGTGACGTATCAGCGCTTGTTTCGGCAGGAGGAGACATTTGCTCCGTCGCCACGGGAGGAAGAACAGAACGTCGCTTTGTTGATAATACCAGGACTACATGTATAGAACTATAGATCAGTTGTATCGTAACCCTTCGTGCGAACTACGTGCGTGCTAATGCAACTCATCAAACGGGTAAATAAATCTCTGCTGAAAGTAAGCTAGCCATATATAGCGCTCTAACTGAATGTCTTGACGATACGGCGTTCGAAGCCATGTCCTGCAGTAGTCCGACTCCTACGAGCCGAACCACGGTGATCTTGTCATTGTCCAGCCGGCCGGCTACATCAGGGTGCCGAGTTGACGCCAGCAGTCCCCCGTGTCCGAGGAGTCGCGGTGGCCGCGCGTGGCGCCGGACGATACGAGCTCCATGACGGCCGGGGACAGCGGCGCCAGGCACAGGCCTCGCCGGCGCAGACCCGTCGCGCCTTCTTCTTCTTCTTCTTCTGCGGATTCTTCGCCAGCAGGGTCCTGCGTGCCACAGAAAGCGTTGCGTGTCGTTTGGAAAATGAATCGTGACAGAGTTAAGGCAATCGTTGCGGGAAGAATCGACGTTGAGCATGTCATGGAGTTCCCGAAATGATACCTGCTTTGACGTCGGAGAGGGGTAGGAGGCCGTGAGAATCTGCCAAACAGACGAGGGAAAAAACCAGTGAGATGCTGCAATCTGTTACTCCTACTGGTCGTGCACCGGGCTAGGTTAATGCATCCTTAAGTTGCACCCATCGTGCAGAACCTGTCTGCTCACCTGGATCTGCTCGTGCAGGTGCTTGATGCAGGTGGCCGCCTCGTGGAGCACCGACGCGGTATCCGTCTGCGGGGGAAGCACTTCAGGTTCAGATACAGGAGAGAACGCTTTCGTATCGTCAAGCAGGACAGACCAGAACGCAGCAAGAACATGTTTGCTCAAAAGAAGTTCAAGAACCATTGGTGTCTACCTTGCCGTAGGGAGAGACTAGCTGCTGGAGCGCTGTGATCTTGTCCCCCAGCTTCTGGCTCCTCTTACACGGCGCCTGCTTTCAGTTCGGCAGAACAAGCCGATCAACCCAATTTCAGTTATCCTTACATATGTTTTCTTACTATTTTGTCAGTAGCAAAGATAAAGAAAACAGAGAGAACATAATATGCACAATGTTACCTTCTGCTTCACCGGCTGGTTCCTTGGCTTGGCATTAAACCGCAGGCCGTGCTGTGGACCTTGAGCTGTCGCTGCCGTCGTGGTCGTCTTGAGCCTCTTCGATCTCCTCATAAGACCGCTTCCGTCGCCGGCCGTCGTCTCTCCCGCTGCCGTCCATCTCATCGAGTGCTGACAGAAACAACGCACTCGGCAGACGTAAGCATCAGACCAATCTTAGCTCTAGGGCATCACGGTTCCGAATCGAACAGGGTGAAGAGGCGATTACGGTAGCAGCGGTAGTTGGCAGGATGCAGTCCAACTGCCGAGAAAATGCCGGGCTGGCCTCGCCATTGTAGATCGAGCTCCCCCCTGCAGCTCCTAGGTCACGATGGAGGAGTGGGAAGTAAGAACTACACAGATTTAAACTGCATTTGACATGGTTAGCAATGAACTTACTACTACCTGAGTAGATGTGTGAACCGTGCATAGGATTAGGAAAAAGCATCGGTGCCTGAAGGCTCTGCAGAGACTGTGACAGGTTCAGAGCATGGCACAGATCGTAGTCCGCTGCTAGTCTACTCAAGATAGAACAATTTCAGTTGTAGTAGTTCGGAGGAAATGACCAGAAAAATATGCAGGGAAAAGACTCTTTGAGCAAAGTTTATGAGCATGAGACTTACATCCTGTCCAATCCTACACCCCCTGCTGCCTGTGAACTTGAGCTCTCGCACTTCACTGCGTCGACAGAAACTGCATCAGCGAAGATCGAGATCAAATTCCGATGAACCTCCATCGTTTGCCAGGAGGACGAGGATGGTAGGGATACGCACGGTAGTCGTCGCCGAACGGGAGCAGGAGCGAGGGCGGCGCAGAGCAGTTCCACATTGCGTACGGTCGAACCCTTGATCACCGGCTGCAGCAAGCAGGGCCTCCGCCGCCTAGAACCGGAACGGCCGGTCATGGTCAGAGAAAGTAGGGCATCCAAAGAGAGCAAGAAAAGGGCCTGCATCTCAAGATTCATCAGTACTCTACTTACAGGAGGCACAGGCCGCAAGCGCCCGCTCGCACTCTCGCTCGGCGGAAGCGCGACGCAGCGGACGGCCGAGGGAAGAAGGGATGGGATGGCGGCCCAGGGCAGCTGTTAAGTACTACCAGCACTACCAGGCATCACCATCAGTTCGTGCTTGATGGCGTAATGAGGAGCAATCAATCAATGCCGTCGTTTGCTTGGCCTCCTTCCACTCCTCCCCGGCGGTTTCCGCTCTGAAGAAGATGATGATGCTAATTATAAGCAGGGAGGAGTTGCCAGAATTACGCGAGCGCGGCCGTTAGACGGGCAGCGGAGCACGGCATGCAGGGTTAGCTAGCCCACGGGAAGAAGAGACGGATGGATCGGTGGAGAAGAAGGCGGGGAGGTGGCGCCAACATAAATAAGCCGTCGCGTCGTGATCCTGCTGCGATGAACAGGTCCCTGCCGTTCTTTTCACGGCCGTTTCATCTTTATTTTTGTTTTGTCTCCGCCTAACGCTAACTCTTAACCCTTTGACTGCTTACACATACTTAGGATAATTACGAATGATGATTGTCTGACAGGCTCCTCACTAATCACTGCGTTGTCAGTTGTCACCGGTTAGTATTCTAGAACACGGCGGCCGACTGCATACATACAGGGTTCGCAAGCGCCTCGTGTACTAGGAAACGGCTGTGTGGGTTAGGCTCTTGTCCCGTCTTCATCCTCTTCTCCTCGTGTCGCCACATGGATTTTGAATCCGTTTGACCGGTGTCCGAGTATCTTATCCTGTCAATCGATCAGGATCAGTTCAAGCGAGCGCAACGGTTAGCGGATAAACAAAACACCGCGGTGCTGATAGAACAAGTTGTTGATCAACCAAACGCCGACGACCGAGCGGTCTGTTCGGAGGCCGGCCGATTGTTTAAGCGCCGCGTCGCCGTCCCCGTCGGCGATGCGTGGTTCCCGCTCGATGGAGCTCGGCTGGCCGCTCCCTTAAAAATCGCAGCGGCTCATGGCGCGCGCGCGGCCGGAACGGTAGCAGGCAGGTCGCGGGCGCGTGGCTTTCGACGCGAATAGATGTCGTGAAACGCGAAGCCATGCTCCGTTTCCACGAGGCTCCGTCGGTCCGGGTCCGGGTCGGGGCGGTTTGCTGGAACAGCAGAACAAAAGTCAAGAGCTGACGTCCATGGATAATGTTATTGCAGTTCCCAAACTGGCTCTCCTTGGCCTAGCCCGGAAAGTCTAGGCTAGTCTTGCCCTGCTAGATCGACAGGGGAGCGATCGAGCTTGGCTTTTCTTAGGGGACTCGGGAAATTCTTGTTATGGAAGATGAGACTCCATGGCAGATCCAGCATTACCATTTACCAGTTTGCCACTGCCGTCGTTGTCACGCTGCTTGAGGCTGGACAGCCGGAGACGCATGCCACTACTTCAGTGACCGTCCAAGCCAGAACTCGAAACCTTCCTCGTCATCCTGCTGAACGTTTCACGCGTGTTAGGCGAGGAAAAAACACACGTAGATGCCAGAAATGTGTTGGCTATGAGAAAATATGGCTGCTCCTTTCAGCCAGTTTAGCCGCGTATTGTTCACATATGACAGGAATGGCTAATTTAGGAGCACATATTCCCTTTGGTCAAAAGCACTTCCAGTAAACGTGAAGATATTTGCTTGCTATAAATTCTAAAACGCGGCAAAAAAAAAAAGAAGGATATTGGAATAAAAAGGCCCTGGCTTTCCAGTACGCAAAGATATTTGCTTCATATGACCATCAAGTTACGGTTTATTAGATGCTTCCTATGGCCGGCTTTGAGCAGGGAAGAGCTTGTGTTCAGCCGTCCGTCCTTGTTATCTACTGGTGATGAGTTTCAGAAGTCAGAGCTTGCCTGCGTCACAGCCTTTATCTGCAGACCAGGAAGCAACTGTTAACAAAGCTCACGGCTCCGGTACAAGCTAAAGAATGCATATACAGCTTTGACTTGGTTCATGGTCATCACAAAGGGCGATCCATTCCAGGACAAAAGAAATGCGGTGGCAGCCTCAATTGTTTTCTGGACCAGCAACAATGTTGTGTTTGCAAGAGACCAAATAGAAGCGACATGACAGAAAGTTCGTGACCCACACTGATTAGAGCTACTATTGTATCAACAACTTCAGGCTTAAAATATTTTTGATGCATATAAGGAGTACACAGAAAAGGGCAAATGAAGTCGATAACATGATTCAAATCATTGATCATCTGCCCAGTAAGTTTACATTTGGATGCTACTACATGAAGAATCAAATGGCAAGTAAAGCCGCCCCTTACAAAATTGGATATTTCAAATACTCAATTCAACTGGGAAAAAAGTAAGGGGTGCTTGATCATTTTTTGGATGCTACAGTGATGGAAGCAGACTAAATGAAGTGTACAATAAAATAGAACACAATTTTTAAAAGAATTCAACTTAGGAGGTTAAGACAGCCCATGGACATTTTGATAAAAAGGTCTCACACAGGTCGAGAGAACCCCCAAACCCCTGCCCACACCTTACACATTGGCACCATAGCCCATGTGAGAATGGCCAATGACCTGAGTTAGACCTTAAACCAGCGCTTTGGCATAGGACAAACGAGGGGCCTTTAACCAAATCCTGAAATTCGCTCCCATCAGGCGTTAAACCCAGAGCCTGAGGAGTGTTACTGGAGCCAACTAACCAACTCACCTAGACAAAACATCTCACATCTCATAGCGCACCTGTCTGAATTGTGTCACTAGTAGACATATGGACAAGTATACACAATGCCAAGAATATAACGTAAAAGCCAGTTCATTTAACCGCACATGGAAGCAGAGGATGCAGTTTGCCAGTCTCACAAGTACAAATACAAGAAAAATCATGGCAGATAATAGTCACTTTGTGTTTTCTAAAAAAAATGTCAGGTGGTACCTATTTATAGAAAGAACCTAACAAAAACACATAAACATACATAGAGACTGAAAACAATATACACGAATGTTTCCGGAAGATATGAGAAAACCAACTAAATCTAAAAAAAGACATTACAGATGATGAAGGTATTTAAATTTCTAAAGCTCTTGGTTTCCATCGTCATATTTCTATTGCAAAGAAAATCATGGACCCAGCATGAGGAGGTCCTTGTTCGAGATTTCCAGTGAATGAACAAGCAGTTCAGATGTCTCAGTCCTTGGTAGACTAATAATGTTATGAATGGCAATGTTGATTACCAGAAACATCAATCCTCCATAATCAACATGAACTTACAAGCACATCCATAAAATTGCGGTTCAGCTTTGCAGCACTCAAGTGCTGGAGTTCGATGACATGTCAAAAGCAATTCTGCTTTGCATGCTAGCATTCAATCACCCCAACCATACCACCCAAAGCTACACCTTTCACCATTAGAGGTTACCCCTGCGTGCACTTTTCCTTGAGCTAACCGACATCAAGAAAAAAGAATGCAACAATACTACAAAATATAACTCGTTACAGCAAGCGAAGGAAGGTAAAAAGATGAAAAGGAAGCTAACATAAAGTGTGTGTTGACCCAGAGACAACACAAGAAACCAGTATCACAAGTCCATATATCTGACATACTCAAGATCCTAAGCCAACAAAACAGTGGATGTGATTCTTTCATCTTTGACATCTAAATCATGCAGCATAGCCTGTTAGATGTAAATCATGTAAGAGTAAGATGCCTCACTAAAATATTTTCAAGAAAACTTTATGAAATCTATTAAATACACAAAAAGGGCAGCCCGGTGCACGTAGCTCCTGCTTGCGCTGGGTTTGGATAAGGGTCCGGCCACTTTTATCTTTTGTATGCAACCTTTCCTTGCATTTCTGCATGAGGTACTTCCAGGAAGTCTATCAAATACACTCTGTAGGGATATTTTGAACCGCTCAATAGAATGCAAACACTAAAGAAGCTGCCTGCAGATAATAAAAGGTTTGGTATATTCATCTACACATTGCATGCAGCATAGCCCCATGAAAACGATATATATAACTCTTCAACATTTCCGTAGGACAAATAGGTATATATTTGACCCCAGTGGAAGGATTGCGATTGGCATTAGTTTTCATTTGCAGTTGCACAAATGAGTGCATATGCCCTCAGCAACTCTCAACAACAAAACAAACACACAGATCCAATACAGAGAGTACACTTCATACTAGTTTTTACCAACAACTCTGGTGAACTCATCCTAATCTCTTCAACATGAAGAAAAAAGAACAGTCAAATAAAAATAAATATTGTCACCAATTCGCTGACAGTTTTCATTTACATCTATCCAATTGTGTTTGCTGTGGCAATAATCTGTAAGAACATGCAGTTGAATCATTCAGAGGCTGAAAAGTAGCAGCAATAAGCTTTAATAAATACTTCAGCCCATGTCCATAGCATGTGGAAAAGGTTGGTTTCAGCGCGGGTCAGAGAAGAGCACATTTAAGAACACAAAAGGCAACAAGTTAACAATCCTTCATATAATGTGACAGTCGATCTGTTTGCATTTCTTTTTGTGCTAAAAAACAGGAAAAAAATCATTTCAAACACGCAATTTAAATCAGGAATACAATGTACTTAAACTCCATAGGTATAAAATCACAACATGCAAAATCAAAGAAAAGAAATCAGCAAGTACCCTGCAAGCCTGACCTATCCAATTTCAATTTGTATACAAACATGCATAAGTTAACATATGCAAAGAAAAAGAAAGGCATATATGTATTGCAATGAACAAATGCTCCATCTCAAAATGCAATTGTATACTGTAGTTATCATCGATTTCTCATAAGAAAACAAGAAACTGCTTAACCAATCATAGAGAAAAATGTCAAATCTTTATTTGCTGGTGTCCCTCAGATTGATACGTTGCTTCCACCATACCGCAAGCTCTCGAAAGGAATTACCTCGCAGGAGCAGCAGAGGAATTGACAAGATTCCTGCACACCACCCTGGCCCCTCCGTTAGTGACATTCTGTTTGGATCGATTGCTATTGCAGCCGTCATCGGTATCCGCCACCAAATCCCTAAGCCCCATGCTCATGTTCTTCTCCCTCTTCTCCTTCTCCTTCTTGTTGGTCCTGGCCGTGGCTGCAGCGAGTGGCTCGAAGTGGTTGCCGTAAATATATTCGGCCGAGTATCCATCCTCATCGTCGAAGAGCATGACGTGGCCATGCCACTCCCACACGCGGTACTCCCCGCGGGCCTCGTCATGGAAGCCAACGCACAAGTGGTGGTCGCCGACGGCCACGGACTGGCCCGAGTTGGGCTTGAGCTTCTCCTCGGCCTCCCCGGCGAGCACCATCCGCACGATCTCCTTCTCCAGCTTCGCCTCCTCCCTCGCCAGCATCCGCCGCCGTCTCGCCTCCCCGGAGCCCTCCCCGCCGGAAAGTCCACCTTCCTCGTCATCGTCCTCGTCATCGGACGCGCCGGCTGCGGCGGAGAGCGCGGCGAATTCGTTGAGGAGGAAGTCGTCGAGATCCTGGGTGAGGAAGGAATTGGTGTCAAGGAAGGGCGGGCGGAGCTGGACGCGGCTCATGAGGTTCTGGAGGAAGAGCGCATCCACCGGCGAGGCAGAGGCGGCGCTGCCGCTCCCCGCCCCGGCGCTGGCGCCGGAGGAGGGGCGCTGGGAAGGCGGCGGCGGCGAGGCCATGGGCGGCGTGGAAGGGTTTTGGGTTTGGCGGCTCGCTGGGCTCCTGACGCGGGACGGCAGAGGCGGATAGATGACTACGCGGCCCCTCAGAGCGGATGGCGACGGTGGGAGAGGGAGAGGCTAGGAGATATTTTCGCCCCGGAGAACTTAGTTATGGGCGTTTTCCGGTTGGTTGGATGTAAGATGTAAAAGCTTGTCACGGTTCACTAATTCACTTTCCAAGAAGCAAAGGTTATTAAGCTATTTTCATAGATTGGGCTACTATAACCCAAATGATGTTACAAAATGCATCTATTTTTTTTTACATGGCGTAACAAAAGAATCTGTAAAAAATCATTTGAAATATGGCATCTACTTATAACGTTCAAGGTTTTTGTTGACTTTTGCAAGATGCGGTTGTGAGTGTTATTTATTTTTGAAAAGTTAATACACGAAGTTTTTTTTATCTCTTCAAAGACATACTTTTAAAATGTAGAAGCTTAAATGATCAAATCTTTGGTCCCTTGCACGTCATGTGACATTATTACTATTGAACTTCTAACAAAATTGGATACCATGATATATTCACTCAGAGAGAAGAATATTTTTTAAGAATCTATGGTTGATACAGTTGCAACAAACAAGCATTGGATCTAGACTGGTTTATGGCTGTGTTACCATCCACATCTTATTTGTTGGCCAACCTTTTGTGTAGCAGATAGTATGATTTTGTTGAGAACAAAAAGGAATGGTCTTTAGGGTAGAAAAATTTGAGATCAATATATCGAGCAGTGCTCTAGATTTTTATCTGCAATTAAAGTTGATTCGTTTATTTGTGAATAATCAATGAGTATGATCAAATCATATATAATCAGATAATAAGAGTATTAGAATTTTTGTGTTCTGTATAGCAAACAAGTTTCCTTATGCTGTTATTAGTTTCTATTCATGTCGTCATTGACCTAATTATATCATACTTTGAACTTTTGAGTCTAATTTTGTTTTCAGCATAGCCATAGCTGAGAACATGTGGTGTGACATTAAGGTCTCATTGGATCACAGGAATTCATAAGAAAAAATGCAGAAATAAAGAAAATTCTTTCACCCCGATCGGGACCTAAAACTGGCATCTAGACTTGCAAACGAATAACACACATCTTGCCATTATTAATAACTGAAATTTCAATCTAGTTATTGTTAATCATTCAAAAGAATTTCATCAAACCGCCAAGGTCAAGAGTATCACAACTAAAACTGAAATGTAAGTGTGAAAAACAAAGAAGACTCAATCTAAAAAGAATCCAGTGCCAGGTAATTTGATTAGTGGGCTGCCTGAAACATGGATGTGGACTGGGAATTATTAGGTGTTGAGAACAAATTTGACATCAATTATATTCATTTTCTTTACTAATTCCTCAATATGTGATATAGATTATCTGTAATCACTGATGTTTAGCACAAAATCATGGGTGTTGAGCTGAACACGCTTGACCCAAGGTAGCTTCGCCTATGGTACATTAGAAGTATTTGTATTCATTTATGAGGAAAAAAAGGTGTTAGCTAGAATTTCTAATGTTGCAACTCACAAGGGTTGATTGATTCCTGGTGCAGTTTAATGTAAATAATATTCTCTAAAAATAGTATACACAGAAGATCAATAATCTCATGGCTTTTTTTTGGAACGCAGGATTTTCATAGAAATTGTGTAGAAATTTCACAAAAATCAGTTCAATTTTACAGAAAAAACGCAGAAATAATTTTTTTTTTCTTAAATCAAAGGCGGCCTCAACGTAAGAAGTCAACTGCAATGGGGGACTCGGCGGGAAGCCCCAGCTTGACGTGGTCCGGCTCCTCATCCATCGCCGGCTCGTTCAGGTCCAGCACCAGCTCGGCCCGCGCCGCCGTCTTCTTACCGACATCATCTTTGGAACCGACGCCGACGCCGGCGCCGAGGCTGAGGCCCATCCCAATCCCGATGCCGTCCTCCTCGGCCGCGCGGTGCCGGCGCATGTGCCCGCCGAGGGCTTGGCCGATGGAGAACTGGAGCCCGCAGATGGAGCATCCGTGCACCTTGGGCTTGGGCGGCTCGGCGGCCTCGCCGTCCGCGAGGCGGGGCTTCTTGTGGCTGGCGCGGTGCCCGCCGAGCGCCTGGAACGACGGGAACCGCCGGCTGCAGGTCTTGCACTCGAACACCTTCTCCGGCGCGGTCGAGGCCGCCGTGTCCGCCGCGGCGGAGCGGCCGTGGTGGTGGCTGGAGAGGAGCAGCATGAAGTGCGCCATGTCGACGCCGTCCGGCAGCCAGATCGTCTCCTCGGCCTGCTGCCTCGACCTCTTGCCGCACGCCATCGATCGATTGATCAAGAAGAAACAGCAGATCGATCGAAGCCGCTAGCTGAGATGACGACGATGAAGCTGCTGATGGCGAGCCCGATTGAGAGCTCTCTTGGGAGCAGCGTTCGTCAGAAAGTTGAAAGGAGGAAGAGGTGAGGAAGCTAGCTTGGCTTGAGCATTCACTGGAACTAGTCCATGCCTATTTATAGAACTCAAAAGAATCCTAACGCCTAATGACTAGTAAGCTATCATTGTTAATTCTTTGACTTGTGGAAATAATAAACATGTTGGTAAGTCAGATTTGCCTCTTCTTTGCTTGGCTGGGTTAGTTGGTTTTGTCGTCCTAGTGACGACGACACGCATGGCCCCCCGGGACCCGGAAAGCTAATGGCCACCTGCGGCTGCGCGGGGTGCGCGCGCCGCCGCGCAGCGAAGCCATTTTTGGTCGCGTCATCGATCGAATGCGGTTCGGGCACTTGTCTTCTCCCGGGCGTGCGTGTGCATAGCAGCGACGTGTGACTCCGATCCCACGAGCAACTGGGTGGTGATGCAAGTGGATATACCCACAAACTTGTATCTAATTTAAATTTTATAAATATTTCATAAATAATCATAAAATTTTAACTGAATTTAACTCGCACGGTACCCCCCTATATAACTGAGACTTGTTAGCTGTTGGTAGTTGGAAACCAATGCAAGTTACCGGAACACTTGAAGCTTGGAAGAGTGAGGGCTCTGAACTCCTCGTCATCTGATATCTAAATAGCTTTCGGCAAGAGAGACTGGCTTTTCCGTCGTTCCATGTTATGCATGGTCGGTGGCTTCAATTTTTTGTGCACAATTTTAGTATTTTTTTTTAAATAATGAAAGTGCAACTTTCGGTTCCGTCAGCAACAAGAATAAGCGTGAAAAAGAATTCTCGGGAGCCACCTCAGCTGAACACACCAAATCAGTTTGCTTAACCTGAAAAAAATGTAAATTAGTATTACCAGTATCTGAAAACAGTACGGAGCCGGCTGCTAGTGCTAGGGCCACCACACCAGGAGACCATCTGTACGAGGACAACCTATGCGGCAGCATGCAAAGATGTACTATGCTGAAATATAAGTGAACTGTGCATCTTTTCTTTTCAGTTTAGACTTTTGGATGATTTGAGCTATGTATAGTAACTAAATAACGTAGGAGTATTTAATTCAAGGGCGACGTTAAACAGCAATACTTCCAAAAGATGGATACATTGTCGTCGTTTTCCGATTCAACCAGTGAAGGTAGATCAAGGGTTTCACTTTCAGGAGCAAGTACCAAAACTCAACACATATGTAGGAAGCTGAATCTGTTCATCAATTTTATTTTGACTGAAAGTGCCTCAAATCTTTGATGCAGTGATCCGCACCAACAACCAATATAGTTATGTTGTACATATTAACACCCATGACCCAGCATTGTGTTACTTATGTGCTTGTCAGAGAAATTCTTCTTTCAATAATGCTAGAGACCTCCAATTTTCTTTTCTTGCTGTCAGGTCAAGGCTAGCCAGTGCAAATTCGCAATAATAAGTTTGTCCAAATGACAGGAACAAGGGAACAGAGGAATATATTCCCAAATAAAATACAGTTCTTCTCCAACCTGGTATACATAATTGGTTTCGCTGCATCATGAACTCATGATGTGCATATATACCAGAACAAGTTGGAATTGGAATTCTTGCGCTAGGCAGAAATTAGCTAGGAAGATCATAAATCATACTATTGGACTATCGATACATCCAGATATATGTACGGGTATACCTAGATCAGCTTCATTCATTGGACTCTGAAGCAACATGACCAGATCGACATATCTAAAGCCATTTCTTTTATTGTTGACAATGCTTGCCGAGATACTACTAGTATAATCTACACATATAGAGGTCAAAGCATAAATAAAGCTTTTGCGAAGTCCATGGTCCCCTGGTGCCTATTCAAACCACATAACCCAGCACGTTATGAGAGGTGCTTGGACGGTTGGACCGTCGACCTGAAGCTACCTGTGAACTAGTGGTGGATCCAGACGAATCCTGCTTTTTATGCAGCAGTACTGTGAGATGGCGTGATGGCTGCGACGACTGTATAGAGGATGAAGAGAAGGTGAGAGCTGGCCTGTGTCAGTGTGTGTTGAGTACCGAGTACACACGCACGCAATGACGCCTTTAGATTGGAACAAATAATTCGCATGCTGATTTCTAAGGTCAAGTTGCTGTAGTACGTTCGTTGGGCTGGATGAACATGTCGAGATGGCACCTGTGACCTGAAGGGTTTTACTGTTTCTTTTAATTCTTTCCCAGAAATCGTATTTTCTACGCGTCTATACGATCGAATTTGCTCCTGCAGTGACGGTTTTGAAACAGATATAGCACAAGTTTTCTCCTACTCCATCCGTTTTTAAAATAATGCCGCCATTAACTTCAAATCTCGACTATTCGTCTTATTTAAAAAATTAATTCAAATATGTAAACTTTTGAACTATGTTTTAAATACATTTAATAATAAAGCAAATTATAATAAAATATATAAAATTTATTAGTATAATTTTTTAAATAAGATGAATGATCAAAGTTGAAGTTTAAAGTCAATAACAACATCAATTTAAAAAGGGAGAAAGCATGTGTGCGAGAAGATAACTGCAGTATCTGTCAATACTCGTGCTCTGTACGTACTACCTAGACTATGACTAAAATGTCATGCTTCGAAGGGAAGATGTGGAAGAAATCGATAGACGAAGCAGCCTGTTTGAGATCAAAAGTCCTCCAAACAAATTAAGAAGCAGGGAAAAGAAAAACTTCTGAGTCTTCAAAGATGCAGCGGAGTACGGGGAGAATTTTGATTCCCATCCCTGGAGCGATTCTAATCTAACCACATGCGCTGTATCAAGCGATATGACCGCCGCCCAGAGCTCGCGCGTCAGGCTGCTATAGCAGCGGCCACGCAACGCGCACGGACGAAACGCCGCGCAATTCGACCATGCTGCAGTAAGCTATACGTGCTTCGACCCCGACTATTGTTGGATGTTCTTTCTCAGAGACGCTGTCGATCAGGCTCATGGCGGCGACCGGCGATAGCGACGTGCGCGGAACCGCTTCCCAGCTGCCTGATCAGCCTGAAAGATCGATCGATGATGTTCATAGTTGTTCCGTCGATCGATCGATCTCACGAGTTGATCCCCTTGTTGTCGTTGACGATTCTCTCCCCGATCGACGTGCCTGAGATGACCATTCTCGATCGATCTACCAGTTCCAGTCATCGTCATTCTCTTCGTTATTCAGCCGTAGTCAGAGCCGACTGAAACAGTTCTAAATTTCTTTTATAGTCAGTTTTCAGGTGTCGCATCATCACAACCAAAGAGGAACAGAAGACAGTTGACCATCACTCCAATTGCAATTAAGGTCAGCCTGCTAAGCTCAACCTGAAGCAAAATACATTAGTCCTAGCTGCCTTGCTGGATTCGCGGAATATACGTGCCCTTCGACTTTTGGGGGTGCAGCATTTTTCATGACGCAAAACGATCGAGCAACGCGTACTTTAAAAATCCTTCACTAACCTCTCCTTCGATCGTTCGGTTAGCTATATACTCTACTCCATAACCCTTGAGGAACACATTATATGTGCCGTTGACCTTCTAGAACAGCACGGAGATCAGGTAAGCAGTGCATCAAGTCAACTGGATAACCGATCCATCCGCGTAAACAACTACCGCTGCTCCTCAAGTCAACGTTGCCTTCCCTAATTAATTACTCCTACTAGATGCGTATGTAGTTGGCCCAAAGGAAAGAAATTTAAAATGCTGGTATCAGCGCCAGGTGCGGCTAGCTTCGTTCTTCGGTTGGACCTAGCACTCAAGAGCATATTTTGAGCAGAATTATTAAGTCAGAACCAACGTGCTGAGCAAAGTCAACTGCGGTGGTCTTACAAGTTCAGACCTCAATGTAATGCAAGCAGAACATCAACGGCGACTGAAGCAGCAGAAGCTCTGAAATATGAACGCATGCTGTGTTGGTGGCGTGTGCCTGCAGCCTGCATGCAACTTGCTAATTGCTATAGCCTTGGAGTATATCCAAACCAACTCAAAACTCCTCGGTGGCATGATGAGAACTCGGCAACCACTGTGCGTTGCAAATTGCACTTTCTCTATGCGGATGGATTTGGTTTCAGAATGGCCGCGTCGATCCTTTCTCTCTCACAAGGTTTCTTTGACCTGATTTGTTCCTTATGAAATCGCTACTTCCAGCAGCGTATGATAATGCAGTTGGTTCTTGAGAGTGACGTATGCTCTGAACCCTTGAGCACTATAATTATCTGACCGAACTATCATCGCATATTTTTTTATATTTTTTTTTGAGAAAAATCTGCCTTTTTTTTGAGACTATGAATATGAATCAGGCTGATTCGGAGCCGATAGTAAGTGGGGCTAAGGCCCGTAACCAAGCCCAACAAATATGTAGTCTGGCCCAAATAAAGAGAACCCCATTCCCAACCCGCTTCAGGCCCACTGCACAACAAGCCCAACGCGCGCTGATCCACAGTACGATCCACGTGTCCGTCGCCTGTCTCCTGCGCCGAGAACGCCCACACGCTCCCAGTCGGCGGCAGCCAGCGCCAGCCGCCCACTGCGGAATTCAAATTTTTGCCCAACGGAACAGAGACGCTGCCACCTCCGCTTTCCCCTTCCGGTTCTCCCAAATCCCCTCCCCAAAACGCGCCATTCACTCGACCGACCCTCCCTCGATTCGGAGCGCAAGGCCGTCGTTTCGGGCGGCATGGCGCAGACGCCGAACCCCAGCAGGAGGTCGTGGGTGGGGCCGGGGCCGGGGCCGGCGCCGGCGTGGAAGGGCGTCGTTCCGGGCGGCGGCGGCGACGGCTGCGGTATGTCGCAGACGCCGAACCCAAGCAGGAGGTCGTGGGTGGGGCCCGGGCCCGCGCCGATGCCTTTCCTCACGCCGCGGCCGGACCGGCGGCAGCAGCTCGAGCTGAGGTGGGCCGACGGTGGGTCACGGAGCAGTGTGCGCCGCAGCGGCTTCGGCGCCAGCGGGGGCGGGGGCGTCGGCGAGAGGGATCGTGAGGTGAACGTGCAGGTCGTGCTCCGGTGCAGGTCAGTTGCTTGGGATGGGTTTCCTTTGAGATCTCCGATTGAGGGTAGGATGGCGGATACATCAAACGAGTTGCTTGCTGCTTCCACTCGAGACCTGGAGTATCTGCTCACGTTTCTGAATACTTTTACCAGCGATTCGTGGGTCCTGGGAGATAACCTCTATGCTACAGAGTATCTGCTGCTAATTGTAGCTAGCGTCGCTGATTCGTTTCTCTGCCTCGTGTGCAACCAGACCACTTAGCGAAGAGGAGCAGCGATCGAATGTGCAGACCGCCGTCTCTTGCAATGACACCAAGGGGGAAGTCACCATTCTGCACAGCCTCTTCAAGCAAGCTGACAAGACGTTTACCTTTGACAAGGTAAAGCTTATCCAATCCTATGTGTTTGCTGCTTCGAGTTTTGCTGCTTTTGCAGTAGACCCTTATGTGTCTCTTTGATAATTCAGCGAGGTGAACATTTGGTGTCTGTTACTTCGATGACTTGGTACAGGGGAACCTGATCTTGCACGTCACAAATATTTTCAGAATGGCTGAATTTACTATAGATATTGCTTACCATGAATTTTGATGGACCCACGCTTGTTATTTTCGCAGGTATTTGGTCCAAAATCGCAGCAAAGATCAATATATGAGCATGCTGTTGCACCAATTGTAAATGATGTCCTCGAGGGCTATAACTGCACCGTCTTCGCCTTTGGGCAGACTGGAACTGGGAAAACATACACCATGGAGGGAGAGATGAGGCAGAAGGTACACTACATATTTGGAAACATTCCAAGAACGTTCTTGGAGGTACTAAATGTTTTCTCCCATCTAATTTTAGGTAGGTGAACTGCCGGACACAGCTGGTATCATCCCTCGAGCAGTACGCCATATCTTTGATGTATTGGAAGCTCGCAAGGCTGATTATAGCATGAAGGTAACCTTCTTAGAACTCTACAACGAGGAGATATCGGACCTATTGGCTTTGGAGGACCAAAGCAGGTTTCCGGAAGATAGACAGAAGAGACCTGTAACTCTTATGGAAGATGGCAAGGGTGGGGTGGTCATAAGAGGGCTTGATGAGATCGTTGTATATAGTCCTAGTGACATACATAATCTTTTGGAATGTGGATCAGCTAGGAGACGCACTGCTGACACTGCCCTAAATAAGCAAAGCAGGTGTTTAATCATTCTACTTCCTCCTTCTCATACCAATATTGTTCTTTTTGACACTAAGAACTCATTCTGTATCTGCAGCCGATCGCATGCTGTATTTTCTATATACATCCATGTCAAAGAGGTAACAGTAGGGAATGAGGAACTCATGAAATGTGGGAGGTTGAACCTTGTAGACTTGGCTGGATCAGAGAATATAGCTCGATCAGGTGCAAAAGAGGTACTTTTTCCACTGCCAGTTCATTGGAGTTCATATTACGTGGTAGTGTATTGTCATCTTATCTGATACGGTCACTTAGTTTAAACTTGTAGCCATCTAGTCGGCCTCATCTTATTGAAGTAAAAGCTGGTCATGATCAATTTTGTTCTGAAACATGCTTAGAGGTACTAAAATCAACTACTATACAAACAGTTAGCATTCAGAAAATACCATACTATGCAAGGATTATAAGGGGTTGTGGTTGCAATGTTCTGTTTTGGAGCCTTAAGCTTTCAGCAAAACAGAGTTTGTTATGCTGAAAAGCAAATTTTCTCAGTAAATAATTGGGGCACTATCTTAGAATGATAAAATTTCTTCGTTGAGCAGCATGCACATGCTAGTCCCGTTTAAGTATTTATTTCTAACATACTGATAGGGTAGAGCAAGAGAAGCCGGAGAGATGAATAAGAGCTTGTTAACTCTGGGGCGTGTCATCACAGCGCTTGTGGATCATTCAGTTCATATACCATACAGGTTGGACTTTTTGTGTTTGTACTGATACATGAGTACTTCTTTATTTGGATATTTATATTGTATGGTGGTACGCCAGGGATAGTAAGCTCACCAGACTTCTAAGAGAATCCTTAGGTGGAAAAGCCAAAACATGCATCATAGCTACTGTGTCTCCTTCTGTCCATTGCCTGGAGGAAACATTAGTTACACTTGATTATGCTTCTCGTGCTAAAAGCATAAGAAACAAGCCTGAGGTGCTACTTCTATTCATGCATGTTTTTTTTTAACTTCGAAATTTTCTCAATACCCTTGTTGAAATCTCAACAATAACTGTAGGCAAACCAAAAAACATGTAAATCTGTAATGCTCAAGGACATCTACCAAGAAATGGAAAGAATGAAGCAAGGTCCTCCCTTTTCCTCCAGCCTTTTGCTTCTTTCTCTCATTATTGTAGAATCTCACAAGTATGTTTTCAGATGTCAAAGCTGCTAGGGAAAAGAACGGAATCTACATCCCTAATGAAAGGTTCGCTCTAGAGGAGGCAGAAAAAAAGGTACAATATTGAATTAACGATTTACATCATATTATATACAGTTTTTATGGGGTTTCAGTGTAAGATTTTAATGTTTTTAGTCATATTGATTATTTGTTCCAGAGAATGATGGAAAAGTTAGAGTATTTGGAGCTCAATCTTCAAAAGCAGAGCAAGGTAAAACTGTCCCGAAATAAAGTTTCATTCTAGTTAATGGTTATAGTAGTTCAAGTGAACTGACTTTCAGTTTTGGCGGTCTGTTAGGAAGCTGAAAAATACAAGGAATTGTACCTTGCTGAGCAGGAACAAAGATTGGATCTGGAAAGTCAGAATAAAGAGATGAAGGTAATGCAGTTTGGAAAATTTTCATTTTCTCTTCGTTCCAATTTACAAAAATGTCAGTCCTATTTTTTAGACACCTAAGGATATTTTTTTTTGTACATATTCTTGTTCAGGAAAATCTTGAAAGCTGGAAGGGAAAGATTCTAGATCTTCAAGAAGCTCATTCTAGGGCTAACATTTCATTGAAGGAGAAGGACTTCATAATCTCAAATTTACTTTCTGCTGGTAATTGTTTCAATACATTAAGTAAATATGCTATGTTGTAAATTGAAGACCTTAAGCATCAAATTTACCGACTTTTGTAGAACACTTGATTCTTGAACGTGCAAAGGAAATGCGCAGCACATTGGAGAATGCTTCTGGAGATATCACCATGCTTTTGAGTAAATTAGGTTAATAGCTAGTCTCAACTAATTTGATTCAGTTTGCTGTTTCCTTGTACTGACAGTTTTTTGTTCTTTCACAATCATTTATAGAAAGGCAATCAAAAACTGAAGCTGAAAATGAAGGATTGCTATCTGATTTTCAATGTGCATTGGATTACAGTCTTGGGGTTTTGCAAAGCACTGTTATTGGATGTGTTTGTGAACAGCGCAAAATGTTGGAGTCAAAGAATGAACTAATGAAATCATACTTTTCAGCAAAAACTGAGGTACTACTATAGATGTTTTAACTGTATTGACTCTCATGGTCGCTATCAATTTACTAGAATACTAAAATCGTTTCTACATAACTTTGTTTCCACTCAGCAAACCAATTGGAGAGAAGAATTTCCAAAGCCAAAGATATATATGCCTCGGGGGTCCATTGCATCAGAGAGCTAGCTAATACTCTAAGGGAGCGATCAATCATTGATTCTGAGCAGATGGCTCTGAATATTTTGATGCATGCTGTCTCTATTGATAATGTATGGAATATACAAGCTTTAATATTAATTTTGAATGCAAATAACCAAAGCGCTGAACCCTTCCTTTTATTGATAGTTTTTAGCAATGATGGTTTCGGAGGCTGATCAAGTTCTTAGTGATATTCAAAAATCCACTTCAGAGCTCAAGGAATTATTATCCTTCTCTGCTGAACAGCAACGAGCTGTAAGTTTCTTATGTTCTATGCCTCAATGGAACATTTGCTACCTTCAACCATTGTAATAACATTTTTCTATTTTGCAGGGATTGCAAAGGAGCCTTACTTCGGCACAAGTCATATCAAGGACATCAATTGATTTCTTTCAAGATATTAGGGTCCATGTGTCAAAGCTTATCAAGGTTATGGAACAAAATCAAATAGAAAGGTCCTCGCATCTTGTTGAATTTGAGAAAGAATTTAAGGTAGTTTGTCCTTTTACGTTATGCTATATATTTCAGGTATGGACAAACTATCTGACTCTATTGCTTTCTCTTAATAGGAAATATCCGCTCAAGATGAACATGCTGCTCTTAGCACGATTGCTGGAATATTGGCTGGGTTGACTGCCAGGAAAGCTACAATGGTCAGTTTATCTATTCATGTGCAAATGAAATTTCCACTTTAGTACGACTTGAGGCTTCAGCACTAACTAATCTAACTCTTGCAGGTTTCAGAATATATTGGACAGCTGAATGGAAAATACAGTGAAGAGCAGAAACACTTGAAATTGGAGATGTCCAACCTACAGAAGGTTTCAGATAAGGGCAAAGAAGAAGCTGTGGCTTATGCTGGTATGGTAGAGAGCCAATTACAGGAGGATTACTCCTTACATGCTAAATTAAGCGATAAAATGGAAGCCATTCTGCAGCAGTGGTAGCTATCTCACCTTTGGACCTAAAACATCTCTTGAAGTGGTACTAGCACCATGATTTATTTATGTTGAACAAATATTGTTTATTGCAGCTTGAAGAAAGGTGACCATTCTATATCTTACTGGTCACATACTCAATCGTCTTTGAGTCATCTATTGAAGAACTCAGTCATGGAAGCTGATAATTTTGTCCAGTAAGTTGTAATTATTTTTTTTGTAAGAGCATTATTTTCTGTGGTACCCTGAGACTTTAGGTCTTTTCCCTTACTCATTTCTGGTATGCAGAGAGAGAAGAGAAGATAATGACAGTATTTTCCATGAAAAGCTGTTCTTACTTTCACAGAGTGATGCAACGTTTCATGCCATCACTTCTGATATGTTGACTGCTTCAAAGAGTAACGCATCTAACTTGATAATCAGTTTATTTCCCATATAAGGTGATACTTTTCTTACATAGTTCATGTTTATTTCCAGATTCTCTTTTGCTGGATCATGAAACTAAAGAGAGAATAGATACTGCCTCTGCCACTTTCTCCGATAATCTTTCATTGCTCAATGAAAAGCACAGTGAAGACATAGAATCTTTGAGAAACGTGGCAAGTGACTGCCTTGAGAAGAATTATAAGGTGAACTTCTGCACTATGTTGCTTTGTTGATTTACTGACTGAATGTTTCTAATTACTTGTTGCACCTGAACCATGACACTTACGTGCCTTGTGGACACATCTATGTCTTTCACCTGTGGTTTTTATCCCATGACTTGGTACTTACTTATGTTCATTAATCAGGCTAATACTCCTGTTCGGCACCATCCACGGGAGCTATTGACTGATACTAACAGCTTGGAATCAATTGAAGGATTAAGAGTTTCTGTGCGAGATCTAGTGGCAGAATTCAGATCAGAGAACAAACTGGATGAAACGGACAAGGGGAAGCAATATTTGGACCAGAAGACACGGACTCCGAGGAGTCCTCTCAAGCCAATCAACAACTAAGTTGAGTTAGGAAAGTAGCAAAATTGTAAGATGTGTACTACTATGTTGTAATTGACGGCAAGATATCTTGCCGACTTATTATTTTTTCTAATTTAAAACGCTTCAGATGTGGCATTCTGTGTGATATGATTTCCTCGCAGACGTCCAGGAACAGAACGCCCGGCTGATGACGATGCTTCCAAGACAGGCGAGCTTCTGAGCTGCAACACAAGGGCACTGGTGGATGCGACAGAATTGCCGGAATATCCCGTTTTGGCAACCACGCGAGCTCCTGTCTAGGGAAAAATTTTGGTGCGTCGAGTTTGACCGTTTGGGCCAGCAGAAACCCCAGCAGTGGAAAGAAAAATCTGCTCTGTGCCAAGCTGCAGACAACGGTCAGGGGCTTTTGTCTGACGCGTCAAATCATCGGCTGTGGTTAGCATGGATAATCGAGCACTGTTTTTATTCACTGAAAAGAAGTTTAACGGATCCTGGAATTAGGCCTTGCTCACTAGGCAGCCTGGCAGGCAACGTTGGTGTGCACGATTGAGTTCTCTGACTTGGATTTCAAAACATTTTGGTGCTCAGTATTATTCTTTTTCTTTTGTTTTCATACATTTTGGTGTTCAGTACTATAAAGAAAGATAGCTGGATCAGTCCAAGAAAAATAATTTTAGATGCTTACCAACAATCCCAACAATAATACTACCTTATATAGGACAACACTGAGCACACATCACAATATGATATTACAAATTAATGAGCATATATAGACACAAACTCAAGAAAATGATGTCACATGTTAAACAAAATATTGCAGTTTGAACTTTTTTATATACCAAATTTTCTCATGGCTAACCTGAAATTAAATCCGATTGTAGAGGATGCATGAAGTCAGCTTTTGTCCATACGTTTTACCAAATATCATGGCTAATTTATCTACTTGAAAATTAATCAGGCTGATTTTGCCACTGCTTGTAGATCAATTGGGGTATTTTTGCCATGGGAAATGGGAACAATCACATGTTCGTCACGAAGTGTTCAAAGTTCAGCTTATAGTGCCAATTTAATTACTACTGCCAAATTTGAAATAATTGAGTATAATGAATAAGTAGAAATCTGTGTATGGATGAAAACCATCTTAACATTTTACTAAAAATACTATGACTAATGTAGAAACATTTTAAGTTTTTCCAAAATGCTTTAAATCTTTGTAGACGTTGAGATAACGTGGGATCCAGCTGTCATACCGAGAGTAATTAAGCCATCCTGGTCAAAGCCTTTTCATTTTCTTTTCACACTGTTGAGAATTCTATTTTACATTTTGAATTGACCTATTTATGGCACCCATTGGCTAGCCTCCGTATGCCTTGCATTGTAAAGCTCCTAAGCATTTCTCCTTCAACATGTCTCAATTCGACTCTTCATCCAACATGCAACGCAAGGTAAATAAACTGTGTTCAGTTCATGCAAAAGCTTTCTCATGTTACCTAGGGTCAGATCTAATGTCGTTAAGTAGTTGTTTGCGTGTCTCCATCAAAGATCTGATTGAAGATTTGTTCTACTGTTAGATTTAGAGTGTCTGATGATTTTTAGTTTTGGGTTTTTTGTATCTTGAAATATGACTTTTTATGGTTGAACGTATGCTTCAGTAAAAGTTTTTTACTCCTAAATCTGAGAAACCAAAAGTTTTTTATTCTATCCGTTTTTAGTTGTGACTCGAGCAGTAGGGTATGGTGGGGGAAGGGGTTACAGTATCATTTCTTATCTACTTTTCCACGTACATATGTAGTATGTATAGTACTTTTTAGTATGATAAATATTTCAAATCCAAACCGTTGGAATAGTTGCACATATATAGATGCACAAATTGTTCCGCATGACTTATGTTGGTTCCTTTTTAGATATTGTCAGTTTCTTCTCAACAAAATCGATGTTTTATCATATTGTGGAAGAACGTGTACATTGTGCCTATTGTTCTTCTCCTGTTATTTTATTAGTTTGAGATTCATGCTTTTGGGTGATGCAGAATTAATGGATTTATTTTTTTTAAAAAAACTGAATTTGGTTTGACAACCGTGTATCATCAACGTGCTTCATTTGGGGTAGTCTGTCAAATCAGGGGCGGCTCAGGGGCATGGCATGAGGCGCGACGGCCTATGGCCCAAGCCAAGAAGAGGCCCAAAAATTTTGTGCATATTACTCTATAGATATAGTCAGTATAAAAAGTAGGTCCTTTTTAAAATACAGAAATTTTATAAAAATTATACAAAAGTTTTATAGGATTCAATTTAATTTCACAAGAAAAATATAAGATTTAGAAAAAATTCCTTTGTTCTAAAGGGGCTAAAAGTCTGATTTGACGCGGAGACGAGCTACCAACATTTATTGCGTACATCTCACACTTTTCACTCTTTTTAATTCTCGTGCACACACTCAAATGAGTTAAAAAATGGGACGAATAGAGTATCTTTAGTTAGTTATCAAAAATAAAATATATCTGTTGCTACATATTTTTAATTGTATGCACATATTATATGAGTATGCATTTTAGACACGTTCAGAAGCCCTAAAAGAGGCTGCTATTGTTGCAGCACCGCAGCAAGGTCCTCACTTATGGTACAGTAGTAAAGTATTGAACGGCTGCTACGGCAGCTGCTGATCCGAACACACCTTAATCAAAGGCCCAATCAGCAAGTTCCCTCTAGAGCCTTTGAAAATGTTGAGCCGGCATTGCTGTCAATGCATGGCTTTATGTTTGTTTTCCTCATGGTCATGTTAGAATACTTCTTTATTTGCCTTCTCATGTTTCTACCTCTTATACTCTTTATATCCTCATTTGTGAGCTAATCATTTTTGTGCAATACTTACAGCCACTTGATGCGATTTGTTCTAAATTATGTCATATACATCTCCCTCACATATATGTGTCTCTAACTTTAATATACAACTTTAAAAGTTCAAATTTTTATCTAGCATTTTACTTTTTATAACTTTATTCAAGTTTTCATTAATGATGTTCCACTAGTTTGTACTATTAGCATATTTACAAAAAATTAGCTCAAAACAACAATTATTTGTTCAAATCTTCTATCATAACAATTTTTGTTTGTTCCATTGTGTTTATTTGGTGACCAAAAGTCCACATTATGTGGTCCAAAAGCATTCAATATTCTTCTTCGCATAGCAAATTTGAAAGACATGTGATTAGCTGGTGGAACATTACAGATTCAATTTGCAATTTTTCTCTTCCATTGAACATTTATTCAATTGTTTTTGCGTCTTAAGTTGTAGTTAGTGTTACCTTTTTCACTACAATATATCAGACAAATCATGCATATAGGTATTATGATTTTAGTGAGATTACAATTTTTTCAAAGAAAAATAGAACATTTTGCATTTTTTATACTAAAAGATGATTGCAATCAAATCAACTCCAACAATTCTGTATATGAACTGCTATGATTATGTGCAGTGTCGCACTTATAGAAATCTATTATTCTGTCAGGCTGTTTTGTTTGTTATGATTTATCATGGTTGTGTAGCATAACATTAATTCATTATACATCTATTTGGTTTATTGTATCTTGCTTGCAATGGATTTGTACATAAGCTGGCCTTTCTTTTACATGACATATCGAACCCAATTTTTAACACCTCTTTTTATTATTGTGCCATGATTGATAAAGGATAAGCACCCAATGGTGGACAGCAAGAAAACTGAGTTGCTACCACCACCTGTGGATGAGCTAGAAGCCGAGGAGGAGGATATGCTGCAGTGGGTTCAGGTGCTATTGAGGACTAGGTTCTGGGAGCCATGTAGAAAGGGACACACATTGGAAAATAGGGCAGAGGAATGCATCTTCTGCCTCCAATGCTATGAAGTCTTTTGTCCACATTGCATTCATGGTGAACCCATTCATGTCCTCCTCAAGGTCCGTCGCTATGTCTATCGCTCAGTCGTCCTCGCAAAAGACCTTCATGAGTTGAACATTGATGTGTCAAGGATACAGGTATGTATTTTTTATATACAACAATTTTATTACTAACAAAGAGAACTAACTTGCCATTGTCTAAGCAAAAGGCCTTCAACGTTTTTCGCACAAATAAGGGTGCAATTGCTAACACATATCTAATACATATATACATTACAAAATACTACACATACATATTTGTTTGAAAAATATAAATCCATGACATTTAAACTTATTACACTAATGTGTTTTCTAATTTATAACTTGTATGTGCTTGCAGACATATGTTATCAATAGTCAAAAGGGAGTGCATCTAAGGCCCATGAGGAGATCCCCACAATTTAGGCCTTCTGTAGGGGCACCTCGTTGCTTGACTTGTAGCTGCTGGCTCCGTACACCCCCCAGTCTATTTTGTTCACTTACATGCAAGGTCCAATCTATTTTGGTTTTTGTTTGTCAACTAGTTATAACCTTAATTATGTTTAAAGTTTAAAAGTCTAATGTTTTAACAAGTGCTACATTACCTTGTTTCATAACTTGTTATATCAATAATAAAAAATAATAGTTTTTAGTTATTATTTTCTTTATTAAATAAGTGTGCTCAAGGTTTGGTAACGAGTTTCTTCCCGTTTCAGGTGAAAGCTGATGTGTCACAAGATGACTTTTCTGGACCTGAAGCTGAGCATCGCTATAGAAGCCTTCAATCACATATGGCACATCCACTGATAGTTGAAGAGCACCTCATGCCTCAACTTGAGCCTGAGTCTGATCCTGAGCCTGAGCCTATGCTTGAGTCTGAGTCTGAGTCTGAGTCTAGGTCTGAGCCTGAACTTGAGCCTCAGCCCGAGCCTGATCATGAGTCTAAGCCTGAATTTGACCTTGTGTCTCAATTTAAGCGTGAGCTCAAGGTTGATAATAGAACTAAATCTTCTCCTATGGAGCAAACAGATGAACATCTGGCAATGGAGAATCAACGTCCCTTGAACAATGGCTCATTTCGCATGAAGCCGCGCAAGCAGAGCAAGCCACTTCAAGCACCATTCTTTTGAAACATGTGTTGTTTTAGAAGGGAGAATAAAAGTGTTGTAACTAGGAAAATGATGAAACCTAGTTATGATGGCTATATTTGCATCTGCACCTTTTGCTCCATTCATTTGTGTTGCTGATTTTGAACTTATTGGATACATCAAAATTTAGGTGAACCTTCAGTTAGGATTTTATTGAGGGATCAGTTTGCTGTTTTGTTCTATTTTTAAAAATTGATATCGTTACTTTTCTTAAATAAGTCTTGGCCATGGTATATATTATTTCCTACCTTCTCTTTCCATAGCAAGGGCAATGTTGGATGAATCGAACAATTCACCACTTTAAGAAAGTTGATTTATGTATGATTTATTAATGTACATATATGGTGTTGATAAGAAAATTTAAAATTAAACAATCCAAATCTAGTGTCTTGTTTTAGAAACCTTTTGCGAATCATGTATATAGTGGGCATTGTACTCTTTTTTTTTTCCTTTTGAACCTCTGTAAATATGATAAATTACCTTTAGTCCCTTTATTTCTCACATTCCAACAATAGTTCACTAACTTTGTAGGTGAAATCACACAGAAAGCATTACATATCATATAATTTCAAAAAAGTTTT
>BCLF01000003.1:2109641-2180475 GCA_001602275.1 Zoysia japonica | reverse complement strand
ATAAATATAGTCAAAGTCCAATAGTAAGGAAAATATCAACGATTTGTTTATGATAAAAGTTTATGTTTTTACTGGCTTAGTTACATAACCATAAATACATATGGCCATCACATTCCTAACACTTCTTATTTTGCTTGCAATCTAGACGTTAATGTAGAAATATGCTGAGATTACTAAAAGCTAATCGATGTTTTGATTAATTCTCTAATTGTTATCAATTTATCTAATCATTTTAGTCCATGACTTTTCCGATACAAGCCTCTTTCCTCGGTGTAGTTTAATCAAGTCGTCGATTTGGATAAGTTGATATAATTTTACTAAACATTTTCATACTACTTTTTAATATTTTATTACTATGATTTATCTCATGACATCTTTAGATTTTTAGAGTCACTATCTACTGTTCATGTTATCGTTATATTAAACACCACTTAATATTATATCGTTAAATATTCAATCATCCTTAGGTGAGTGTGAATAAGAATAAATTTAAGCTACACAGAGGCATGATTGAATCATAAAATCAATCAGCAATATAGTATTTAAAAAAAACTCAGCAGTACACTAGCGTGATAGTTGAACTATACTGAGGGTATATAGATGGTCAAACGAGCTAGGTCAAGTGGGCCAGCATGAAGCGCAAAAAAAAAAAGCGTAGCCCAAGCCCAGCACGGCATAGTTCGCATGTTGTGCTTGGGCCGCCACCTCGGCCCAGCAGGTGGCACGATCTGGCATGGTTAAGACAAAGCTCGGTGAAGCCTGCTTACAGCCTGACACGAGATAGCCTGTTAATAGCCACAAGATACTCAATCTTAATATAACCATATAAAAGCCCTACCATGTCACACCTCTTCCTTTCAGGCTGTGCCGCCACCTCGCCCACCGCTTTGCTGACTTCGCGTCGCCTTGCCCTGCCGCTCCACTAGGTCCACCTTACCATCGATATCCCATGCCTGCGCGACAACATCAGGTATGGTGTCTTTCTTCGAGGCGGCGACAACCTACATGTTCTTCGAGGTAGCGCCAAGGCGGGGAGGAGGTGGCAGCCCGGTTCAACAGCGACCAGACGATGCCTATTCGGTGGTAGGGTGGAGGAGGAGGCAACACCCGTTTAGCGGTAGGGCGGCGGATACATAGCAAAGGAGGAGGAGGCGGCGCCGATGCCCAGTTCATTGTCACGGCCATCGAGCTCTACGAGCCGTCGTGCTAATTGGGCGACATGGCACAGCTAAATGTTAATGGGTCATACTGTGGGTCTGATCTCAAGCATGTGGGCTGTTATGACACGGTCTGATAGCGATCTGTGCCGTCGGCACGAAATTAAACGTGGTGCACATTTTTGGATTTGGACCGGGCTGCCCAGCCCGTTTGGACATTTATACGAGTGTACCCTTGCACGGCAGCACGGGCTTCCCAGCCCAATTCCACCGGAGTCCGGAGCGCAGCCCACTGCCGACGCTTCTTCCCCGCGTGGAGCAACTAGGGGTTCCGACCAAGAGTCCCGTACGCACCGGCGACTCCGGCGAAACTCGATCCGGCGGCGAAGATGCCGCAGCGGCACTCGAAGAACAACAACGACCTCGCCTTCTTCACCTACGAGGAGAAGCGCAAGCTCGGGTACGGCACACAGCGGGAGCGGCTCGGGAAGGACTCCATCAAGCCCTTCGACGCCTTCTGTCTCTGTCTCAAGCCGCTCATCGACCCACTTTGCTGCCCCAAAGGCCACGCCTTCTGCAAGGAATGCATTTTCGAGTGCCTCCTCGCACAGAAGAAGGACATCAAGCGGTAGGTTACTGAGCGCCCGCCCAAAGAGTGCTTGGTTTAGGATTGGGTAGTTGATTTGCGAGGGTAGGCGATTGTGTCGTAGCAGGAGAATTGTGAGGCTAGTGAGTTAGTACTCAGTCCTGATGCATGGGACGTCTGGCGTAGGCTGCTGATAGGTTTACGTCCCATTTGGAACCTCGAATTTCATAGAAATCAGTTCATTTTCACAGAAAAATATGAATGGGAAAATTTTCGACATTCCAAAGGGGCCTTAGTTGGTATGCTTGCGCCTGAGTTCTGGGTGAAGTTATCTCGCTGGAGTTAAATATAGTTGAGCAAGGTTACCCCTAGGTTCCTTAGATTGATTGTCGTGGTGTCGTCGTACTTGTGTATTGTTGTGGTTGGCATAGGTCGCAACAGCATTAACTATCCCTTTCGTAATTGCCAGTTCAAAACCATCGATCATTAATCTCCTTGTAGTTGGCTTACCTAGAATCTCTATCAATGTTCTTCACAGATGCATAAAGTTTTCATACTTTACTTAAATTATTATCTGTTTGTTTGATTAACTGGAGACAATTCTGAGTGTTTCCTCCCACTCTTAGAGAAAGCTGGCAGCTCATGAGGCCCAGAAGAAGCAAGAGAAGGAGGAAGAAGAGGAGAAGCTGATGCTGCAAAAAGCGAAGGAGTTGGATGCTTTTGATCAACAGAATCATGGGGCTGTTCCCCAGTACTATGACCGCAGTGATTCCCAAGACAAGAATGGTTTCCACGGAGCAAACAGCGTGAAGGTTACCTCCTTTGAAGAGGAGGCCCTACGTAATATGAAGGCATTCTGGCTCCCATCTGCTACACCTGAAGCTACCTTCAAGGTAGAGGCTCCTTCCACTGATACTGTCTGTCCTGAGGGCCAGGAGAAGCTAAAGTTGAAATCGCTCTTCCCTATCTCTTTCACTGAGGAAAAATCTGACAATAAGAACAAAACGTCAGTGGAGAAGAGCTACATGTGCCCTAGCTGCAAATCCACTCTCACAAACACCATGTCCCTGGTGGCGATCAGCACCTGTGGCCATGTCTTCTGCAAGAAGTGCTCTGACAAGTTCCTAGTGCCAGATAAAGTCTGCTTGGTGTGCAGCAAACCATTCAAGGATAGGAATTTAATTCCTCTGGAGAAAGGAGGGACTGGGTTCGCGGCACATGATGAACGCTTGGAGGCGAAGGATTTCAAGCATTTGGGGAGTGGTTCTGGGTTAGGTTTAGTGAAGCCTGCCCCAAAGACTTACTAACTTTGAAAAATTGTAGCTGGTGTTGTATATTGCTTATCATGGTGTGATCAAAATATGTAACCTGGAAAATTTTGCTTCAAGGACCTGCTATCTTTATTGGGAACAGTTGATGTTCAGAGCCATTTTGTGACAATCGTGATGTGCCTCCTAATGACGATGACTCTTTGTATTTTCACAGAATTTTTTTTAGGTTGCTGCTGACATGTTACTGTATGATCTAACCATCTTTTGTTTACAGATTCAGAACTAGAGCTGTCGGTGAATGTTCAGATAGTTAATGTTATAAACGGTAAGCAAGCACAAAGATCCAAGTTGAGTTACCATCAGAATGGCTGGGTGGTCCTTTTTTTTGTCTCTCACTGCTCAGGACAAGACAAAGAACCAAAAGTGTTGTGATGAGGATAATGAAAATGCTGACCTGGCTGCCTTGGCCTCCACCCAAACACTCAACATACAGAAAGTGTCCGTACCACATTCCGGCAGCAACGGATAACTAACTCTTGGGACAGCAGGCTCTGAGAACGGTTTCAAGGCTCCGTGCTGACCTGAAGGCAAAAATGGCAGGCCTGCATAGTTTGATCTGCTCGGTCTCCAAACAGGCACGTTCTCAAGCCCGTTCTCGTCATTTTCTGAAATTTGCTTTCCCTGCTGCAGTTTCGAGGAGTAACAGCTCTGAACCTGGTGTTTTTTTTTTCCAGTTGGTTACGCCAAATTTTACAGTGGCGGCCAAGGTGAACGGATCTTCCCCAACGGTTGTCAGTAAAAGCCCAAGCGACGCATCCTTGGATGGAAAGAGTAAGGTTTTTTGGTTGTTGTCTCAGTTCATCTGGTTGTTGATGAAACTGTCATCGAGCATTTTCAATGCCTTATATAGATGTCACAAAAAGGAGATTAGCTTTGCTTGGTGCTGGAGCATTAGCCACTGGCCTACTGAAGAAAAGCTCTGCGTTTGCCGAAGGTACTGTATGACAATTTAGAGTAGACATGAGTCCGTATTTTCTATATTCATCTGTATGATATTCTCAAACTCTGAAGCCGACCTAGAAATTCTGTGTTTCCAGAAGTACCAAAGAACTATAAATCTTATGTAGACGCGAAAGATGGATATTCATATCTTTATCCAGCTGATTGGAGGGTAAGTTATCCTGGCATCCTAAACTGAAATAGGCTCAAAAGGCAATGGCCATTGTTGGTTCCTCCACAAGGGACAAATTCATAACGCCTTTGTTTTCCCTGTTCAGAATTTTGACTTCTTGGGTCATGATTCAGCATTCAAAGACCGCAATGTGGCCCTGCAGTGTGTCCGGGTGGGCTTTGTTCCTACTGACAACAGATATCCGCGACCTAGGACCAATGGATGAGGTGAGCTTCCATTCTATCTCTTGTAGTATTTTCTTTGCTTTGATCAGTTGTGAAACATAAACTTAGCTTTGTGAACCATGTAGCCAGAATGCTGGATGTTTGCTTTTGCTGAGCTGATCACCATTTTTCACATCGAATTAACCAGGTGATCTTCAATCTGGTGAACAATGTCTATGCCGCACCGAATCAAGTACCGATGATCTACGACATGCAAGAGGTTTGCCATATGTTTACTGCTTGTAAAATCTGGCCCCGGAGTTCTGGTTTATGTGGACGGTCCAGGGTTGCCTAATTGCTGTTGCAGAAGCTTTTATGTTCGTACTATTTTTGCAGCGCACGATGGACGACAAGAACTACTGGACGTTGTACGATCTGGAGGCTCCAGGCTACGGCGTATCAGCGTTCGCGACGGTTGCCATTGGAAACGGTACTGCGTCCCTTCTAAAACCAGCAGAACAAAAACCGTAGGAGTACTAACGAACAGGTGGTTTCTGTCAGCTATTTCCATCTGACGGGAGAGAAAAAAATTGCAGGTCGATGCTACACGCTGCTTGGGACGGCGAACGAGCGCCGGTGGAGCAGGCTGCGGAGCAAGCTCAAAGTGGTGGCCGACTCTTTCAAGATCTCTGAGTTAACAGCTTGATTGCTCACTTGTTAACTGTGCTATGATATGTAAACCTACTGCTGCAACTCATATAGTACATCAATCAATTACAATGCCCTCCAAACTTGCTAACTATTTCAGGAATAAGCCGTTCCTACAGTTTCAACAGCACGCATAATTACAGCAAGCAGCAACTCCAGCATTTTTCATCCCAAAGAGAGGCCTGGGTGGCTGGACGAGCGAAGGGATCATGCCCCAAGTTTATTTACATCTAACAAAACTAAGATAATTTACATCTGAATAAACTCTAATGGGTCGTTTGGATCCTTTTATTTTGAAAGAATTAAAATTTACATAATGTGTAGGTTGAAAATTGAGATTTTACAACTTTCTCAAAGTCACAAATAAGCACAAAAATAGATTTTATATATTATTATGTTATAATTCTATTTTTTAACTTAAAATATACTATTCAACTCATTTTTTTTATAATAGAAATGCAACATATAAGTACGTATGTCTTTTCTATATTTAACAATAAATATACAAATATATTTTATATATAATTAGATTAGTTTAATTAATCTATGATTAAATTATAATTTTTAAAATGAATTCAATTCCAAAGATTCAAATGGGCTCTAACGGTAATTGCACCAGCCAATGCTGGTGAAGGCCCTTGCGAAATTGGGTTGCATCAGTGTAACATATAGACTGATCGATCGATGTTTCGTGCCTCCTTGGTACAAGTTAAAATTTTGTTTCTCGAGACCAGGATTCGTCTCGTAAAAAAGGGTTAGCTTTCTTGTCTAGCGGAGCGGCAACATTGCTTTCGTCTGGCTGGAGCTTTGAATAAATTTACCGGGCCGAAATCTTCGCGTGGGCTTTAAGCGGACGTGTTGTAATCACTGGCTGTGGCGAGGGAGAGGCCCACGAAGCCCACACCCACGACATCAGGTTTCACTTCTCTTTTTTTTCCTGTTGCAAACCGTATCCACAGGAAGCCGGAAAATAACTGAGAAAGGATACTACTGCAAAGTGAAATTTGTGTACAGGACACTGCAATTGTGTCTGTTGTTTTGAATCACACTGTTTAATTGTAATTTGTCTGCAGCACATTGCGATTTTCGAGTATTTGTCTTTAAAATACCGCAAAGAATATTTCATAGCAAAATAACCATGCTGTCCGTTGAGATTGTGAAGTCTGTGCATCACTTGGCCAGGGGAGGATCAAGCGTAGCGTGGTCAATTTTTTTATAGAATATTTTCGAAATATTCTATACGGTGTTTTGTAGATAAATACTCGAAAATCGTAGTGTCCTTCGGATAAAATGCAATCAGACGGTGTGACTCAGACCAACAAGCACAACTGCGGTGTCCGGTAGATAAATTTTCCTACTACAAATCATTGATGTGCAAATTTTGGATGCTGGTCGTAGTTCCAAATTTTAGACTCTCCCTTGCTCTTGATGCTGTTTGCAAATTCGATCGTGCGCTTGCAGTGAAGGAACTTGCGCATGTTCGCAAACTCAGAATTTTATTTCTACCGTTATCAAGCCTGGTCACGGGAACGTACTTCGCAACGAGAGAAGCGTGGCGGCGAGTGGTTGCTCTGTTTGGACAGCAGCGCGCGGTTGCGTCCTCCGCCGCTCTGGGACGGAGGCCGTGGGTCCGTCGCGGATTTCTGCCTGTCTGTCTGCAGGAGCAAGACCGCGACGCCCGTCGCGGCCGAGCCGATCCGGGGACAGACAGATGGGGATGCTGCGTAGGCGGCGCGCATGCAGGACAGGTACTCCGCCGTGTAGACAGCTTTCGGGGTACGCGTCGGCGGGCCACGCAGCTGCACTGCCGGTCTCTTGTCTTCTGCTCTCCACCACTTGGGCCCGTTGCTCGAGCCACGACCTGCGGGATCCTCTGCGCCGCACGCGGTACGCCCGGCGCGCACAGAGC
Source organism: Zoysia japonica (assembly GCA_001602275.1). Classification (NCBI taxonomy): domain Eukaryota; kingdom Viridiplantae; phylum Streptophyta; class Magnoliopsida; order Poales; family Poaceae; genus Zoysia; species Zoysia japonica. The sequence continues at coordinate 2,173,509 of BCLF01000003.1, read as the reverse complement.
TCCGGCGGCGGTCGAGGAGTCCGGCAAGGCCTCAAACGATCCCGGCGACCGGGCCATCCCCGGCGGAGCGCTTCCGAGAAAAGTCGCGGCGTGGCGGTGGCGGGTCCAGGTGTCACGTGACCGCGCGAGGCTTATGTCCACCTGGCGGCTCCCGCGCTCGGGCCCGCACCCCGGGAGCGGAGGAAAGATATTTGCCACGTCCACGTCGCTTTCCGAATCCCCGCTCCGCCAATCCGCTGCCCGCGCCCACGTGAACGCACGCCCGCTTTTCCTGCCCCGCCGCCTCCGCGCGCCCGGTCCATGAACGCCCGCCGCCGGCGCGGGCGCGGGTGTGGGGTGGGAACGGGAAAGGCCGTGGACTCGGCCCAGCCAGGCGGCGGGAGGGCCGCGGTGTCCTCATCCGTGGCGCAAGTATATATACGATCCTCCGCTGCCGACTCCGCACGCCTTATCGTCACGCACAGAGGCGGGTTGCGGGCAGCCATAGACTTGTGCACTTTTTGGGCGGGTCTTCGGAGTAGAGCCGGACCCGAGGAAGGCGAGGGACGGTCAGACGGATCCAGGCACCAGAGTGGAAAGAGTCTGTTTGCTCATGGCTCTGGGGGACGACTCGAACCCTGCTTCGTATATCCACATGGTAACTAGTACCAGTTGCTCGCCATTTCTCTGTTTCAGCTTTGTTGACTCTGTTTGTTTTGTGACTCAAGCATGCGTGTAAACTACAAAATTATCATTGTTATCGTACACGTATAAATCTTAACCATGGCCGGCCGGTGTGGATGCGTTGACGACAGGTGCAGCACCTGATAGAGCGGTGCATGACGTTCGGGATGAACATGGAGGAGTGCATGGACGCGCTGGCCAAGCGCGCCGACATCCAGCCAGTCGTCACCTCCACAGGTCCGTTGAACTGGAGAACGCTCGATTCCGTTTCGGTTTTTCACCGGACGACGAGGTTGTAGCTAACAACCTCGCGTGTGTTGCCTGCCTCTGGGTGCAGTCTGGAAGGAGCTGGAGAAGGAGAACAAGGAGTTCTTCGACCAGTACCAGCAGTGGAGACTCGCGAAGGGAAGCGGTAGCAGCCCCTAATTAGTTCAGCCAGCACGGGCGGTGCCGGCGGTTGCTTAGTATTTTTAATTATTTCGTGTTTTCCATATAGTTTTTAGGTGCCTGATGTACTTAATTAGATGAAAATAACCCAAGTGTGGCGAAAGGTCTACACTAATGCCGGTGTGCTGTAACTGGTGGTGGTGACGGGCAAGCAAGTACACGGTTGGCAGGGGTCAGCTTCGTTTTGGTACCAATAGAATGCCTTTTCTGGGAACGGGGAGAAAATAAAATACATTATCGAACGGATTCAGAAATGCTGAAACGGGGAAACAACGAAAAGACAGAGAGACGAGACTGCTTCCTTTCTGCCATGGAGCATCACCGGATGATACATGGCATGAACAGAAGGTGGATGACTGTTCCGGCTCTTGGCTGGTGCGTAATTAAGCCACAGCCTTCTACACCCGTGACGCGTCAGGCCGGGTGCGACGGGGGTGGCGATCAGAGATCATACAGGTGCGTTTACATGGAGGCAGCGCATGATGGTACGTACGCGAGGGTTACGCCTGGACGCCCTTTTACAACGGAGGCTCGCTTATGCGTGCAACGACTCAAGGAGTGGATAAGCTGTGCGTGGAGGCTTGGAACTTGCCCGGCTTGTGGGATCAGGGAGTTTGGGGTGATGCATATGCTGAGCAGGAGTTCTAGTGCTGGCCTGCTGTGGCAGTGCTTGCTTTGGGGAGAATACGCATGAACCCCAATTCCCCTATATAATAAGTGCGACAGTCGTTCACCTCTTCCCGCCTGTTCGTCCGTGATAGAATCTTCTGTATTCATTTATTTGCAAGTTGATGGGAGGCAACTATTGTATATTGATAGGGGCTCTGCTGGAAGAGGCTGTCGTAATCCGCCAATAGACTGAGAAGACGGCCCTTTGTTTTGGGGAGAAATATGCATAAACTTTTTTCAAGCAGCTTGGCGCCGCCCAACTGTGTTGTTGCATCGCAAAAATAACCACGCGTGGGCTGGCAGCAGCCAGAGTTGTCCGGCGGCCTCCCCGCCAATATGCATGAACCCCAATTCCTACCCGCGTTGCCCCCTGTCGTGTCGCCCACAAAGCCCAAGTGAGGTCGGTTGTAAATTGGGTGGGCTCACGTGCTGCGGCTGGGCTTTTGTTTCTGCTGCTACCGTCATTGGGGCCGGCCGCTTGGGCTTCGCCAGCGCCGAACAACTCTATCCTCAACATTCCGGCGCGAATCAAGATGGACATTTTGTACTGGGCATGAGATGTATTGCGTGATACTCCGATTAGCGAGCATTCGAGAGTGGCCCTGCGATGCATGCACAAACCTTCGGCAGCTATAATTAAGTTAGATCCGCATTCTGCTTGCAGAGAGCTCGGTATAAGTAGAGTTAGTCACTTGTCATTCCCCGTCCACTGCAGCTTCAAGAATACACGCCGGGACTACTTATCCGCGGTCGCTGCGCGGCGTTATGGGCGGCCTGGATGAGTCTTTCGGCGGCCGTATCCAAATGCGCGTCGGGTCGCGACGAAAAGACGGTGAGGCGCGCCTTCTCCCTCCGTCGAGGGCGAGCGACCGTATGGAAGGCGATCGGCGAATTGAGTCGTTAATTACCAGCCAAAATTTTTGCCCTGCAGATGGACCCGTCGAACATTGCCAACTTGAAGTTTAGCTAGTCAAACTTTTGGAAGCAGAACTGCCGTAGCATAGTCATTGACACGGTGCAGCGTCTTGGTGTTGCCTGCCACTTTGATGAAGAGAGTAACGCTGTACTTAGCTCTATTTCAGTGAAGAGAGAGCAGAGACTGATGGAAGCATCGACGGTGTTCATTTCACGACCTGCATTTGATTCGCTCCTGATTGCAGTTGTTACTTGTAATCTGTCATACTACTGGTTAGTACCAGTGGGGGCCAGCGACCGATGGACGAGGCTTTTCTAATTGACCCAGCTCGAAAGTTTCGTCAAGACGAGCAGACAGGGACAGGCATGGACGCACTGGTACGTAGCTCGTCAACGAGAAGGGAATAGAAAAACGAGACGCGAACGTTCGTGCACAGGACCCGTACAGAGGCATGGTACAGCTGAAAGTTAATAAAAAAATAGTATAAAAAAGCAGTTAAAAAATAAGTTGTTGTTTAAGTTTATTTTGAAAAACTACTGAACTAATAAATTGTAAAAATAAATTTGTTGTTTGACACAACTTCTACTTATTTATGTAAATAAGTTGAAAATAAACTGTGCCCCAAACAGTACCATAATCCTGCCTGCTGAAGCGAAGAGGTTTCGTCGAAAGTCGAAACACGGTTAGAAAAACGCGCAAGAAACATGGGGAGCGTATCTTCTCTTCGTCCCAAACCGTCTTTTTTATTGGTTTGGTTGAGCTGTGACCACGCGATTATCGAAGGGCAGCGCTTCCGTCTTCCAAGTCCGGAGCGTGTAACGCGGAACCGGTCGCGCGCTGCTAATCTCGTGCAGCCAGAAGCGCTGATCTTTCGAAGGTCGCCACAGCAAATCTTTCCTCGACCGCCCACTTGCCCAGGTCCAGACAACGAGACAACCCAGTGGCCGAGCGGTGGAAATCGGCGAAACAACCAAAACCAACGCGTGAAGCAACGTGCGCGCGCGGGCGTCGTGGCAGTGGAGGACTGGGCGACGAACCGCGGAACCGGTCAACCACCACACACAACCCATAGATGAAAGGAGACCAGAAGACCCACCACCAACCGGCGGACTCGACTCGTGTCGTCGAGCCGCCGTTGCACGTCGCCCCGGGGCCGGAAAACGCGATCACGGCAAGGGTTTAGCGCTTAACCCCTCTTAGTTTAGCCGCAATCATTGCAGGGACTCCGAGCTGGCGCTCTCGGTTCCGGGGCCCGCACGTTTCAGTTTCAATCAACCAGAGTGGCGGAGGGAGCAGTTTCCTTCCATTCCGAGTTTTCTCCCCTTCTCTCCTCTCGCCGACCGAGCGCCGCTCCCTCCCTCCCCTCTGGCGGCTCCCAGATCTACGGCGACAGGCGACCGAGGATGAAGGTGAACTGGGAGCTGGAGGGCTGCTGCGACCACGACCAGCGGATCTTCCTCGCCGCCATCGGCGTCTCCACCGTCGTCATCCTCCTCGTGAGTCCGCCCCACCCCGGTCCTCCCGTCCCAAGCCTACTTCCTCGCGCTCTTATCTATCGATTCCGCGAAGGGGCCCGACTCACCGGCGTCTCGTGTTTTCGGCAGCTGTGGAGGACGTTCCTGCTCACGCCGTTCAAGCTCATCACCGTCTTCCTCCACGAGACCAGCCACGCGCTCGCCTGCAAGCTCACCTGCGGCGATGTAAGCAAACATTCTACCCTTTAGTTCTATGCTTGCTCGCATTTTTTTTTTACTTTTTCACCATTTTGTTTCTGTCAATTGCTGGCATTGTGCGATTGTAGTAGCCGCGTCCGAAGTCCTGTTAGGTTCGAATTTGGGGGCCGAATTTCTCCAATCATTTCGTGCCGGTAGGTGGGAAAAGTAGCCGCCTCATCGCGGTGGGGGATCATGGAAATCCATATCACTTTTGTGCTGTAGGCCTTTTTTATATTGTTTGCTTTGCTTTGGTACATGGCACAGGCATATTCTGTGAATCACGTCATTCCTCTAGATACGGGAATTTTCATCAAGGAGCCTATCATTACCGATGTTTTCTCCGGGTACCAGAAAGTGTCTTTTCTTATAACTTTGCTCTTTAGCATTCAAATGGGAATGAGGTCAGTGAGTGTAAAATGTCTGCAAAATAGGTAGTCATGGCCTCTTGGGCACTGTGGTATCACTCTACGAGGACCTCGAACTCGGAGGATTTTTTTTTGTACGTCGTTCCATGAAAAATAGTACGAGTGCAATCCCATGTTGCGCAGTTCTGAAGCATGCATTGCTTAGCGATCATTTTGCACGGAATAAAGTATAATTTTTTTGTAGTATGCTTGTTGCAATATTTTCATAGTGCTGGAACATGGTTGCTCTTCCTCCCATGTTATACTTGTTAGGCAGTTCCTTCAATATACTCCAGTCTGATTAATGTTGGATAGGCCTAATGAAAACAGTCCTTTAAGTATTCTATCCCATTTTGTGTTTATATTGGCTCATACCACTTCTGAAGAATTTACTCATTTGATGTGTTTGAACTTTTATGTTGGTCATTTGGTGTTTCCACATGTTAAACAGGTCCATAAATATGGTGAAGTCCATTGACCGTTGGACAGCTATGGTTGTATCTATGAATAATCCTGTATTTAATAGATGTATGGAACATTTCAAAAAAGCATTTTCAGTGAGTCTTATCTTTATCTACAGTTTCTAAAATCCTTGGCTCCACCTTTTGAGAGTGTAGTCTTTTGAATGTGCTTTGAAATGGGTATCTGGTGCAATGCTTGATAGAATATAATTTTCTTTTATTTCTATTAACTTGCTATATCGAGCTGTCACTATTTCCAGATAGATACTGCCGCAAAATGCATCTATTTTTTCCAAGGTCGATATCATATTCAATTTGCTTGGCTTCGTTCAGGTTGAAGGAATGCAAGTCCATGCTAATGAGGGTGGCAGTACTCAAACTCGGGGTGGCATATATTGGATAATCTTGCCTGCTGGATGTAAATCAGTTGCCCCTCGTCTCGCTCTATCATATGATTTCTCACAAGAATACCACCTAAAATGAGGCAATAGTTGATCCACTATTACGCAACTTCCTAACATTGTATGCTCTTGTATAATTTACTGCATGGGACCTAAATGGCTCTTTCTAATGAAACTTTTTGGAGTTAAATAACCATGAAGCAATTTTTTGTCAATCTATTTTATGGAATTCCTTTGCAAACCCAAATCAAACTGATCTAAGAAATTTCTTATTGTTGTGTACACTTTTGTTCTTTTAATGCCATTCAATAACAGAAGGGGGTATAACTATTTTTCTTTTGTGAATAAGGGTTTCGGTAATATTCTATGGCAAACAGGGAATGATCTCGCAAAATGAAAACCCTCAATGTGGACTAGACTGTTTATCAGGCCTATCTAAATTTTATGCTAACTTTTGGACATCGGACTATGGTCCATTTTGTGATGCTCCTACCATTTCTAAAGCGCAGATCTGGGTTCATCATTCTGGGGAATGGTCTTCATACTTGCATCCACTAATCTCCTCACTACAAGAATTGCAGCTGGCTGTTTCATACTTGCATTGTTTGTCGTCCTTTTTGTTGCCAAAAATGTAAGTTTACGGAATACTTCCTGATGTTGTAATTTATAGCTTCTTTATCTTTTCCCACTGAAGAGGAGCCCTGACACAGCTGTAGAGCTGTTGCCTTGTGATGGCGAGGTCATGGGTTTGTGTCCTGGAAACAACCTCTTTCAGAAATGCAGTGAAAGACAACATACAAAAGATCTGAAGTTGTTAGACCTATCCCCGGACCCTGCGCAAGCGGGAGCTACATGCACTGGGCTGTCCCCCTTTTGTCTTTTCCACTCAGCAACCAGTAATCATGATCATTAGTTAAGTCTTATCATGCCTTTTTCAATTTTGCAGTGGTTTCTTCGCTGGCTCTGCCTTGGTATGCATAATCATGACTTCAACTTCATTTAAGACCCTTTTCTGCTGCATGATACTTACTATGCTAATATCCAGGATTCATTGTCTTCCTTGCTGTTGCCTGGGTCATACAAGAATTTACAAAATTCCATAGTTTGAAGTATGTGATTTTATTCATAGGTGATAGCAAAAACTCCCTAATAGCATGTTCTTTTATTATATATTCAACATTCTGGAACCATGTTGAATGTTTGTAAATTTAATGCTCACTGTTTTTAATGTGCAACAGGTGTAATGAATAGCTTATTTTCAGTTTATGGTAAGGACCAAAAATGCCTTTTGTTTTTCCTATTCCATGTTATTATATGTCATGACTTGCCATGGGTTCTAACTAAAATATTTTAAATTTATCTTAGATATTTATGATGATTTGATATCCCGAAGAGTGAATTCAAGTGATGCTGAGAAATTTGCTGAAATCTGCCCTTGTCCATGCAATGGTTGTGCATGGGGTGTGATATGGTCTGCACTGCAGTTTTATTGATACCTTTCTCCCTTGGCATTGTATTGATAATCCTTATGCTGAAGACAACTATACTAATTCATTGCTATTTCTTTCAGGGGTTTCATCTCATTTGTCTTTCTCTCTGCGTCGATATATCTTGGACTGGTTATATTATCTTGAGGTATTCATACTGTTATATATATTAGACTCTACTTTAGTTTCCTTGTCGTGGCATCGCTCATTCACTGGTGCTCTTTCAAGAGGACATATGTAGTACTATGTGTGTTATGAAAACAAAACTGAATATATTCCTTGTGTTGGCGTTTTGGACTTGTAACAGGACATATAGTTATAACTGTTCCGAAAACAAAACTAGTTAAATCATTACAAAAATATTGAACAATACAAATAGTACGCCTTATATTTATAATAATGAAGTTATTCATCACTTGACCTTGCTCTGCAGCTCTATCCTTTTTTTGCAATATAGTTTGAGCTCACACTGACTCTTAGGCACACTCTTATTTTCTGTTTCAGGATTTCTACCTCGAGTATAACATTTTGATCTGAATCCAATTCTGGTGGGCTTTCTATAGTTTCAATTTCTTCCAGATATGGTTCAAGCTTACATTGATCTGTTGTGGATTGTACAGCATTCATATAGAAGACAGACTTATATATCCAATTGATTGGTGGGGACTATTCATGCGATTCTTCCATTTTAGTGATTCCATAGATAGCAGTTTTGCTTACCATTTGTATTAATGGTTGATAGCTTCTTTCTTGGATGCTATTATATTATCTTAACATATTGCTCATTTAACCAATTGAATAACATATTCAGCAATGCAGTCTTGTGCATTTTATCTGGCACCTGTGTCATGTCAGAATGATTGATGGGCTGACAAGCTGATTGCTGCACGGAGCAGTGCCCAGTCCAGTTTATCTTATACTGGCACTTTGCGATTACTAATCCAATCTTTTGACGAATGGAACTGATCTGTGTTGACTATAGATCTTGTCGCCTTGTCGGTTGAAAACCAAATAGAGTACTAGTAGTCTTGGTTATTGGGTTGCTGTTGCAAATAGCTGTACAATGAAGTGAGTAGCTTTATCGCATTACTCGTACCTCGCAAGAAGGGTGCTGGGGCTCCTGACTCGCTTGAGTGTGTTGTTTGTTCACTTGTCGCTGTCCGGGACCCTGACAGGCCAAATTAGATTGTGCAATTGCTAAAAGGTACTTGCTGGCACCATTTCGCCGGCAGTATTATGATACTACCGGATTGCTTAACGCCTACTAACTTCGTTTGTCGGATGGAGCATGTGGGATCAGAGAGAGTGAACAAGGATCTGTTCTTAGTCGCAGTATGTCGATCGACAATAATTTTTGATAATGGTATGAGGATCGACACTACTGCATGAAAAATTAGTATTTTCATGTGTGGAAAGTATAAACTATACAGTAGTTAAACTCCTTGGCGAACCGAAGTAATACTGTTTCGGTGTTCAAAGCAGTGCGTTAGGATCGTCTTGGGGCACAAATTAGCTCCCTCCATTTCCAGTTGCCTAGGCGGTGGGGCTGTATGGGGTGGCGAGGGCAGATTAGCCTAAGCCGTGCTGATGAAGCTGCGGGGCAGCCGGGACCCAGGAGGACGAACGACCTGCTAAAGCGGGAACAAGGAAGCAACAAACAGATGGTTTGTGCACTTCTCGCTATCCTCTTTCTCGCGCGGCTACGCCTCCCGCCTCCGCACGATCTCCCGCGGCAACACCGGGCCGCCTGAGCTGCCGTCCCACTGACGCGGGTCTCACCAGCGTGGTCCCGTAGAGCTCACATGACATGAACCCTTCCCCTCATCGCCGTGCTCCTCCCGTCTTCTGGTCGTCGCCGAGTAGTACTACGTTGTGCAAGTGGCAGTAGTATTCGTTGTCTCCGGCAATCCGGCGCAACTTTATTGCACGCTTTCTTCTTCGGGCAGGGCTGGGAGTGGGACTGCGCGAGGCACCTGTGCTGTAGGAGCATTGTACCACACCACATGACGCTGCAGTAGATCCCTCGATTGCCTGCTGCCGCATCCATTGCACGGGCTCTAGTTTTGCTTTGATTCCGCATCAGCACGACAACAACACGTGCGGCAAGGGAACGACTACTAGTGCGCGGTCGGGGACGTGTGAATTCAGCGTGGAACCCCGTACAGATCGTTCGATTTGCTGGGAACCATCCGTGTGCAGCTGTGCAGGTTTATCAAATCGTAGCACTGGTTATGGGAGAGACGGCTCTATACTACGATGCAACGGGGACGAGTGACGACGAAGCTTTCCATTGTCCGGGATCTAAAACCAGTCAGACGCAATCGGTAGGTCCGGCAACAGCAGCAGCGAATCCCGGGCTAATCTAGCAGTCGATATATGAGTAGTTCGTGCCGTTGCCCAGATCAGATCAGCTTCCACGCAGAAACGGGCGCTGGTCGCGTGCATGATTGGTGACCGGAAATGGCGGACACCGGCGGTGTCAACTCCCATCCCCGGCAAGACGGCAATAGTATACTAGAACTGGCATGAGCGTGCCTCTAGCAGGTTCACAAAACCGCGCTCGATTTTCACGGTTTTCGATTTTATCGCTGCGGTTCGGTTTGATCGGACGATCGGTTTTTGTTTAAAATTTTAAAATTTTAAAAAAAATTAATACCGAAAATCGGTAAAACCGCTCGGCTTACCGTTAAAATCGGTGAGTTTCAAATTTTGAAATCTGAAACCGTAAAAATCGAAAAAAATCAGTCGACTAATTGTTAAAACCACTCGACTAACCGATGTTACCGAACGATTTACTTATAGCAGTTCGTTCAAATTTTAAATTTTTGATTTAAAATAATTTTCGAACAATTTTTACTGTTTTTACGGTTTTCGTTAAATCAATTTTAACGGTTCAAATAAAATCATAAACCTGACCTCTGCCCGCCGCGCTTTGCGCTACGATCTCGCTCTCGCTGCGTGCGCGAGACGCCGCCAAAACAAACGTGCCGTCCTTTCAGAACAGTTTTCTTCGGCGATGAGGATTCCGATCGATCGCCTCTGCATGCGCAACCTTTTCTTTTTTCCTTTGTGGTTGATTTGCGACGGGCGGTGGTGACTGGTGAGTGCGTGCGACACACTGCTGCGGTCGTGGGGCGCGCTCTGTTTTAAACTCGTCCGGTTGTCCCCTTCGGTTGAATGATGTTTCCGTCGTGTTGTGCAGCCAGTGCTGAAAAGAAACCAGAAGTGACACGACGCCCACAATTACCCCATGGATCAGAAGGAAGGCCGACGAGGTACGGTACCTTTGGGTGACTACTCGTAGGACCACTCAACACTTGGGGCTAATTATTTTTCTTCTGGTTTCGCCTCAGGCTGAGAGCGCGGGTCGGTACAAATTGTCAACACTCGTCATGGCACTAACTACAAACAATCTGAGAAGAAGCGAAAGGATGGACGGTGTCGCGTACGAAAACCTCTGACGGTCTGGTCTGGTCTGCGCTGGCGACCTGGCCTGCCCTGCCTGTGTCGATCTGGGCCTGCGCGCCTTCGGCAGCTAGCGTCGGCGGCGCGGCACGCGACGCGACCAGTGATGCTACGGCGCGGCACGCGATGTTTTGGTGCGGAATCTCGTTGACTCTAGGCGCATGCCACGGTGCCGCCTCGCGTGTCGCCCGCTCCCGTTTTCTTTTCTCTTTACGCCGCCGGAAACAGTACACCATTTCTTCCTCGATCCGGCGCGTCGGTTTGCTCCTGTTGCCGTAGATTAAACAGCGCAGTAGCACTACAAGTACGTGCCCCAAAGGTTCTCCACCCGCTCCGTCACAAATTAATTTGTGCGTGGTGTGGAGGAAAAATTTACAGTACATTTAACAGTACTCCACCACAAGTTGCGGCCACTTTAGTAACGCAGACACTACGTCACTACGGCTGGACCTCCGTCACTATGGCTGGCTGATGGCGTCCTGTACCGGTCGTCGACCAATGCACTCACCGTCGGGGTTTTAAAAGCCGACGAAAATGGATCGGGTTTTTTTTTATTTTCTGTTAAAACAGTTCGATTCGATATAAAGTTAAGTTCGATTTTTAACCGAACACTATATCAAATCCGACTAACCGGTTGATTTGTCGGTTAACCGATCAATTTAGCCAAGCCGAAAATTTCTAAAACTATGCTCACCGCTAGCAAGCAGAGAACAAAGAGTAGCCGTTCCCTGGCTGATGCGGCCGCAGCCGCAGCCCCCCGCCACGGCGAGCGACACTTGCACTGCGACCATGGGTGGGGCAGGAACCATTGCTTGGCTCTGCATGCTATCAGTAGCAGTCTTTCGCCGACGCGCGGGGCCCCGCGAGCTCCCCGCCCGTGCGTCTCCAGGCGTCTTGCAGGGTGTGGACCGTGGACCGGGCGCACCAGCGGCTCTGGGCGGCGCACGGGGGTGACGGGAACGGGCCCGCGGAAGCAATCGCGGCGCAGTGTGGACTGGGGCCACGCTGCGGCGACGTCGCCGAGTGCAAGGACGTATCCGTTTTATTTTTCAAAAACATCTTGCCTCGGGGTTCTTTTATTAATTGTTTCCTTTTGCAAACACACCCTTTTGTTTTCATTTTTTCGCGTGTCTTCGGGACCAGTGAGGTGAGAGGCCTAGAGGCGTGTGCGGTGATATACTCTTCCCTTCTGCCATTGTCCAACAATAAACAACGATGCAATTTTTTGTTGAGTCTGTGGTGGTATGGTAACTAAAATGCGTGAAGATGGAATTGGTAAATATTCCGTCTGTTTTTAAATTATTAATATCGTTGATTTAAAGTTTGATGAATATTATATATTTTGCTTTATTAACAAAGTAGTTAAAATTATAAATTATAATTTTACATATTTGAATTTTTTTTAAATAAGATAAATGGTCAAAGTTGATGTCTGAAATCAATAATGTCAATAATTTAGTTTCTACCACAGCGCCAAACAGAAATAAGCATAAACGGTAATAAAATTTCTTGAGGTGCATGTTTTGTGGTCGAGCGAAAATATATACTATTTACATAACAATTCTAGAATTGAACTCTGAATCTGAAGTATCTTACAAAATCTAGACATTGTACGCATGTTTGTCTAATAATTTCGCTCGACAGTACCAACATTCTGTAGATCTATCATCAGTAAAACCATTTGTGATTATCATTCCGGGAAAATTTTGTGCCTCAATTGAATGCATCTAAATATTTAGTTCCGAAAATGATGATTACAATCAAAACCTCCAATGAGTACAATCAAAACCTTTTTTTTCTTCCAAAAATGGATAATAGGAGTATCTACTTTAAGCTCTTATAATCAGAAGTATTAGGAGTGTCATACATTAATACCGTATTTAAAACTATCAAAGGGATCTGGAAGCAAAATAAAACAAAGAAAAAACTAGTGGCAATATAAGATATTGATACTAGTACTAATTTATTTGCAAAAGATGCGACAGTACAGACAATTGAGAAAGAGATAGGAGAGGCGACTGCAGGAGTAGAGAAGAAACGGACACAAGTTTTGGCGAGGCCACGCCCAGAGGAGAGCCGAGGAACGGGCAAACGGAACGGAACAAGCCTACTTCCTCGTTCTCCGCCTCACTCAAAAGTCGACCTGCTCGTTGAGCCCTCCCATCTCTCCCATCTCTCCCACTCGAGCCTCCCACTCCCATCCCACCCCGCACCTATCTTCGCGGCGGATGAGCGACTGCCTTGCCGCCGCTGCACCTGGTGGGGCTTGAGAGCTGCGGCGAGCATGGCGAGCGTCGAGCGCGGCAGATCCCGGCGCAGGGGACACGGTGGCGGGTCGCCCGAGCGGAATGCTGCGTATTCCGCAGCTCCTACCGTCGGCCGGCAAGGTCCATGCTTCCTTTGTTAGCTGTTCTTCAAATCCTTGTTCGTAATCTTGTTTCTGTTTGAAACTTTTGGGCTTATTGTTTGTCAATCGAGTTTTCTTTCATTTCCGTTCTCCATTTTTTCGGGGGAGGGGGTTCAGGAGTCTATGTACTAGCGAAGATGTATCCTTGATCTTCGATAGAGATGCATTTTGGGCGTTCTTGCTCCTCTTGCTGTCCCGTCGCGAGGTTAGGAGGTTTTTTTCCTTTTCATTTCCCGTCGCTGTTCTGGTGGTTCTAGCGTGTGCTTCTGCTTGGGTTGCTTGCGTACTGGCCATCCTCCATTTTTAGGTTTTCGCGTAATGTTTTGCACCAAAATTTCCGTATAAACCGTCATCTTCCATGGATATAAATGTCAATGTTTGGTATTGAAGACGAAGCCTTTTCCTTTTTGGATATTATTATTAGTAGTAGCGAAAAATCTGAAGACATCTAGTTTGGCATTAATCATCTTAGATTTTGAAGGTGTTGACACCGCCAAGTTTTTTTTTTTGTTGTTGTTGTTAAAAAAGTGTGAGCTTTCCCATTTTTTTTTGCCCCCGTGTTTCAAGCTGCCAGGGCATAGCTTTCTAATCATGGACTTAAGTCTTAGTCGGCCCTTTATATTGGGGAGCAAAGGTTCGTGCTTTCAGTTTCAAACGTTTTTGGCGGACAATTCCTTTTCTTTTCCTTTCATGTACTTTCAATTGAATCTACAGTTGCCTAGGCGCTGCAGGAGTTATAGACATTTTTAAACCCAGCACCAAGTAGCATTGTATGCTTGGAATAATTTGGGTTCCGTAGTAGACTGTAGTATTGAGACTCATTCGGCTGAAATGTACTATAATGCTGTCAAGTTGACAATTCCTACGAGATTACGCAAAGGAACCTCATTTGCCTGTAATTTGCTGGGTATGCAAGTTAACGCATTAATTTTTTTTTTCGATTCTGCGTCCTCTTGTCTGTTGGATGCAGTGAAGGCTCATGGCCAAGTTGCTTCCTTATGCTAATTACATGCATATCTTTGTTTAAACATCTAGTTTTGTCCGTTAGTCTCAGAGGACTAGGCTACGAGTCGTGAGTCGTGACCTTTTGCTTATATTATAAAGAGAAGGTACTAATTGTGTGGCAATTCACCGTATCCTCTGTGGAAATGGGGAAGAAGCAATACTCTGCACTTGTTTTCATAGTTACATTCATATTTGATGGGTAGGTCTACAAAGCTTGAACCATATGTGTGTTTTGCTGGTTTGTTTACATTTCCTTGACCAATGCAGTGATATGGTCAGCTGTGAAATTAACACAGTTCAATACTATTATGTAGGAGTAGTTAGTTAAAGGCAGCAACAGCGATCCATCATTTCTATGCAATATGTGACTTCATGGTTCTCCTGCTGTAAATCCAAATTCTAATATGTGTTTCTGAATTGGGTTTCTTCCCCTTAGCATTGCACAAAAAGAAATGTTCTCTTCTGTCCCAGAAAGTGATGATTCTGGACCAGCTGATCATTGCCATCATTTCAGTTCTTATTTGTTGAAACCAAACAGCATGAGTTTATACAGAAAGAAATGACAGCATATGAAGCTTGAAAAACTTGAAAACCTTGGTATATATGACTGTTCTTCCTTCTTTTTACTAGTTGGATGACCGTGCATTGCCACTGACTCAAAAAACCCTATCAACAAATTTGATATTGTTTAATGAGTTTTATACGATGCCACCTGCCGGCACAAATTTTATGCGGGAGCAGAATGGACGACAACCACGACCGGCCACACCAAATTTCCTCTTCTAAATGTAGTAAAGATAGAAGTGTCAAGATTCAGATGTGATAGTTGCATTATTAATTTGCTGTTATGAGACGTATATTTTCGTATAAAGATTGGCTGATCAAGCCTAGTAAGATATCGTATCTTCATAGTTCCTACTCACTTTACCTCTCCATAGTCTTGAAACAAATGAATTGCACTTGTAAACCTCCTCATATATCTCGTTTTCTGCTTGATATTTTATCATGTTACTATTTTTGCCTGCTTGATATTTTATCATGTTACTATTTTTGCCTATTGTGGGTTTTTGACTTGCAGAGATTCTAATACCATGTATTTCTTATTTATTCAGGTGTTGCCTCCTTGAGGAAACAAGCTACTTACACTAGGATACTGTCTGATCCTCTGGTGAGTGATCCGGGTTTAGTTGAAATTTACATCATATAATTTACATTTCTAGAACTTAAGAGTTCATAACTTATTGAAACTGTATCTGTGTTGTGAAAGTGAAACTACAAAGCTTAAAACTGAGTGGGATATTTTGTCATCTAATATTAATACTTCTTAAATACTGTGCTATTTGTTATTATATAAAATAAAGTTTTATGATAACAAATATGGAAATAAATTGTATTCCACTAGTATCTTCTGTCCATCTTTGCTACTTTATGACTTGATTGTTTGTTGAATTTGCTGAGCAATGTCGCAGCCAATTAATAATTTGCTATTCCCTTTTTTGTTGTTCAGTTTGAAGCAGGAAGCAATCAATCAAGATACGCCAGTGGTGTACCGATGAAAATGCTAATAGATGAAGAATTATCAAAAGATGTCAGTGCCAGGCACATTTCACCAGGTGCTGTGGGGCGGCTAATGGGTCTTGATTCACTGCCTACCTCAGGAACCCATAGCCAATGCAGATATAACCAAAGTCATGCACCAAGGGCATTACCAGGTAGCTCTCATCATCGATATGGTTTATATGATGGTATCCCACATCGAATAAGCACAGATGATATCAAAGATGTTTTTGAAGTTATGGAGGCCTCGAAAACAAAGGTGCACCGAAGCCCAGTATCTAGATCTGGAACTACATGTTCCCGGTCTGAGAAGATAGATGATGCTGATATATATTTCACAAGGCAGAAATTTGTGGATGCTAACCATCTTTCAACCAATGAATCCCTTCATATGTCAGAAGAATTTAATGAGACCCTTGATGCTTTGGTATCTAATCGAGATCTTCTGCTGGAATTTCTTCAAAGGTTTGACCCTGACGTCCGAAGGGAACTGAATCATCATGTTTCTCTATCCTCTACAGCAAATTGTATTACAATACTGAAACCATCTAGAAAAAATCAAGTTGCTGGCATGGACAATATTTATCCTCAAGGTAAAGATACTGAAAGCTACCTCAACATGCAGAAGGAAGAGAAACATTCATTGAGGAAGCCATATTCAAATATGTCCTCTCAATACCTAAAAGAAGGTTATGGCTTGTTGAGGCAGAAGCTATCGAGGTCGGGTAACCAGGAAAACACTGACAAAAGAGCTAGTCCCACGCGGATTGTTGTCTTGAAGCCAAATCTTGAGAAAACTCATGATATTGATGGAGCTTTTGCTCAAAATCATAAGGTCCCTCATTCAGATATTGGAAGGCACAGGGAATGCCAGGATGTTAGTAGATGGAGTCCCTATACTGAAGAGTACATTTGTCAGATGTCCCTTGAAGATTATGAAACATTAGGCTATACAGGTAACAGATCTAGAGAAATTGCTAGGGAGATCACAAAACAAATGAGATCTGCTAGGAGTGGAAGTAGGAAGCATGTCGTCAAACCTGAGACCAGAACTTCTTTTTCAGAGAAAAGGCCACATTTTGTGTCATCTGTTACCAAGCTCAAGACTTCAGAGGCATCACATAGGTCAGCTGAGCTATGTGATACTTGGGCTTCGTCCAGCTTCAACTCTTCACCAACTTATTCAACCGAAACATTAGTAAGCAAGGAAGCAAAGAAACATATCTCTAGCCAATGGAAGAAAGCCCATCAGTATCAGCATCAAATAACTGATAATGATGGCTTCAGCACACTAGGTGATATACTTGCCCTCTCGGATCAGGATACATCAGATGGTAATACTCGCAAAATGGTATGCCAGAAATGTTCAAAGGGAGATGTGCAGACAGATAGAATGCCGGGCTCTTTCATCTATCCCCTTGGCATTAGCAGCAATGATGGTTGGAGAGATGTGGCTGCAAGTAACTTAACAAGGTCCAAAACTCTACCGCCATCCCTCAATCGTGGAGTTCAAAAGTCAAACAGCAGAAAAAGAACTGGTAATGGTAGGCATAATGAGTTTTCTATGCTTAAAGATGTTCTTAAAGTGGGAAACCACTATTCTGAATATGCATGTCGTAACAGAAATAGACAATCCTTAAGTAGTAGAGGTTCTGCATTTCATGGTGATGAATCTGATCTGATGTCCTCGGATAATGAGGAAAGAATAGTAACTGAGCGTGAGATTCATGTAAATTACGAGGAACCAGCTAAAGGTATTGCCATGCCAGATATCTCAAAACAATCACAACATCCTGCACGTCCTGCCCCTGAACTAGATGCGGTTGGTTTTCTGGATGCTGATTCTACAGGCCTGGAAAACAAGAAAGAATCAATGTCTCCTGCTGGACAGATCCATCAAATGCTTGAACACCCACCGGTAGTATTTGATGACGTTCTTAATCTTGATGATTTAATGACTAAGGTACATACATGCTTAACAGTTTATTTCTTTCCTGTTATCCTTTTTAGCAAGTCTTCATTTTTGCGGAAACTTTCCTTTTTATTTATTTAGGCTTTGGATTCTTTTTCCTACCTTCTATTTTACAATCATTATATGCTCTACTGGTAGCTAAAATTTGCACTATGCCGTTTGTCACGAACACTAAAATTTTACAATCATTATATGCTCTACTGGTAGCATAAAATTTGCACTAGGCCATTTGTCACGAACAATAAAATTTTCCAGTAAAACATGCTTATACTATCATACCACTATTCTTCGTTGTCTTTGGGAGCTCGCTTGATTTTTCAATGTCTTGTTTAATAACTGACAAATGTACCCAATTTAGGATGAGCCTGGTGAATATCATCAAGCTGATGATTATCCATCCATGTATAAGACCCATAGAGAATCAAAATCTTGTGTGGGGATTGATCACCAGCAAACAGATGACAATCAAACCCTTTGTATTCCTCCAAGTGGATTTGAATCGCCAATGAGCTCCAAAAAAGATGACCAGCAAAGTCCAATTTCTGTTCTTGAACCTTCCATGAATGCTGAGGATGTTTACTCAGGAGATTTCGAGAAAATTAGCGCTGACCTTAAAGGCAAGTAATTGAGTTCGTTTTTGCTTGTTCTTACTATCATTTTTAGCTTGTGAGTTTGATTTATTGTAAATATTTCAGAACTCAGAATGCAACTTCGAATTCTCAAGAGGGAGACCAAAGATAGTGGAGAAGACACAGAGCGTTTCATATTGAGTGATGATGACACAGCTTGTCAGCCATCTCCGGAAATGGAGATATCTCATGCTTTTCGGGATGAAGAAGAAAGAGACTTCTCGTATGTGCTTGATATGCTTACTGATTTAGGCATTCATGCTGTTAACGAGGATGAGCTTCTTAACAACTGCTACTTACTGGAGTGTCCTTCGGGCCCTGATTTATATGATGCACTGGAAAACAAGTACAGCAGCCTTATTTTGTGGCCCCGACCTGAGAGGAAGCTTTTGTTCGATATCACAAATAATGTTCTTGTGGATATAATCACCTCCCTAATGCTATGTAGTTCAAAGGGTTTGTTGAGGAGGTGGTCGCCTGGATGGGATCAGGAGGAGTTTGTTGAGATGGTGTGGCGTAAGGTGGTCCAGCTGAGGCAAGAAATGGAGTTTAATCAGGAAGGCCTATATTCTGATTTAGAGTGGGTTGGTTCTGAGGATGGCGCCTACTTGATCGGGAGTGATATTGGGAATGCTTTGCAGGAAGATCTCATTTATGAAATCATAGCTGACTTTATGGTGGTGACTAAATCCACCAAGCTTCGTGCCTAGAAATGGTCTACTTCTGGACCCGAAGCCGTTAGAGCGTGTATGCATGGATTCGGGCTGGTGACTTCCGGTGACAAACTCAGCCCTGAATGAATGGCTGAAGAGAGGCTAAGAACTGTTCAATAACTCCGAGGAAACACCCATGGCTCCTGAAGTACATATGCTAAGATGGCTGTAACTCTTAGGTCGGACCTGGTTGTATTATCATGTATATGTTGCAACCAATAGTACTAAATAACTTAGTCTAGGGTTTCCCCCTTGTATCTTTGAAAGCTGGATTTTTTCCCTTTGCATAATGCCGGAGTAGAGATATATACAGTTTTGGTATGAAGTAACTGTAATTAATCTTTCCTGGGCGGCATATCACATATGCCATGCTTACTGCATGTAATGTTGCTAGTGTTGGTCCAGGCACCATGTTCTGCCTTATTGTTTCTTGTGCTCCATGTTCCGTGTGCTGCAGTTTGGTGATCAGCGTGCTCTGTGGAAGAAGCGGTCATGCGAAGTAGAAAAGCAACAGGATCCAGAAGTGCGTATGTGCATGAAGAGCCAGCGCCGCTTCAACAACGGGAGTGCCGACGTCGGGTCGTCGAACAAGTTGTAGTTACTGAGGCCAGCAGCACGAGAGCGACGAGACTATATCCATGCCGCCCACCCATTGCAGCTCCCATCCCCGCGCGCGTGCTCCCTCGCTGGCAAGAGCGTGCATCGAGGCAGCCAACCACTCCTCCATGTACGCATTTCGGTGCGGCCGTGCCCGTGTCCGGGACATATGGCGCCGCGTCTCGGTTTCCGGGTGTGCCAACCGCTCCAAGGGTTTCAGAAACCGTTTCGACTCTGAAAACCGGTCAGCACCGATTTGACCGGTTTTTTGCGAAAATCGGACAAATTCAAAAATCAATTTTTTAAAGAAAATCGATCGATTTTATCGGTTTACCGATCGGTTTCTCCGGTTTATCGACCGGTTTTTTCGGTTTACTCTTTTTGAATTTCAAATCAAATCCGTTCGAGCGGTTTTCTACCGGTTTTTCTGGTTTACCGGCCGATTTTTAGATTTTTAGATTTTCAAATATTTTTAAATTTATTAAACCGAAAACAGATCGACCCTCTAAACCGGACCGAATTGATTTCACCGAAAAACATAAAAACCGATCGGTTTTGACCGGTTTCGTAAAATTTGAGCCGCACCTCGCTTCGTTCTCCCAGAGAGGAAGAGGTTTTGGTTGCTCCAGGCGTCGTCCTCGTGCTGTGCTCAACTAACGCAACATCTCGATGGTGGCTCGCCTAGTCGCCTGAGGACAGAAGTCACTGAACCAAACTACTCCACTCATTGGCTGTCCCCATACCTGCACCAGCAAGTCTGCAACGTTGCACTTCCCAGCGACTCCTATAAATATTTTGCATCTAGCAGCACCATGGACAGCAACAGCAGCACAAGTGGCAGTCGTAAGTGATCCACGAAGAGTCTGTCGATCGGCTTGTTAGCACAGTTCTTGCGTCATGGCCAGGAACGCGGCCACGTTGTCCGCCATCAGACCGGCACTCTGCATGCTGCTCGCGTTCGCTCTGGCAAACTGCGCCATCGCTGGCCGCGTCCTTGAAGAGCAACCTGCGGCACCGGCAGACGCTCCCCTGCCGGCCGACCCGCTGCCCGCCCCGACGGAGCCTCCCACTGACCCGGTGGTGGTGCCAGAGGGCGGCCCAGCAGCATCCGCGGCTGCCGGGGCCGGGGCCGCGACCGGCAATGGAGGAGCTGCCGGTGCTGGAGCCGGCGCCGCAGGCGCGATGGGAGGAGACCACCCGCTGACGTTCTTCATGCACGACATCCTCGGTGGCTCGCAGCCGTCGGGGCGCATCGTGACCGGCGTGGTGGCGAGCGCCGCGGCCAACGGGCAGCTCCCGTTCGCGCGGCCGAACACCAACATCTTCCCGATCCAGGGCGCGGTGCCGCTGCCGCAGGGCGCCACCAACCTCATCAACAGCAACAACGTCCCCTACGTCGCCGGCCTCGGCGGCCAGTCCAGCGACCTCATCCAGAATAACGGCAACACCGTCAACGGCGGGAACAAGAACATCCCCTTCGTGAACCCCGGGGACCTCCCGTCGGGGGTCACGCTCCAGAACCTCCTCTTCGGCACCACCACCGTCATCGACGATGAGCTCACCGAGGGCCACGAGCTCGGCGCCGCGGTGATCGGCAGGGCGCAGGGGTTCTACGTCGCCAGCTCGCAGGACGGCACCAGCAAGACCATCGTGCTCACCGCCATGTTCGAGGGGCCGGAATGGCACGGCGACACGCTCAGCTTCTTCGGAGTTCACCGGATGGCGGCGCCGGAGTCCCACATCGCCATCATTGGTGGCACCGGAAAATTCGAGAACGCCAAGGGATTTGCCGCCGTCCAGACCTTGCACCCCGGCGACGAGCACACCACCGACGGCGTCGAGACTCTCCTCCAGTTCAATGTTCACCTCATCTGAGCTATTCCATTTCGAGTGCCTGTCGTTCTTTTCCGTTGAGGCTATGATGCTTCGATGTTTCGTGCACCGTTAGTAATTTGAAGTACGTCATCTCTCCATGATGTATGTAATGCTATACAATGTACTAGTAGCAGTATCAATACATTATACCGAGTAAATTATGTATATTTCTCCTGTTATGAAATGATAACACGAATCCTACACATAGAAATTAACCTGAACATCTGAGATCCAACATAAACTGAATTGGAAAAGTTAAAGACAGATAAAAAAAAGTCAATATTTATGTAGATACTATCTAACTATGTCGCTTTGGTTTTGACATGGACTCATGATTCTTTTGGTAAAATTTATGCATAAAAAAGAACAGAAGCCCAAGAACAAATTCGTGTCACAAATTGCCCTGGCGGAAGATATTTTAGGTCGCTCCGCCAGTGCTCTTTACGCCTGCAGCTGAGCTTGTCAATGCACCGAAAATGATCCGCTGAGTATGATACAGTTCAAAGCTCCGTAAGTCGTATTCCCCGTCACTTCTCCATTATACGTTTCAAGAAGTCGATCCTCATTTCTCTTCCATTATGCGTTTCTGAAAGTCAGAGATCATGCGTGGCAGCCCTTGTTTCAGTGAGATTTTTGGCTCCCAGTTGAGAAGAGATTTAGCCTTAGAGATGTCAGGTTTTCTCATGTGTGGGTCATCTGCAGTGTTGGGTTTAAACTCGACAGATGCACCTGGATCGATAGTTTCTTTTACTACCTGCAAGCAAAAATAACAATCTTATTATCTAATTGGGAAATTGGCATTCGAGAGCACATCGAATAATCGAAGTTTCGTGAAAATGGAAGGCAACTATAGACGCCATACCTGGGCAAGCTCTAACATGGTAAATTCTCCTGGATTTCCCAAGTTGAAAGGCCCAACATGCTCACTTTCCATCAAAGTTACCAACCCATCAACCTAGAATCACAAGGCATGTTTTTAAGATTTAAAGTTTCTGAAGCAATAATGCTGAATTAAGAATAATTGCTTGAGAAAACAGAGCATTGCAGGCATGATCTGAATATCCTAAGTCTAATATATACAGATCAAGGTATCTCTGCATATAGCAACTGAACAGAAACACTGAACAAGTACCAA
Source organism: Zoysia japonica (assembly GCA_001602275.1). NCBI lineage: Eukaryota > Viridiplantae > Streptophyta > Magnoliopsida > Poales > Poaceae > Zoysia > Zoysia japonica. The sequence continues at coordinate 2,150,991 of BCLF01000003.1, read as the reverse complement.
ATCTGAAACATATTGGAAGCTTCGAGTTTGTTTGCCATCACCATAGACTGTCATTGGTTGTTTCCGCAAAGCCTGGAAATGAGCCACTGTCAATATTAAGCAATACCAAATTTTTCATGATACTCGTTCTACAAAACGGAACCACAAATTGAGCAAACCTGTGCGACAAAGTTGCTTACGACTCGACCATCATCCAAACACATACGAGGGCCATATGTGTTAAATATGCGTGCAATCCTCACCTGTGATAAACAGTTTTATGTCAAGTTTTCTTTTCAAGAAGAAGAATACACTTTTATAACAATGATGCAAAAATATCATAATGAATATACAAGTAAAATTATGTTGAAGGATTAGGTGACCTATATCTTTCCAAAAAGGGCAATGAAAGCTCCAAATCATCAAGTACCACCAGTTACATCATCAAACTAGTGAACGCACTGTTTCCTTCTACCTCCCTGACACCCCGGCATCTATTTATAACATTGTTTTGATCACCCTGTCTAGACAATGTTAGAATCAAAAGCTTCTCTTTGTTCTCATTTCAACTCAACTTATAACAAATGAATTCCATCTGTGCCACTAATATCAATTATGTTTTGAAATCAACAAAAATGATTGCGCATATTTATGCTCTACTTACTTGATAACTGTTATTGCCCATTGACTACAAGAGAACAAATGAATACAAGATCACGTAAAGCATTCAAACCCAATATTTGATATTGGAAGGAATGCAGGTACTGAACACATCACTACATATACATACCAAAACAATTTCACTTCGGTGCAGTTGCGATGCAGTGAATCAAATCACAAACAAAATTACTTTTTGCCTGTATGATTAATATGTTCTGGGTTCTTGTATAACATTTCCTATAAAATAACCCGTAGCTAGACCGGCATTACAAAATGAAGCTTACCTCCACACCTGCACCACGATGATAGTCCATGGTAAGAGTTTCTGCTGTTCGCTTTCCTTCGTCATAACAGCTCCTGACACCTGAACATTATTGTACAAAGATAACACAGTGGGGTGGAGAAACTTAGGGGTCAGAACTCAGAATCTTAAGGTATTTCTTGGTCCTAGAAACAAAAGAAGTTCACCTATGGGATTAACATGGCCCCAGTAGCTTTCCTTTTGTGGATGCTCAAGAGGATCACCATACACCTCGCTGGTACTGGTCAACAAGAACCGGGCCCCAACCCTCTTGGCCAACCCCAGCATGTTCAATGTCCCCATCACATTTGTCTTGTAACCATAAGTTAAGGAATACATTTGCCATTTGGGAATAACGATGAGAACAAGACAAATAAATGCAAATTCAGGTTCTTCTGGGGAATGCAGATGCAAGCACAAAATTCCAAACTTCCCATGTGGAGTGTACATTATGGACCCAACACATCATATACATGTAACTGAATAAAGACAGAAAAATTCAATTCTTATCAATGCAACTAAATAAGGAGTGGAAAGGATATGATGGTCTTGATGGGATTGTATTTGTAGTGCACGGGTGACGCGGGGCAGGCGAGGTGGTAGATCTGGTCAACCTCGAGGAGGATGGGCTCGACGACGTCGTGGCGGATGAGCTCGAAGCGCGGATTGCCGATGTGGTGCGCGACGTTCTCCTTGCGGCCCGTGAAGAAGTTGTCGACAACGATGACGCTATCCCCGCGAGCGAGCAGCTTGTCTACAAGGTGGCTGCCGACAAATCCCGCGCCGCCGGTAACGACGACCCGTAGGGAGCGCTGGCGGATGCCGACGGGGAGGCGGCGCGCGGCGGCCGAGACACCGCCGCGAATATTTCTGGTGGAGAATGCTGCGTTGACAAAGGTGGAGGTGGAGTCGGCGCCGGGGTGCGGGGTGAGGGAGGGGTAGAGGAGGAAGAACGAGGAGGCGAGGAGGAAGCCGAGGAGCACGAAGAGGAGGCGCTGCTCGCGGAAGAGGCAGGAGGCGAGGGTGCGCGGGAGCGAGGTGCGGTGGTGGTGCGGGCGGTGCTGCTTGCTCATGCTCGTCTGCCGGTGGAGCTGCTTCATCGTGCGGCGGGGTGCGCTCGCCGGAAACAGAGGCAGAGAGGAGGGGTCGCGAGGCGAGACGAGGGAGGAGCGCGCGGGCTGGCACGTGTAGCGTGGGGCCCGTGGCGAATGCGATGCTTCGTCCTGCGGTGGCTTGTCCCCCGTAGATGGCGCACGTGCGTAGAACCATTGTTTTCTGTCTTGTTAGATTCCCATTTTTATAATGCTATATATAAAGTGAAAAGTGAGAAGCGTCATCGAGCGACCGCATAGCGCAGTGGATTAGCGCGTCTGACTTCGGATCAGAAGGTCGTGGGTTCGACTCCCACTGTGGTCGCATATTTTCTTTTTCATTTTTAACCTTATTTGCCTTTGCTTACCGAAAAGTAAAACTGAACATTTGTATCACCGTCAACGATGGTGTTAGATCAGAAAGTGTTGAGGTTCAGAGCTCAACCGTTCATGTCGGCACCAAAAGCGAGCCGGGAAGCTTGGAAACATGAAAGGTGGCATATTAATGTCTCATAGAAGTGTTACGGGGAAATGCTCTAGCATACAGTTGATATTAATTTTATAAAAATTAGTTTAATTTCAAAAAAAATATAGGATTCAAAATTTTTTCATGCAATTCAAGCAATACTAACTCTATTTAGGTGTCGATTTTCATAGGAATCAGATATAAATTTTATAGAAATTGGTTCAGTTTCACAGAAAAAATATATAAACACTTAAAAACCCCCTCCATTTCAAAAAGAACTATAAATGTACAATACTAAGCATTCCCGGGCTTGTTAAACTAAAAGTTTCTTGAATTTAACTTAATATAATCCATAAAAATAAATTCCTCAGACTAAAAGAGTAGCGTGCTATGATAGTTGAGTGTATCAATAATATTTTTCATATTTAATATTTTATTAACAACAAAGTAAAAAAAACTTTAATTAGATCTAAAAACTCTCACATTTCTGAACGCCTGTTATCATGAGGTCCGTCCGGCGACCAGGAAGTGAAGGCCTTATTTTATGCCCTGGACTGTTCGGCCCAGGAATTCTGACTTTCTTCCCGGTTCCAACACGCATCGATCATGTCTTATGTATGTTTACCGTAGAGCAAATTATTTATTTCTCTCTATTTTAAAAAGCTATACTTTATTTGTGCCTAAAAGTTTTTACTTTTCATATATACCCGAATTTTAAAACTCTATCCTTTTTATCTTTATATATATTTTTTTGAGTTTGTGGGCAATTTTACCCTCAACAATATATATCTCTTATTTACCTTTAAATTGAATAAATAAAAAAATTATTTAGATTTTTCTTTCAGATTAATAGTTAATCAAAAACTAAGACAATATGAATAATATAATAATATAAGAACATAAATACCCAACAACACTAATTTTACATATTATTATATTATTTTGAATGATATTTTGAATGTGTTAAGTTATTTTCTATAATGTGTAAAATTTTATTCATTTATTTAATTTGGAATAAATAAGAGATAGCTTGTTGAGGGCAAAATTGGCTATAAACTCAAAAAATATGAAAAAGAGGATAAAAAAAATAGAGTTTTAAAATTCAGTTATAAATGGGAAGTAGAAATTTTTAAGAATAGCTTCTCAAAACAGAGGAAAATAAGTAATTTGCTCTTTACCATACCAGCACCACCGCAGCAAGAGCATATGGGCGCCGCGCCGCTCATTGTAGTCGTCCCAAGCAATTTCGATTTTTTAAAAAAACCAGACGGTTAGTCGGTCGCCGGTTTTATTACATTACCGAACCCGATGCTACGATGAAATTAGACCGATTTCACCTGTTTTAGAAAAAACCGATCAATTTTGATGGGCCCTGAGCAACAGTAGTGGTAGCACACTGTCACACTGAGAAATCAATCTGGTCTTTGTGCGGCAGCACGGGGCGCATCTTAATTAAAAAACTGTACTACCGTTGTAGCAGTACCGATTCACCTAGTGCCTATTCACTCTCGGTCTGTACCGTACGTGGCCCCGTTGGGAGTGGACTGGTTGACCTGCATCACCGGCAAGTCAAGATAATCGCCACGAGGCCCACGACGCTGCCGCCGCTGGGAGACTGGGATCATGGGATGCCGAGCAGGATGTCAAGGACGACTGTTAAAAAACGAACGTGCAGTCGCCACTTCGGGTTGCGCGTTGGCCCATCGCAACGCGCCTCTGGCGCGAGATGACGAAGCGCACGTTCGCGGCGGCCTCGCCTTTGCGATGGTTCGTGGATGCACAAAATCTCTACGGCGCAGACAGCGATTCCTTGTGCCGGATGGTGGCCGCTCCACTGCCCATTTTACAACTCCAGAAGCCATCAGTCAGTCAGTGGCATCGGAACAAAATTAAGCGTCACTCCTAATTGTTTGCCAAGTGAGCCCACATGTTCTGATAGCACAAATTTTTATTTCTGCTAAGTGGAACCGCTAACTATGCTCTTTAGCTTTTCTCTGTACTAATTCGCTAGAACCACTGGGTGGCACCGTTACACGAAATCGTATATTTTTGAGGCGTAAAAAAACATGCATCTAAAGTTTCCCTCCAAATATATTTAGTTGAATAAACTAGTTTTTAAAATAAAAGGGGATTTTAAAATCTTAAATCCCATTTGGAATGAAAATTTTTTTATATATTTTTTCTGTGAAATTGAACTAATTCTTATAAATTTTTTGAATTTCGAACGAGCCTTAAACTGAATAAGTTTAAACTTTTTTACACCCGTAAGTGTATTTATACACTGCAGAAAGAAACATGTGCGCCTGACAGGGGCACTAATTATTCACGAGGAAAGCGACAAATGGCCATATGCAACGCATACCGGCAGGTGGGCCCACTTCACCAGACCAAGGCCACATAAACAAAGGCTGAAGCGGAAACGAAACGGACCCTTCCTTCATTCATTCATTCATCACACAACACAGCGGCTCAGCAGCGGAGGAGAAGCGAAGGCCGCGATCCTCCTGCTCCGTGTGTGTTGGCCTCGTCGCTTCCGTGCCATCCGCGACTCGTCTCCCACCTCCCATTCCCGCCGTAGCCGCATGCCGCCTTCCCCGTAGCCGCCCGACGACGAGCGCCATGGCCGCCGGGTCCGACAGAGGTGCCACTTTTTTTCCTCCCCCTTGATCCTTGATTGGTGGTCCGGTTCGGTGCGGTTCGCGCTCTGTTGATCGTTCGTTCGTTCGTTCGTTCGTTGAGGGGGTGGCTTTTCGTTGCGCAGGGGACGGCGACCTGGAGATCGGGCCGGCTTCGCCGAGGGCGGAGGGGACGTCGTCGCCGGCATCCGACGCCGGGGGTTCGGAGGAGCCGCCGCCGCCGCAGGACCCGTCGCCGCCGCGGGCGGTGAAACGTCCCGGCCTCGTGATGTCCTTCTCCGGGAAGCGTCTGGACCAGTCCCCGGGCGCGTCGCCGTCGCCGTCGCGGCCGGTGCTGGTCATGTCGCCCTCCAGCAGCCGGCTCGACCAGTCCTCGCCCGCGCGCCCCGTGCTCGTCATGTCGCGCTCCAGCAACCGGCTCGACCAGTCCTCTCCCGCGTCGTCGCCGGCGCCCGCCAAGGCTCCCCTGCTTGTGATGTCCGGCTCCGCCAAGCGGATGGACAGCTCGGGGCCGTCCCAGTCGCCGTCGCCGACGGCGGCGGCCGCCGCGGCGCCGGTGCTGGTGCTCTCCAACTCCGGCAAGCGGATGGACCAGGCGGGCCGGAAGAAGTACGTCAAGCAGGTGACCGGACGGCACAACGACACGGAGCTCCACCTCGCCGCGCAGCGCGGGGACATCGACGCCGTGCGCCAGATCATCGCCGAGATCGACGCGCAGATGACGGGTACCGGGGAGGACTTCGACACAGAGGTCGCCGAGATCCGCGCAGCCATAGTGAACGAGACCAACGAGAGGGAGGAGACGGCTCTGCTCATCGCTGCCGAGAAGGGGTTCCTTGACATCGTCGTCGAGCTGCTCAAACACTCCGACAAGGAGAGCCTCACCAGGAAGAACAAGACTGGACTTGATGCTCTGCACGTCGCTGCAAAAGAGGGCCATCGAGGTGAGCATCTCTCACAAATTTCAATATCATAAACCACTTGTGATTCCAAGTTGAATTCTGCGATAGCTTAATTCCCAGTTGAATGGTCAATGTCATACTATTAGTAACAAACAAAGGAAACGTCAATCTTTTAGTACAAATATGTACTCTGCCTACTCTTTAATCAATCCCAATGGAGTAGTTTTCAGGTGGCCAGTGCTGAAATCGGGAGTATACTAACTCTAGTGTGTCGCTACCTATAGGGCTAGATACAATACAATTACAAGCTCAGACTGCATTCATTTACAGTTCTATCAGTATTATACTTGATTTATAATAGAGAAATAAAGCACTGACGTTTGCTCATAGATATTGTGAAGGTACTTCTGGACCATGATCCATCCCTTGGGAAGACGTTTGGCCAATCAAATGTGAACCCTCTCATAACTGCGGCTACTAGAGGCCACACTGATGTGGTGAACCTGCTGCTTGAGCGAGTTTCTGAACTGGTTGAGCTATCAAAAGCCAACGGAAAGAATGCCTTGCACTTTGCTGCTAGGCAGGGCCATGTTGAAATTGTGAAGGCTTTGCTAGATGCAGATACTCAGCTTGCTCGGAGGACTGATAAGAAAGGACAGACTGCTCTACACATGGCAGTGAAAGGAACAAGTGCTGCGGTTGTTCGAGCGCTTGTGAATGCTGATCCAGCAATTGTCATGCTACCTGATAGAAATGGCAACTTGGCTTTGCATGTTGCCACCAGAAAGAAAAGAGCAGAGGTATTCTTATGCGATTTTTAAATCTAATGTAGATATATGAGCGTCAGTTATTAGTTTCTTTCATACAAAATGCCATGTCGTGCTGCTTACAAATTTAGATCTTCTTCCAGATTGTAAATGAGCTTCTAAGTCTTCCAGATATGAACGTGAATGCATTGACCCGAGATCGGAAAACAGCATTCGATATAGCAGAGGGACTTCCATTATCAGAGGAGTCCCAGGAAATAAAAGAGTGTTTATCCCGTGCGGGTGCAGTCAGAGCAAATGATCTGAATCAGCCCAGAGATGAGCTAAGAAAAACAGTTACTGAAATAAAAAAGGATGTACATACTCAGCTTGAGCAGGCAAGAAAAACCAACAAAAATGTGTATGGCATAGCAAAAGAGCTGAGGAAACTCCACAGGGAGGGGATCAACAATGCAACCAACTCGGTCACTGTTGTGGCTGTGCTCTTTGCTACTGTGGCATTTGCTGCTATATTTACGGTGCCAGGTGGTAACTCTGATGACGGCGTAGCAATAGCTGTGCATGCGGTATCCTTCAAGATCTTCTTCATCTTCAATGCCATTGCACTATTCACATCATTAGCAGTAGTGGTGGTCCAGATTACTCTTGTTAGGGGTGAGACTAAAGCAGAAAGGCGGGTCATTGAGGTCATCAACAAGCTGATGTGGCTGGCTTCAGTATGCACCACGGTTGCGTTCATATCCTCCTCGTACATTGTGGTGGGGCGACACTTCAGATGGGCTGCGCTTCTGGTGACCCTGATCGGTGGTGTGATCATGGCCGGTGTGCTTGGTACAATGACATACTATGTGGTGAAGTCCAAGCGCACACGTTCAATCAGGAAGAAGTCGAAGTCGACAAGGAGGAGTGGTTCAAACTCATGGCAGCACAACTCAGAGTTTTCCGACTCTGAGATCGATCGGATATATGCTATATGAATCCGGTCCCAGCTGACCCCTCCAAATTTTCTGGGCAGTGATACGGCACGGATGTAATTATGAACATGATCATGAACCCTGAGATACCATGGGTCAACTGTATACATTCCAATAAGCTCGGTGTAAACTGCCATCCCCCTTGTTCCTGAATCAGCCATTGGCTATGTACATTACTGCAGATAGATTGGTCATCAGAAATATATATAAGCAGTTTGTGCTGTGCTCCTTATGCACGGCCTTAATCAAATCCATCTCAACCTTTTGTCAATATAGGGGCAGTGGCATGATGTATATGTGTCCTGCATTTGTTGTTCTGTTCTTGGAGATGCTGGAGAAGAGATAGAAGAAAGGCATGCCTTTTTTCCACTCGTTTTCCACCGCACGTGAGAAGCGAGAAATTTGCCGTTCTGATGTGCTGTTGCTTGGAGTGTGTTTCGCGCGTAGGACAGGACAACCTTGGAGGTGGACTGGTGGAGTGCGCTGCAAAGTCACGGCGATGGAGACGGGCGATCGGGATTTTGGGTGCGCCTGATTGCAACTTGATCGCCGTGTTCTGTCTTGCTCCGGTGCTGGAGAGTCAGATGGTAAAAAGATTCGAGAATAAAAATGACGCTAGAGGCAGTGGTTGCGGTCACGCGTTCCCAAAGCGGGAAATGTGACGTGCAGGATAAAGGTATTGGGAGTGGACTTGGTTGACCTGTTAATCTTATCTCCAGTCATATTCGTACTTGATTGAGTATTTACTACCGCCGCAATGAATCTATGATGGTGTTAAATTGAGGTTTCTTGTAGGACCATGCTAGACATAATTTAGCAGTACTGATACAGTTTTGAGCACACAATTAGCTGTGCATTTTTACAGTTCAGAAAGGATCAGAGCACTAGAGAAACCTAGTTAAAAAGCTCTGCACAACAATAGAATGCTCGCTTTACAATTGTTGCCGTTGGTTTCTTTCCTTCGCCACGAAGGTCGCTGGTGCGCCACCACCAGCACAAAGATTTTCAATTTGGAGCTTTATTATGCGTATGCGAATCTTGTAAAGCTCAAGATGCAGCGCCTGCGCCTTCTAGGATCTAAGGCTGAGGCTTTTGTGGTATACTAGTACAGACCTGGCCTACAATACTTTCATCTCAATGCCAACATCAGTGGCTGACGTGGATGAGGACGCATCGGTGCCGCGTCAACGGTCAACGTCCACATTTTCCTCCATCGTCCTGCAACAGACGCCTAGTCGTCACCGATCCAATGAGCTGACGGAAAATGACGTGACAAAAATAAATACTCCCTCCGTTTTTTAATTGATGTCGTCGTTGACTTTTAAACTTAATTTTAATTATTTATTTTATTCAAAAAATTTACTCGAATGCGTGAAATTTTAAATTGTGATTCAAATAACTCCAATGATAAATCAAATTATATCAAAATATGTGAAATTTATCAAAAAAAATTGAATAAAATGAATAATCAAAGTTGAATTTAAAAATCAATCAACGACGACATCAATTAAAGAATGGATAGAGTATATACAGATAGCGAAAATGTAAGAAACTAACAAAAGCGCTACAAACGAAACTGGGTCAACAAACCATGCATCGCCAACTGCTTAATAACCATAGCTAAAGCGTCGGTGACGTACTATCCACGCCAGGGATCGCAATTAGTCATGTGGGGTTTCTTCATTTAGGAAGAAGAAAACGATCGAAGAAAGCTTTTATCGGGACAAGATACTGTAAAACACAGCATAACTTACATTTCTCCATGCCTGCTCGTGCTTTGATTCATCTGGGCATTATGTAATCGGCCGGCCCGGTTTCTTGTCTTCCCCAGCGCATCGCCTTCCCGTGGATTAGGGGCGGCCGGCATGGCTCACGTGGACGCCGCGAGGATGCTCAGAGGAGTTCACGCCGGAGTGTCTATTCCTGCCCGGCTAGCTCCATGTGTGCTGTGCCTGTGACCGCCCAATTGGCCCGTCGGGATGGCACTGGAGATTAGATTCTGCTGTATTTTATTCTTTATCCTCCATCATGTGCACTATCTTTATGTTCCTCCATTGGAAGTCCGTCATGTGTCCCCTGGGCTTTGTTGCGATTATGTGCTTTTCGATCCCCTTGTGTTTCTTATGTGGCGCTGCTGATTGATTCTTCTTTATGCCCGAGTTTGAGGTGGAAATGGGACGGCTTTTGGCGTGTGATTGCGTAGTACGAAAGCGGAAGATGGTTGATTGAAAGGTTGAAGAGGCAACCGCGTTGCGATCGGTTTGTATGCTTTTTTTNNTTTTTTTCTGGTGCAAATTGAGGTGCTTTTGTGTGGGTAGATGAAGTGGGGAGGGCACTTGCATGGCACTAAGCAGCATCCTTTTATGTTTTGTTCAGACTTTATTATTTTCCCCCGACTTTTGTGTCATCTTTCTTGGTGTTATTTCAGGCCCTGCCCTTAAACTTTGAAACCTTTCCAAAGATTTTAATTCCACAGAAAGCTTTCTAGAGTGAGTTGGAATTCGGAGATTTGGCAGGCGAATTTGCCAAGTGGATGCAGACGAAACGAAAACGCAGAGAAGAAAAAAGCCGTGGCGTCACTGTGTCAGCGCCCGTCATCAGCCCCGCGGGCAGCAACCCGGTGGCGCGCGAGCTGAAGAAGCAGCAGGTGAGCGACATCAAGCACGCGGTGCGCTCGCAGCTGGAGTAGACGCGGCAGACTCGCGTGCGGATGCAGGGCATCGTGATCGAAGCGCATCAACAAGCGCCACGAGGAAGGCCTGAAAAACGCCATCAACTCGACGAACGTGGTGGCCGACTGGCCGTGCTGATCGCGACGGTGGCGTTCGCGGCGATCTTCACGGCACCCGGGGAGAACAAGATCGTGTGCGTGGCCGTGACCTGACCATCATGGGCGCTATCATTCTGGTGACCACAATCGGCACCGCGCTCTGCTGTAACTGGGTCATCGCGCGCCGGATGGAGGCCAAGCGGACGCGCAGCAGGAATCGTTCCTCGCTCAGCCGCTCCCGATCCTTCTCCTGCTCCGGCTTGTCGGAGGGCGAGTTGATCGACGAGGAGTTGAAGAGGATGTACGCCATCTGATAGAGAACTGACGCTTGCCGCTTCGCTATGGTTACGTGCCGTGGCGCGTGCAGGGCTAACAATTTTTCTGCATCGCGTTCAACAATTCGCTGGTTGCTGAGAGAGAGAACGAAACTAACCGCACATTTAGATGCATAAAAGATACGACGAGTGATTCTACAAAAGTATCAAGCAAATAATCCGCGATTAGAACTGAACTGTACAGCTTCACGTGTGTGTACTGCTAAGCTGAGATGAGCTGTTCGCCTGTTCGGGCCATTATAGCAGTAGACTAGCCCACGGCCCATCTGCACGACACCTACAAGAGTGGGCACGGGCCCAATTGTAGGGTATTGCTACCATGCAAAATATACACGGGCCTTAGTGTGATTCTCAAACCAATGGATTGCTCTTTCTCCCTGTCTGTGCTCTTAAGCACTTTTTTTTTTCTACGTAGTAAAATATCTTCAGCAGAGATGGTTATACTACGTGCAAAATGATAAATACACTCAGAGTTGTTTTTTTTTATAAATTCAACAGAACAAATTTCTCTTCAAACACGCTTTACAAATCTAACGATTAATCTCTTCCGAATCTCTATTTTTGACCCACAAAATACATTGTTGGTCAACCGGCAGAGTAGCTATTTGGTTATACATTTTTGGGCCCACAAAATCCCATCGTTTGTGGTGGAAGATGAACCAGGTTTATAGGAGATTCTGTTTTTTTTCATCTATTATGCACGACGTAGGCAACCGAAGGCAAATCGTTCGAGTTGATTAAGAAGAACGACTGCGCCGCGGTTGGCGACAAGCCGCAGAAGCAGCAGGTCAGCGTGAAGCGAGGTGAGCCCACGGGCTAGCAGTATTACGTTCTCCATCCTGGACCCGAACATCGCCGTGATCGTGCAGATGGTGTATTGCTCTGCCTCGGCGCTGTGATTGTGCAGACCGTGCCGCCGCGTCTCATTGCTACTGCTCTGCCTCCGCGCCGCCGATCCGCCTCGGCGCCACCGCTCCGCCCCTCCGAGCCGCCGCGTTTCGGCGTCACTGCTCCGCCTCGGCGCCCCAGCCCCGTACGGAGCCGCCGCGTCACATGAAGCAAGCAGTGCCGATGCGTATCGGCACCACCGCTCCACCTCGACGCCCCCGCTCCGCCTCTCAGAGCCGTCCCGTCGCATGAAGCAAGCACAGCCGTCACGTCTCACTGTCACTGCTCCGCCTCGGTGCCCCCACTCCACCTCAGCGCCTCAACTCCGCCTCTCAGAGCTGTTGCGTTGCGTGAAGCAGTGCCCCCGCTCCGCCTCTCTGGGCGCCAACGCTCTGCGCCTCTTTGCGCCGGCCAGCGAGTGATTCTCCAGTTAGTACGTCCCTCCGATTTCAGTTCTCTGTCAACCTGGTTTAAATTTTTAAATGGTGACGAATAATGAGAAACGTATAATTTTAAATTTAATATTTTTTCTTTTGATCGTAGCGTTAGCATGGATATCAGTGCTAGTATTTGTAAAATCTTCTTTGCTATACATTTTTAGAGCTGTAAATTGTCTTTGAGAAATAAAAGGCACCGGTGCTAGACAATAGTCTCAATGTTTATAACGGTATAAGGGGAACAAAATCATCTTATTCTTGTTACAAAGTAGATGTTGGTTCTATCATATTAATGTATCGCTTAACTAACCAATAATGTTGCTTTAGTTTGATATTTGTGAAAAGAATAATTAGTTTAGCTAATGCCTTTCAGATGTACTTACTGGAGAAGTTAGTACATGCCATTGAGGGCAGATCTGAAACACTGAAAAAAGTAGTTACCGGCTCTGTACGGAGACAAACCTCTCCAGCAACCGGGCCCGCGGAGTTGACCTTGCACAAGAATACAGCTACGGTTTCGTACACCTCTGGGCTGGAAGAAGTGTCTCCTACTGTCCTACAGAGCCGAGACACGTAACGCCTGCCCCTCTCTGTCCCCACGGGACAACGACCCATGCACACCAACGTGCCGCGCCTCGGTACCCTCGCAAATGCAAAAGCACGGCCGCAAAACCTCGCTCCGGTTGCCATCGCCTTTGCTGCTCGCGTCACAGCCTGTGCGTTACGTTGGAGAACAGTGAAAGGCGCATGCGTCCGGCCACATGCCGGAACCGGGCCAGCCGCGGGTCATCCCTTATCGCCGTGGTTGGAACCAAATCCAAAAGGCTCTCAGGGAGTCATGGTACCGGCAGTGCTAGAGTAGAGTCTACTGCGATTTCTTTCCGCAGGTTAACCGCGCCGCTCAACTCACGTCACCACGCCGTGCATGCATGTGAGGCTAGGTCGAGCAGCAAAGGTCTTTCTACGCTCTTCCTCCCCTGCACCTTTTACCCGCTACTCGAGTGCCTTTGCCGACTGCCATGGCGGCTCTGCCTGGAGAGAACGGGGGTAGGGTAGGGCGGCGAGAGCCCAGCGCGCAAAGGTAATTGCTGCCCGTGCAAAGGAGCTTTAGCGACGTCGTCTTTGCCTCCAAAGCTTGAAATTTCTGGCTGCTTTGCATGCCGATTCTTGCCACTGATTCCATCATTCGACCGGGTGATAGAGATTGGCGCTCCAGTAACATCTAGCGAAAGCTCAGCGTGCACCACTTGTCTTTGTGTAGTACTAGTAGTAATCAAGATTTGGTAACAGGGGACGGAACAAAACATTCTCGTCATGGCCGTCCACATCGAGATCCCATGCGGTCAAAGAAGTTAAGGCATGCTAGTACAGCAGTACAGTAGCGCCACCGCACTGCCGGAACGCCGTGACAAACACAGCAGGTGGTATGGTCGTCTCTCCGGTCCGGTCGGTCATGTGCGCCGGCCGGCCACCCGCAGCAACGGCACCACAAATCCGGCCGTGACTCGCGACCGGACCGGGAGAGCGTAGTGCGGGTGGTTGCGCGGCTTCGTCGCCTCACCTTTCCGGCCTTTGATGATGCCCTGGCTTTCGCCGGTGCCGATCTATCGAATCGCGCGCTTTTCCTCCGGGCTCGCGCCTCGCATGATCGCAACGCCACCGCGTCGTCGCGATCCGTCTGCGGCGGCATCATTCCGCCAATCCGCCGCCGCGCCGCGAGGACGAGGTCGACGTGGTTGTGTGTGTGGCTGCGCGCTTTACTCGCACTGAATGAGCCGGCGGCAGGTCGTCAGGCGAATGGCGATCCTGAGCCGGCCGGCCGACTAGCAGTAATGCCGGTGATGACGACGTGATCCTATTTTTGCTACGGAAATAGCGTCATCTACAGCACAAGTGCCGGCCTGGCCCCGCGTACGTACGTGTTCCTGAAGCCGAGACCTCGAACGAAACATGTGCGTTCAGAAATTCTTTCTTTTCTACTGCTCCTATCTGGTGACTGAATAATTGGACAGACAAGATGAGATGGACAATGGTTTGAAATGCACTTATGTGCAGGAACTGGATGGAGGTTGATCTGCGTAAGCGAGAAAAAAGCGGAGCTCTTCACATTATTGGGATCACTTTCGGAGTCCATTTGCACATGTCACTAGTACTCATTGCTAATAGTAGCAGTAGGCTGGCGCGGATCGAGTCGGATTGCTAGGCCAGGAAAGCGGCGGCCCGGGGCGGAGGGTGGCGGCGTCGCTGACGCTCTTCCGGATGAGCCCGAGCTGCTGCTGCGACCGCTTGCAGTAGGCGATGGCGCCCTGGATGAGCCCCTCCGACTCGGACCCCGCGCTGTTGCTCCTCTTCAGAGCCGGGCCGGCGCCAACGCCACCGCCGGCGCCGGAGAGTCTCCTTGCCGAGGACGAAGAAAAACACTGCTTTGGCACCGGCGCCAGTGCCGCTGACGGTGACGTCGCCGCGTGCCGCCACCTGATCACGCCGGAGAAGGACTTGCGTTGGCAGGCGGCGGCCGTGGCGTGCTCCTCCTCGTCCATCAGCTTCTCCTGCTCGATGCTGCTCCTCAGGGTGGTCGGCGCTGCCTTCCTGTCGCTGGCCCTGAAGCCACCGTTGCCGTTCTTGATTTCGCCAAACGGCGCCTTGTAGGAGCTGGTCATCTTGCTCTCTCCGTATGGCGTCGCCCTGGCCCTGACACGGACGGGCGCGCCGTGGCATCGCTTGTCGTCGGAGCACGAGGTCCTGACGAACAGTGACCGGAAGAACGCCCTCGACGCCTGCAGCTTCGCCTGGACCGTCCGCGCGGCCTTCCTGCGCCGGGAGCCCTCCACCGCGCGCGCCCTCGCCGCCGGCTGCGCGTCGCGGAACTCGGCGGAATGTGAATGCTGCTGCAGCGGAGCAACCGTTGCGGCGCTCCTCCTGCCGCCACCGCAGCCACCGCTTCCGGCATCAACTTCCTGCGTCTTGGCCCCTATCTTCGTCACGGCCTTGTGCGTGGCCGCCGCCACCTCGCGTCGGTAGAGCAGCTCGTCCGCGCAGCTCCGGCGCATCCGGAATTCGAACACTCCGCAAGAGCTGAGATCCAGGTCGATATACTCCTCCTCACCGAAAAAATGCACGCTGGCAGCGGAGACAGATGTGGCTGCTGCTCTCGTCATTGCTGCGCCGCCTTGCTGCGCCGTCGCTCTGGGGCACATTGCCTGCTCCGATGGGCCGAGCGATATGAGGAGGCAGTGTCAGGGGTTTGAAAATTTTTATGGGCAAGCAATGGCAGCGGCAGTGTGTGGCAATGCAGGGAGGGATCCAAGAAAACAGAATGGTGGTGGGGGTGGGAAGCCTGGACCCTGTCTTGGAGGCTGCTCAATGAATGATGCCAGGGTTTGTCTTGTGCTCAGCTCATTCCTACTCACAATATCAGATGTGGATGTGCTCTTCCTGCAGGGATCTAGCAGTTGTACTGTTATGCATATCATAGTATTTGTAAATTGGAAAATATAAAACAAATTATCAAATATAAAGTATAAGCAATCACACTTTACAAAAAGCAAGCAGTAAGCAGATTTGGCTTTTCATTGACAGTTTACCCAAAATATGTTTGAAAAAGCTCCTTCCTGACTGTCACTGGCTCACTACATACCCCACCTCCATCCAAATTCAACAGAAGCTGGAGTACGTAGTATAGAACAGATGACGTTTACTGCTTGTTTACTCCATGCATGGTGGTACATGGTGAGCACGTATGACAAAAGCCGAGGTTGACAAAGCTAGGGCAATGCCTTCTTTGCGCAGAGAAAGGGTCGAGAGCTTCTTTTGTTCCTTTGCGTTCTTTTAGCGCCTGTGATCTTTCCGCTGTCAACTAAAGTTGAAGAAAAGAACAAAGGCAAAAAAGGATGAAGATGCAGACGGGTAAGTAAAAGAGAAAACGGTTTACTTTTTCAATGTCAGGACGGAGCAGTAAAATGGATGCGTGTTCACGTATGGGGTTCCCAGTCCCTTATGTACTTTCATATGTCCAGGCTGATGAAATCCAAATCCAAATATACTCTCTCTCAGTTTTTTAATCGATGTCGTCGTTAATTTTAAAATTCAATTTTCATCATTCGTCTTATTCAAAAAATTTGCTCAAACGTGTAAAAATTTAAGTTGTGGTTCAAATAACTCAAATAATAAATCAAATTATATTAAAATATATAAAATTTATTAATTTTTTTAATAAAATAAATAGTTAAAATTAAATTTAAAAATCAACAACGATAACAATTAAAGAACGGAAGGAGCATACCCTAAAAAAGTTTGAGCAGTAACGAGCTTTCAAATGTATCCTCTCCATCCGTTAAAAATTGTTATCGCCGCGCATGAGATGAGCCTTGCGCCTTCTAGTTCAGCGGCGGCCTGGACTTGTGGTGGACGACGGTACTGCGCTCGCCTCTCACCTCCACGGGGAGTGTCTCGTGCGGCGAGGGAGGCAGGAAGAGAAAAAAATCCTATGATATCGGTTGAGTGGAGTATTTAGAATTTTACAAAGGGTATGAAAAAAAAATTTAGAGCTGCACAAGATAAAGATAATAATAAATATGATAGTAGCGACAGTCACTGAATGCTAGAAGAGAAAAAATACTGAGCAAACAACACAGCGCTTGTCTTTTTCATTCGAGATGCCAAAAAACCACCTCATACGGTTAAACTTTAGTCTAATTTACTTAGGTCTAAAAAACATGCGATATAAAAAAAATTTAACTTGTAAATACATCATAAGCTCAGACTCGTAACAGAGAGAGAAATATTAAAAAAAACCAAATATTTTATCACTACAGACCACAAGTTATATCCTTTTATCAAGTATTTTGTCATTTAAAATTAAATGTTTCATGTATTTCGTTTGAAGATTTTAACAAAACTAAATGTATTTGGTGTCAAAATCACGGTGGAGCAAAGACATCTAAATAGAAAAGGTATTAGTTAAAATGGTTAATAGATACTTAAACCGAGTACGTAAACATTAATTTAGATACTTAAATAAAAAATACAGTCTAACATAGACCTATATAAATATCTAAAATTTAATTATTGTTGTCTCTATCAAATCTGATATATATATATATATATTTTAAGATTATCTATATATCTGTTAAAATTAAAACTTTAAGTGACATATGCATTAAAACTAATTTGAGTTAAAAATTTTAAGTTTGTCGCGATATATCTGGTCCCACCCGGGGTACGCCAGTGATATCGGTTCTACGTGGTACTAAAAGGGTAAGATCTAATGCCATACAACACAAAATTTTTGCCCGGCAGGCGGAGGGAATGCGCCGGTGCGAGCGGATTGCTTTGCCCGCCTTCCCGGTGGCGGCGCGCGGCCGACGAACTTGTTGGGATTGTGGGTGAAACTCGTGCCGTGTTGCGGGATTTTGGTCTTTGGCAGCGGGCCTCAGCTGAGGCAGACGATCGGCCCACGTTCAACGTTACAGGATGCTACCATTTCCGTGCACGTGATTTTACTTATTTTGTTGATATACTTGTGCATTCTATCATACTGCATACAAAGTAGCAGATGTTAAACCTCTTATTTTCTCAACATTCCATGTGATTTTGCAGGTTATCCTTGACAGCCGGCAAATATCAGGTAATCCCTCCGTTCTAATTGAGTTTTCATTCTAAATCCGACCACAAAAATTAATGAGAGTGAAAAGATAGAAAGCGTTGAAAACGAGAAGTAAAAAGGTAGTAGAAATAAAGATGTAAGAGCATTAGAAATAGATAAATGTGTATTAAGAAATAAGGATGATAAGTAAATCAGAAAAATATGAAAATGCTAGAATAAAAGTAATTTGAAATAGAGGGAGTAAACTCCGATGGACGGACGGGTATTGAGGGCAAACCTGAAGTTTTACCATTTCACCTCGGAAGAACTGTCGGAAATCAAGCGGTCAAATGGAGTGGGTTTTAATAAGGGCAATGCTAAGATAGACTAATCCTTGTTTTTTTACCTCTTAAGAGGTGAACCATCCGTTAAATCTGACCATCGAATTTTGAAAGAAAAAAATTACGAAATGTAATGTACGCTCAGCAGACAGAGGATTCATAGATAGCGCCGATTTCTTTCATGTAACTGCGAGAGACAATCTCTGGCGATGCTGTCTACGAGTTTCTTTCCCGGTGATGGAGTCGCAAGATTTCTTACCCCTTCCTGGACGCAAACATTGCAGCTCGTGCGCCTGCCAGCGTCGACGCGGCGACGATGGTGGAGCCGGCTCGTGCGTACTTCAGCGTCGACGCACGATCCTGGAGTCCTCGACGTGGTGGCGAAGGAGCAGGGGGAGGCAACTTCATGCAGTTCGTGAAGCATCCTGAAGTCAACGCTGTGTCCTTACGAATTGTTAATTTTCGGCGGTAGATTGAGGCACGGACTACCTGTGTTATTTTATTTCATGAATATTTGTGGCATTTGATCTATTTCTTAATTATTTACAGTTCAAGTGTTATTTTTGTCTCAGATTATTGAAGCATTACTAGTGCAATAAATGTAACTTTCTAAATATATGAAATGTGTTTCTTTTCAAAACTAAAAGAGTTAATTTTCTTAATTGTCAAACTTGTTGATTTACTTTCAATTTAAATTTAAATATTATAATAATTATTAATTATTTTAGTGTTTTTACCATTTATAAAGTAAAAAAACTATTTTTTTAGATCCGTGAAAATAAACGGCTACATTTATTTGGTATACCGTAGAATCTGCCCTGTAATAAAACATCATATTGACCTTGAGTCCTTGAGCGCTCTGCCTTGCGAACTGTGCTTCTTGTTTCCTTGTTTCATTTGGGAGATGAGATGCGACGCTCAGCTTGCTTCGGCGCTCGTTGACTCGCTCCCATATTCCCGATCTGCAGCATCACGGACGCGCGTCCCTGATCGACGATGCGCGGTTGGATTCATGGCCAACGTATTGGGGGCCACGCTGGCGCTAATGGAGTGTACTGGCGGGGGGCACTCTATGTGCACTGTCGTGGTGCTTTTGTAATGAGGTACTCTTAACCTGAGCTAAATTTCTACTCATCGATGCACGGATGTCCTCTCTTTTTTGCTTATTTGTTTCTGCAGATAGAATCATGGCATTGTTTTAGCCTTTTTTTACATCAACATTCCTCAACATCTCTGTTGAATGTTTCTTGAGTAAATTTCATAAAACTACAAGTATTTTATCTATATTATCACAAAACTACAGAATTAAGCTTTAGTTTCAGAAAAGTATAGATTTGCTACAGTAATTTTATCGACATATGTATAGAATTTGTAGTTTTGTGGTAAATTGAACATAAAATCTGTAGTTTTATGATAATTTAGATATAAAATCTGTTGTTTTGTGAGAAATTAGATACAAAATATGTAACTTTATGAAAGTATAGCTTAAATCTGTAGTTTTGTGAATAATATTAATAAAATATATGTAGTTTTGTAAAATTTACTCATATTTTTTTTTTGCAGGTTATCCTTGACAAATGGTACTTATCAAGTGATTAAAACACCAACATACACAGAAGAATGCCATCACACAAGGTTTTTATCTTGGAAGATCTCAGAAGGGGGTGTACTTTGCATCGATTCAGGATTACTCCCAACTTCAGGTTTGGATTCTCAATGAATCAAATGGCCAGACAGTTTCGGTACTGAAGCATGATATTGACCTTGACCCTTATGGCTCGCGGGTAGCACCACTATATTCTAATTATCATGAGCTAGTTGATGGTCCTTGGGTTTTAGCGGATGAAGATAACGATAATGATAATAACATGGTGCTGCAGAAAGATACTAATTGCGAATGGAACTCTGACGAAGATGACAATGGGCAGCAGAGAACACACATTGACTTCCTTGGTTTTCACCCTTACAAAGAGATTGTATTCTTGATGGGATCTTTTATTGGAATAGCCTACCATTTGAATACGTCGAGAATCCAGTATTTGGGAAAATTACGCCCAAATGATTACTACTACACGCATGCCGCAGGTGTATATGAATCGTTTCCGTATACCCCCTGCATGACCGGACACCCTCCAGAAACCAACCAAGAAAATCATCCAGACAATCAACAATAGTATCGCAGACTATTAAGCTGGATCAAATGTCCTCATCCAGATGCTCGATCCGTATTTCTGATTAGTACCTGCTTCTTTATTCTTATGATTTCGATCTTATCAGTATGTCTGTCATGCATGTACATATGCTAATATTTATTTTATGATGATTTTTGGGCTAGTATGTAATGTAATTCTGTAAACAGTTATGTATTTGCACAATTATTCAACGAATCAAGAGCACGTTTTCTAGTAGTATTTCGTAGAGAGAACTTTTCTGTGCCGTTGCATTGTAAAATGCAAAAGCAAGAAAGTGCTTTGCCAGAGATGTTACAATGTTTGAGTTAACTGCAGTGATACAATCTAATAGTTAAAAATAAAGATATCTAATCAAAAGTATCAAATTGCTATTGCTAGATTCAATAATAAAATGATGAACCCAATGCCAATTTTTAAAAATAGTGAATCCGATACCAAATTCTTTTTTCTGTTTTCCTTTTCATAAGTATACTTGAATTGGTCCACCGCTTCAACTGCATTTTTTTTTCTAAAAAAAGAACTGCATCCTCTGAAACCAGAAGCGGGACCAAGTGACCGAGAACATAACCAGACTCCAGCGCCTAAAAATTACTCCTTTCGTTCAAAAATATAATTATTTTTAAATTTAATCAAATCAAACTTTTATCACTTTAACTACTAATAATATATAATTAATAATATTTTGTTATATAAAAATTATATTTTTTAAATTTATCATAAAATAAACTTTCATAAAAATATATTTTTATACTAAAAATTATATAATTTGCTAAATATTATTAGTAATAGTTAAAAAAATTTGATTTTATTCAAACCTAAAAATGCTTATTTTAAAACAGACCATAAAATATTGCAGTTTTGATACCATAAAACGTGCGCCCACTGCGTACAAAATTCTCCAGCCATCCTGTGTACAACAAAAAATACATATTGCAGTTTTGATTCTGTATGTAAAGTTCAACAAACTTTGTACATGCTCAAGTACAGAAGAAAGTATTGTAGTTGCCAGGAGAGTTTTAGATCCTCCTGCATTCTTATACAACAGCCTGAACAGGGCACCGTAGCAGACGTAAACAGATAAGCATACACCAGGGCGACAGTAACTTTTGCTCAACAGAACAAAAAGTGGCAGAAAAATATGTTGCTCGAATTCTTGTTACAATGAATAAGTGCAGTCTGTTGAGCTTGCCATCCGATTATGAGTTCTATATAATAGACTAAGTTGTCCTGAAAGGTCATATACTTAAATCTAAAACACTCAGAAAAGAATAAGAGCCCTTGAAACTCAAAAACAATGGCGTTTCACATCGAATACCGATTCCCCGTGGCACTATTAGAGATCGAATACTGATGATTACTAGCACCTACTCTGCCTTCCTCTTTCCTAATTGCTTTCTGGCACGTGCTGTGAGGCACCGTCCCACAAATTTGAGAACCTCATCAATCAGCACCACTGGGAAGGCAACTGCTATTACCAAAAGCCATTCGTTGAAACTGAGGGGCACGATGCCGAATACTTGAGCAAGGAAAGGCACGTAGAGGATCAGGAAATGTAGACCAAAAGACACCGACATGGCCAGAAGAAGCCACGGGTTAACCCATGGGGGCATGCTCAGAAGGCTACCATCCTCCGACAAGGCATTCAGTGAGTTGAACATCTCAATGGCCACCAAGACAGATAAAGAGAGAGTTGTAGCTTTGATCTTGCCACCCTGGAAGTAGTCGCACGCGTTCTCATCAAAGCTAAATGTACGTGCTCCTGCAGTGAATGGTGACACCTTGAAGCCCTCCCATGTTGAGCACTGGCCCCAGTTTGAGAGCTGGGAGTATGACACAAGAGTGTGGCCGTCACTAGCCAGGTCGATTCCCAGGAAAGAACCATGTGTATACCAGATGACAAAAATTCCCACTGTTGCAATACCAACATAAAGGCCAATAACCTACACATGCAAAGGACAAAGATCCCAAGTAAGTACAGCAACTCATTACCACAATAGCGTCCAGGTATTATTTTGAGCTAGCCATCTAAAAATAAAAAACAGTAAAGTGCAAGGCACTTCAACCGATTCTTATTATGCTCAAACACACATTCACACTTCAGTTTTTGTTAGCTAACCACATCAAATTTCTCCAGTTTTTGCTTTGTACACCTGCACATTTTCCTTTTTTTTTCCCTTCAGTTGCAGATCAGTTAGAGCAGCATTGAAGTCATTGACCACTGACTGGCTTCATACAAGTCACCTCTCAGAAGTTGCACATATATTTATGAGCGATGAACTTGCAAGTATGTAACCACTTTTTAATCATCTTTGTAACTAACCATATTTTTTGAAGTCATTAAATCTCAATCTAAGTGGTTATCCTTAAAATCAATAATGTTGCTACATGCTGAGTATTAACTCCTGAACTATTCGTCATGTTATAATTTGCCAGAAAAAACCTTAAACATTAGTTGATACATTGAATGTCATGAAACTTCAGGCAAGCGTTCTATGCACTGGTCTTGTTTGAGTTCCAATAAAGATACCATTTTAGGATCACTCTCTTAATATTCATCATGAAAGGATTTAGATAAGCTTAAGAAGTATGTAGGTGTCAATTGGTTAAGAGCTTCATTGGACCAAGAAAAAATGGGCCCACCATACTAACTCAAACCATTTGAGAAAAGAAACGATATGCACATGTCCACTGGAATAACATACCATATAACGAAAGAGGATCCAAGGAGTTATCAAAGAGTCGTCACTTCTTCGAGGAGGTTTCTTCATAATATCTTTATCAGGTGGGTTGAAACCCAGAGCTGTTGCAGGAGGGCCATCTGTAACAAGATTGACCCACAAAAGTTGCACAGGGATGAGGCCTTCTGGAATGCCTAAAGCTGATGTCAGGAATATGGATGCAACCTCTCCGATGTTTGAGGAGATCATGTATCTGCAATGTCACAGTTCAAATGAGCTCAATGGATTACAGTTGAGTTTCATCAGTGCTTAAGCAAGATGAAGGACTAGAAACAGCTTATCTGAGAACAGACCTAATAAAAGCTTTCATGTTATTGTAAATAGATCTCCCTTCACCAACAGCTGCAACTATTGTGCTGAAGTTATCATCTGCGAGCACCATATCTGAAGCTTCTTTGGCAACCTGACACAAGTTTACAGGAAAAGGCAATGTCATAAACCCTTCCAACGAAATGTGAGAAAATTTCAACAGTAAATGAATAACCCATACCTCAGTCCCCGTGATACCCATTGCTATTCCAATATCCGCCAATTTAAGAGCTGGTGCATCATTCACCCCATCACCAGTCATTGCAACCACTTCACCATCTTCTTTGAGCAATCTAACTACCTCCTGCTTGTGTTTTGGTTCTGCCCTGGAGAAAAGAAGGCCACCTTGTTCACTTAATAGCTTCTTTTTGTCAGAGTATGCCATGAATTCCTTTCCCGTGAAGCTCTTTGAACTGATATCTTCATCGGGACTAAAAACCCCAATTTCACGGCATATCGCCTCTGCTGTTTCTTTGTTGTCACCTGTTATCACCATAACGCGTATTCCAGCAGCTCTGCAATCTTCAATTGCTTTGTGGACTTCCTCTCGGGGAGGATCCTGTCATAGTTGAGTGTTTGTTATAGGGTTACAGGCTTCTAAGAATGAAAAAGCATATAAATACAGAATGGTAAAACAAATCATGAAGTACAATTTCTCACCCTTAGGCCAACAAAACCACAAAAAATCATGTTACTCTCAATGGAAGAGTAGAATGAAGGGTCAAGAAGATATTTGTGAGCTGCATGATCTTCTCCATCATAGGTTGCAAATTCTCCCAAATCTTCCTTGTATGCAAAACCCAAACAGCGCAAAGCACTAGCAGACATTTCACGGAGTGTAGATAATATGAGTGCCTTGGCACCATCATCCAAGAGCACAACAGATCCATCAAGCAACTGAATATAACCACATCTCTCTAGTAAATTTTCCACTGCTCCCTGCAAAGTTTACTTTCACCATGAATCACTGATGCGAAAAGCAGAAATATTGCAGAAACATCATAGATAACAAAAATGCATGCATCATTAATCGGATGAAGTGGCAAAAACATCAACTGCAGAAACATAATATATATAAATGAAGCAAAAGAAAAGTATGAGTGGTAGTATAGCAAATTGGCTTGATGAAATGTTGCACCCATTATACGAAGAAAAAGGGAGCAGCAAATCGGACTGCAGGTGATTACTCGGAGCAGTGACAAATGGCAATGAGCTAAATGCAGAATGTACGCTAATGCAGCAAAAGGAGAACTAATGAAAAATTCATAATACCTTGACAAGCAGCAAATTCTTCCCGGTGTCCGCTTTCACAATAACTCCCATTGATTTCCTGGTACGATCAAATTCCAGGATAGCTACTCTCTTAGCAGCATTGCTCCACCACTGACAACATCCTGTAAACACCAAAGAATAGAATTGTTACTTGTTCCTGAAGTATTCCATACAATGTTTTTACATGGAACAGAGGAATCAACATACTCAGCAAATCAGATGAATCAAGAGATGGAGTATAACCACCAGGAAGCCCCATTTTCTCAACCAACACCTGCCACAGGTAACAGTCAACAATGTCAACTTCTAACAGTCGAGTAATTTCAGGCAGTTATCAATCTAAATTTGATTTGTAAGGATAAATACTAATTTCTACCAGATTTTTCATCGCTTTTTTCTAATGCATATAAGTTGCTAATAATGGTATGCATTAGCTGCTTTCAAAACGCATAGAAGACAAACTTGCAGAAGAAGGAACCAGCAAGTGTGTAAGAATAATCCAATTAAACAACTCTCGAAAATGCTAGCTGCAGCAAGCAACAACTACACATCAAAAGAACTATCACATGAACAAATCATACCTTCAAAGCAGCTTCAGTAGGCATCCCAGTAGCAACATACTGATGCTCGGAGTGGGCAATGCTTGCGTCATTGCAGACTGCAGCAATCTTTGCAATCATCTGGAGATTTTCATCCATGCTCAAGCTTGGCCAATCATGTATCTTCCCATCAGTTGGATTGTAAGTAGTCCCATCAACCTTAAAGCTCCTAAGTGTATCAGGCCACCTCCCAATTGCCACAAGCCTCACAGCTGACATCTGGTTGGTTGTCAAAGTTCCGGTCTTATCAGAGCAAATCACAGTTGTGCAACCTAATGTCTCCACACTGGGCAACTTCCTCACAAGCGCATTTTTCTGGGCCATCTTCCTTGTTCCAAGTGCCAAGCACGTTGTGATCACAGCAGGCAAGCCCTCTGGAATAGCAGCAACAGCCAGTGCCACTGCAATCTCAAAGTAATACGTGCACTTCTCAAATGAGAACTTGAAATTTCTAGGCCATCCATCCACATACTCCCATGTGAGGAAATACTTCACGTTGATGAGCCAAACCAAAGCACAGATCACACCAATTATGGCAGTTAGCGCCTCACCAAACTCATTGAGCTTCTTTTTCAGCGGCGTGTCGTCCTCCTCCTGTGAGGCCTCCTGGATCTGTGCATGGATCTTGCCTATTTCAGTTTTCATGCCAGTGCCTACCACAAGACAGACCGCACTGCCGTTGACAACAGTGGTGCCGGCGAACACCATGCACTCCTTTCCCTGGATATCAGTGTCCTCCATCTCGATTTTGTGGCTGGTCTTGTTAACCGAAGCGGTCTCACCAGTGAGGGAACCCTGTTCGACGCGAAGGGTGGAGCTGATGAGCTGAAGCACACGCATGTCCGCTGGGACCTTGTCGCCGACGCGGAGCTCGACGATATCCCCAGGGACGAGATCGCGCGCCGGGAGGCCATGCGACCAGCGCCCGTCGCGCTTGACGGTTGCGTGCTCGGACTGGATCTCCTTGAGCGCTTCGAGCGCCTTCTCGGCGTTGCTCTCCTGCCAGACCCCAACGATGGCGTTGACGATGAGGATGAGGAATATGACAAGCGGCTCGACGAAGGCGGTGATCCCGACCTCGCCGCCCTCGGCGCCGTCGTAGAGCGCGAGTACGAACGAGACGACGGCCGCGAGGAGCAGGATGCGCACGAGCGTGTCCTCGAACTGCTCGAGCACGAGCTTCCAGACCGAGGGCGGCGCGTGCCGCTCCAGCTCGTTGGGGCCGTACCGCTGCAGCCGCGCCGCCGCCTCCTGGGAGCTGAGGCCGCGGTCCGCCGAGACGCCCAGCTCCGCGAGGCACACGCTCGGGGCGCGCGCCCACGCCGGGAACGCCGGCTCCGCCCCGGACGGGGCCGATCCGTCACGCCGCTTGCCCTCGTCCTGCCCGCCCTTCCCCATTGGGTCGCCGACTCGAGATTCGAAACGGAGTGGAGACGCTCCTACAGTTCCCGGCCGCCGCGGCCGCGAAATCGCATGGAACCGAAACCCTAACAGAGGATGTGTGCAGATGGAGGCGGCGCGCGCCGCGGATGAATGACTGGCCGAGGAGAATGGTGGTGCCGCAGCGCGGAAGCGAGAGGGGGGCGCAGTATTGTCTGAGGTACTTACTACCCGCCTCGCTGACGCGTGGGGCACCGGCCGGCATCCCAGGGACTATCCGTTTACGAAAGCATGGGGGGCAGGCGAAGCTTTTTCCCCCTTTGTTTTTTTTCTCTTTTTTATGGAACAAACTGTTTTATTATTGCGGAACTGCCGGGGTAAAGGGACGATGGATCAATCGGGAAGGAGGAATAGTTAAACAGCGGCCGGTTTTAAAATTGGATGCTCCGTGGTCTGCGCTCGCTGGCTGCTCTACCCTTGATCCGTGCTTTCGACTATTGGTGCACTGAACGTGGGACTGCATTCGTGGGGCATATATGTCAGTGACTGTGGTTTGCATAACGTGGCGGACACTTTGAGGAGATGATGAGGCGTGCGGGGATTAACTAATCCCAACTGGTAAGCAACGGAGCGGCGAGTCTGCACATTAGTGGATCGGATGCCTTTCTTGACCCGGGAGCGCGGAAGAAGCGTCAGCAAGCGATCCATCGAGTCGCCGCAAGCGCGCCCGGCGACCTGGCTTCTGCGGTCCATTGACCTGTGAGACTGCAGCGTGGGAGCCGCATGAACCCAGATCCACCGGTCAGAGAGAAGCGACGCCCGCTCTCGTCGCCTGCCTTGCGCCGATCGCAGCGGGAGGACTCATTCTGGGGAGAGCGGACGTCTCCTGCACCAATGGTTGCCACCCACGTCACCCGAGCAGTGAGTTCGGGCCCGCCGTGACACGCATCACCAACCATTCAGGAAAAGACACGCGTGTTTAGTGGCCCCGGGCTGCTTGCTCTGGGTCTGGCCATCTGCCGCTTCCGGTGGCCAGAGGCCAGAGAGTCCGGTGGCCAGTGGCAACAGATGCCTGCGGAACATTCTTGGAAGCATCCCGTGCAGGGGCGTCGGGCGGGGCACGGAGCCGCCTCGTTCGGGACAATGGACATGGACCGCCGGCGCTCCGTGCTCGTCTGGCTCGTGGCTCGGCACGAAGCTTCGCGGCAGGCGGCACGGCAGCGCCCACATGCCGTGCGTGCGTGGGGCCTCGGCGTTGTATGCGGTCGAGGGAACCAAAGAATCAGATCAGCCGAGCGTGCCGCGCCGCTGCGTACGGACCGCGGATCGCGCGCACGGCTCGGTTCCAGGCGAATGAATCAACGCTGCCCGCACTCAAATTTCTCATCGTACGACGATGACGTGACGCCCGCAGAAAAATCCCACGACGCGCGCGTCCGCGTCGTGGTGTCCTGCTCTCCTCCTAACCCTCCTGGATGGGAGGAGGGAGCTGTCCGGCGGCGCGGCGCACGGGCGCGGCGGATCACAGTGACGTCTACCCCCGCCCTCCAATTCCTGCGGAGATCTGATCGAGCCGGGAGGGGACAGGGACAGGACACGGACGGGCGCAAGGTAGGGATCGGTGCGTCCCGCTTTGCGGTTCCTCCGAATCGTTCGCGCACTACTACCCGGGCGTGGGGCGTCCTGTTCCTGCCAGGCGGAGCCGCACACGCGACGGCCTCGGATCGCAGGCCGTGCGCGCCCGCGACTGTGGCAGCCGGGGAGAAAAGAAAAAGGGCGAGAGGGACGGGTCGCCGACACCGGACACCCATGAGGCCGGACGCGACTTTTTTCCTGATCGGACTCGATGCCGCTCCGGCACTGAACCATGCTCAAGCTAACGGGAATCAGATGCGAACACGCGGCGCTGAATCAGGCGGAGGTGAACTACTAGCAAAACCACTTGTTTGACGCCGATGATTTGCGAGCGAATAGATTCGTCTCGCCGTCACTGTCAAGCTGCTTAGCTTCGTCGCGGCCACGCCATGGACGTATGGAGGACCGTTCCGACGAGGCGACGAGACGACAGATGTGCGGCAAGTCACCGTCGTTGAATCTCGATCTGCACTTCTGCAGTAGGCCGCCTGCCCTCGTCGTTCCCCACTCACCTCGGCTGGGTAACGGCCATGACGGAACAGAGCCCCTCTTGACTTGTCCAGCAGCCCAGCACCATACGGGATGGAGTCATGCTGGCAGCTGGAACGTTTCGGTACTAACGAGTCCCTGTCCTTGTCACCAGTAACAGACCGGGACTTATCGTGAACAAACGCAACATACTACTCCTACGTCAGCTGCATCCAAGGCAAAGCCCAAGTTTGCAGTCTCGAAACATTAGATTACAGCCGCCTCAAGTACGCAACTAAGAACCTGCTTACGTAAATAGGTTCCCAGTCGCCGTCCAAAGTCCATAGTCGTCCAAAGCCAGAACAATAATGTATTCTACCACCGGCGTAGACAAATCTGAAGGGAAGAGGATCCTCCAAGGAACGGTTTGGGTTCAGTATACGCGAGAACCGTTTAATAATAAAATTAACGCGGACTTCGTTTATTTTTGCAGCTGTACCGGGTACCGTGGGCACGAGCGTACCAGAGGTCCAGAAGCTGCCCCAGCTGTGCTCCTGCAGGGAATTTGTTGATATCCCCCCTGCAGCTGCAGTCCCCTCACCCAAGACATCGTGGACAGTAACATGCTGATATCTAGCAGTTACAAATATATATCAGGAAAATGGAATTTTAACGGCCATTCTCCTCCCCAGGTCTCACACCATCTCCCAGCTTAAAAAGGTACTAGTAAAACTATGCATCTCTTTTGTTGAATCAATCACACCTCTCCAAATTCTGATCTCCCTTCCTATGCGGTACTTCCAAAATGTTCACATCTTGTTGCTTAACATATTTATTTTCCAGTTCTACCCATAATCCCAGGTCATCATTTTGAATTTTGAAACCCCATTTACCGAACAAGGCTACATTGAAAACTTCCAGATTCTTGATACCCAACATGCGGCTTCCCTCCTCTAATGGAGTAGATACTTTTCCCAAGTTATAACATCTTTTATGTTCAGGTGTATTATCCTATAAAAACCTTGCACATTTCCTTTCTATCTTACCAATCCATTCCTTCTTAGTTTGATAAAAACATATCATATACAACGGTAAGTTACATAGAACTACTTTGACGAGTAACGCTCTACAGTCTATCTTGTCTGGACATACCCTATGCTGCCCACCCATCAAGTTTCTTATCGAATTTCTGCATAATTGGTTCCTAATCATCAGTAGCGAGCTTTTTTCATCTAAATATCTGAAAGGAAAGGATCCATTTTTTACAACCCAGCAACTCCAATAATTCTTCATAGCTACTATGCTACAATTTGGATTTATCCAAACCTAATTTTCAGTCCTGATGCTAACTCAAAACAAAACAGCAGTTTATTTCCTTTGAAGTCATTTTGAATACTTACCTTTAGTTTTAATTTGCATCATGATTCATTAAGATGTTAGGCATGATAGTTGAAACAAAAAAGAGAATCAGGGAATTAGTCGAGCAGTTATTTTCTTCTTTTCTTCATGCAGCCGAGTCTTTTGTACTTTGTTTTTCTTTTATTCCTCATATAAAGCAAAGGCAGAGAGCACCTGTCATTTCCTTTAAAAAAGAGGTTAATCCAACAGCAAGAAATTGGACTGATTTATTCAGTTGGTAAATATACCACAAAACAATTATCAGTAATACACTCTTTCATATTCGGTTCCCAGAATACCGAGTCTAGCAGGATTCACACATAAAAATTAATACTATGAAAAAAAAAACTTCATATAACTCCATCCCCAGAATCTGTCACGATAGAAGTAATGAACTGGACCGATTAAAACCTAGGATGAACCAACAATGCATGTTGGCTCAGTATTCCATTCAATAAGTGCTGCAAACGTGACCGAGGGGACAATTTAGAGCGGATTTCCGAGCAATTTGACATCCAATTGCTTGGCCAGACTCACAGCACAGGAGCACAGAGCATTACCATGCCTTATCCATCATTAGACTCACTGCCATTGATACTGCAACTTTTAATGAACTCCTGGCACTCAGCATAGTAATCGAAACTTGTAACTATGCTTAAGATTATAAACACCTTCTGAGTGCATAAATATGCGGACATATACATTGGTCATGCTATGTAAAACCATATGTACATTCTGAATGCATAAACCATCTGTACATTCAATGCAACATTCATTTTTCTCATAGATCCTTGTGTCACCATGAAGTGCCAGCTCTTATTTTTCAAAGCTACTTGTCTCCTCCATTCATAAGGAATATTGGTAACACCCTAATTGCTGGCATAGTCATCAAATTTTGCACTAGTGTGTATTATCCATACCTACCACTCGAGAATGTATTGAAGATGAGCATGGAGGAGCAGAATTATTGTATTAATATTCATGTTTGCCCAGTACCAACAAAACAGATATCCAGTTCATCAGAGAGTTGGACCACACGATCACTTGGCCCTCCATGTCCTCCCTTATGGGTGCTGATACCTCTATATGGACATTCCATTACCAGGCATACCCTGAGAACAAACGAACATGCCATTGGAGTAGCATACAGAGGAACAACCATAGAGCAGGTCCTCAATTCCTCATCACCTCCAAAACATGATATCTCTACGAAGGTATATTGGATGGACGCACCAACAGCCATGCGGAGCCAGAGTCTGTGATGGCTAGATACATTCCACACAGATATACTAAATCTGACACCCACTGGTAAGCCGCAAACATATAATAGTGGATTCTCACTATCACAGACTTGCAAGACTGCCCTTATTACTTTAAGCATTCCGTAATCTGTTGTTGGTTTTAGATGGAAGAGTTCGAGCAAAGGGCCAATGTTGCCAACCAGAGTGTTGCCAACAGAGTTAGCACCAACAGCTTTCTTAATTTCTCTAACAAAATCAGATTGCTCACAGGAGCCATCAGAACACAGAGCTTCTAAGCGATTAATCACCCAATGCAACTTATCCAAAACTTGTTTT
Source organism: Zoysia japonica (assembly GCA_001602275.1). NCBI lineage: Eukaryota > Viridiplantae > Streptophyta > Magnoliopsida > Poales > Poaceae > Zoysia > Zoysia japonica. The sequence goes on along the minus strand of BCLF01000003.1, from coordinate 2,119,292 downwards.
GGATAAATTACATTTTTTGACAGTCTGAACAAATTAGCTACCAGAGCAAGTTCCAAGATTTGAACCTCAAGCTCTCTACTTACTCCAGCATAACAACATTCCATCCTTCTTATTGATAGATCTAACTTCTCAACTAAAACATCAAGTGAAGTATGGCCAAAAGCATAATAATTTTCTGATTGAATTAACTGCAGTATTTCAACAATGAACCCTATTGCATCAAGATACTCACACATATAGCTCAAGAATGCACCTGCTGATCCAGATGAATTTTCAGACAATAGCTTTAGCTCTTCTTTGCATGTTCTGCATTCAAGAACAAATGGAATCAATTAAAATATCCTCACAGTTGAGAGTTGCAGATTGGCTGTGCGCAAAAGAAAGGAATAGTGATTAATACCTCAGAACAGTCCGGGCATCAGAAATATTGCATGACCTTCTAATAGTCCAGGCTTCTTCAACTGTTTGAAGTATGGATTTCGTAGATTGCATTACCAGAACACCATCTAGGCACTTTGTTGCCTTTGCAATATTTTCCTCCCTACAATCAATATCTTCTCCTACAGTTTCAAAACTGCAGCCTTCAGATTGTCCGGACTCTGCAGACAAGAACCTGTTTTCCAGAAATGGCAGTCCACCTTTGTGAAACAAGTATGAAAAGAGTATATCCTGATTAAACACTTTCCCTAATGCAGATGAGACCTTTCCCACCAGGGAAATTGCATGTGGGAAGATAACCGATGGTATATCCAATTTCTTATGCTTATCATCAGAAAAAAATACCGAGATAGAAACTATTAGCAATGCTTTGATCCTAGGTTTGTCCAAGATAAGCTCTCCATCAGATGCCATACTGATCTAATATATAAAGACAACACATATTAGAAAAATTAATCCTGATGGAAAAATGACAAAGAATTGACATGATAATCTAGGCATAGTGAAACAACATAAAGTGAAAGTTCATACTCTTAACAAAATAATGTAGAACATGGAGCATTATACCTAATCCAGGTATTAATTCAGTGTCTTAGAAGAGATACCGTATTGGTGCCCTAACTGCTAGTAGGTAAAAAAGAACATCCTTCTAGAGTTCATGCAGTCAAATGATTTGAACTTTTGAGTTTACCAAATACAATGCAGTATAATTAATCAATGAAATATGCATTGGCGACTGCAATATCCAAAATGCACTTAACTTGAGTCGAGGGAGTTATACTTTTGGAATGGTTTGCTGGTGTTGCTAACTAATTTTTATAAACTACAGACTGAAGATGGGAGGTATTGAACAGATGTTGGGGAGCAGATGATTTCAAGATAAACACTAGAGAAGGAACACGTGGAAAGTGTTCAAAAATACAATGATCCAACAAAAAAATAAGAATGTTAAGAGGGTACAAAAATATATTGCCAGAGAGCATTGTCCATCTAAAGAAATTCCCAGATGTCAAGAACATGTAAATACAAACAGGAAGGCAGAATAAAGAATACCTCTTTGGCCACATGTTTTGCTATATTGGCTGAAAAGCTCCCATGATTCTTACCAATGGAAAACAGAACACCATATATATCTTGTTCCTGCATGTAATGACAGTTATGCAATGGAAGATATAAGTGAACTCTTCCTCAAAATGAAATGACACAGTCAAATCTTTGATAATAAGGTTGTCTAGAGCAAACATAATAAAGGGGTCAGCTATAAAATAAATATTGCCTTGACACTGCCAAGTGCAGAAAACTTAAAGGATAGCACGAGTGAAGTGATTACATTAATTGATCGCTCAGCAAAGGTATCAGAACAACATACCTCTGGATGCTTCTCCAAACTTATTATGAGTCCATCAACTGCAGATTTGAACACTTGAAGTTTCGACAGGTTAACTAAACCTAGTATCTTGCGTGCTGCCTCTCGAATTAAAGCATTGGCATCTACTAGCAAGCCAAGAAACTACAAACACAAATAGATGTACAAGGTTGTCAAACTTAGCATTTAATCAGACCAATAGCTTTATTCATGTAGGTATGCACGTTCGCATTTGTACCATGATTACCACAAATCTCCCGACAACTATGACAACAGAAAACAGTTTTCACAAAATAAAGATTTTTTATCAATCAAGGATGTCAAACACAAGCATGCACATTTTGATATCATACTCATATATTTGTTGGCTACTGTCAATAACAAAGCAGCTTTCGGGCAATTATGAGGTCAATAAATTAACATTGCAAACATAGCAATCCTAATAGCATTTGTTCAAATTTGACAGCAACTTATAAAATGTATGAGGCATGGCTAAAAGTTTAAGAAATAAACAAGTGCCATGGGACTAGCACGTGATAGCTAAGGCATAAAGAACCAGTTCATATATAATAGATTGTACTTGGCAAAGTATATTAGTAGTACCATATGCATGTGCTCCTCCTGCACATTCAAACAGCTATATGTTGCCATATGAAATAGTGCCTGCAAAGTCTGTAATCTAACTGCTTCTGTGTCATCATTCATCATGTCCATCAACATGTACCACGCCTTCTGTGCATATTGAGCAGAGAACTGTGCAAGCGCACCCATTGATCTACAAGCTGCTATCCGCACCTGTAACATGAAGGAACAATTAAACAAAATAAAAAACTAAAGTAAGTATTGGTGCAGGAAAAATGGTATAACCTGGTAAAACTCATCTTCAATCCCATGAGCGAATATCCCAGCAACACAAGGAAGTTTTAATGTAGGATGCAGTTGTAACCCTTTAACGATGGGAACACCTAAAACAGTTCTTAAGATCTTCTTAGACAGCGACTGACGCAGAACACTCTCGGAAACTCGTTGCATTTTACCAAGGGCATCGAATACTTCAACTCTCACTTTCATACACATGTCCCTAGCCATGGCGCTAAGCTGCATAGAGCATCAAACAAACAGAAAGCATGTTATAAGTTTAAGAGAAACAAACTTACTATCTATAAATACAAAATTGCACAGACGTCTCAGTTCATCTCCCCTGAATTATTGTTGTAAACTAAATTGTACATTGACAGTAAATCATAATTCATGATCAACACTTTCTCCTTATACTGTTCAAAGATTTATGGTGATAAGAACTCGATCGTAAGCAATGAAAAATTCATATTCTGTAGAGAATATTTCAAAGTAGTTTATGGCAACTACCATTAAACCCTATCTGTACTGTAATACCAACTCCAGCACCAAGGGTGTGAACCATACCTGTAGAAAAATCACGTCTATTTGGTCACCATTGCCTTCAGCACCAATATCCACTCTTGCCGCAAGTTTCTGTGCACATAGGACTAACTAACCATCAAACATAAGAAATTTTCTCAGTCCCTCAAATTGCAGCCCACCTTGAAAATAAACAAACGCAGCAAAAAATGACAACGCCTCACCAATCGCACGACGGCCAATCTAACGTCCTCGTCATTATCTCGCATTAGCTCAGCTGCGCAGCCATGGCAGCACACCACTACTCCTCGGGCAGCACCGCCGCTGGCGTCCGCATTCTCGAGGACCACGGCGAGCCCGCGAAGCGCCTGGGCCCGCCCCAGCGGGTAGAGACCTCCGGCCATCGATACGAGCGCTCGGACGTCCGCCTCCGGGCCCCGGACAGATTTGCCGGGCGTGAGCGGCTCTGACGCAACCCTAGGACGCTTGGCGATGGGCGCGCCCTCATCGGATGGGGCGATGCCCGGGGTGATGGGGCGAGGGTGGCTGAGAGATAAAGGGCAGGAGGAGGACGTGGTGGCGGAGGGAAGGCGCGGCTCGTCCATGGAATTGGGAGGCGGCGGCGGTTGGCTGGAGAGGAGCGCGCCGCGGCGGGAACGGCACTCGCCGCCGGCTTAGGAGAGGAAAGGAACACCGAAGTAATGCTTGAGATGGGCTGTTTGGGGACCCTTTTTGGGTTAAGATGTACTGTTGGTCGTGGGCTCTTTCGTAGTCTCCTGGCCCATAAATTCGTCGCCATCTTTTAAAATGATTTCTCCGTTTTCTAATTATCGGTGCCATTGATTTTTATCGTCATATCTATTCATCTTATTTAAAAAAATATGATAAATATTATATAATTATAAATGATTGGAAACATGATTTATAATTATACATATTTAAATTATTTTTAAAATAAAACATATTAAAAGACAACGGTGATAACAATTTAAAAACACTGTAGGTAGATTTTAAAATCTAATCCTACAAACACCCCACTTTAGTTTCAACAATCAAAACTAGTTTCTAAAAATCTGAAGAAAACCCTAATTCTAAAAAAACCTAGACAATGGTCCAAAAAAGACCTAAGGTGTCGCATTACCGTGTTGTGGGTTCAACCACTTCAACCCTGTAGTTTCCTTCAGTAAGGTTGGTCATGTAAATGTCCTAAAGATGTACCCTCCGCCGCAAACTTTGTCTCTCTTTTCTAATTCCTTCACACCTGCAAATCCTAGGCTTCGTGTCTCCCCTGTTTTCACTGGCTGGTAAGAAATGTTCCAGGACTACGTCAACTAACGGTTGACTTGATTTCGTTAATTGGCTAGTTGGTCAGGCTGTGATTGTAACTACAACCGGTGCATTTGACTGCATTCCCTGTCCCGTTCCATCCAAACGGCGCGCATGTGTTTTGTACCCTGCACACTGGATCAAGCCTTAAGATTTCTAGACATTTCAGCAGCTAAATGAAGAATGGCCGTGGCATCTCTTGATGGAAAGAAGAACAGAGAAGCGCGCACCCGGTTGGCCGGGATCTGGCCGGAAATAGCATTACGTCTCGTAGGATTCTAGAGCGTTGAAAAAGTTTTGAAACATCGATGGGTAGATGGCGATTCGTTCACCGCCTCCCAGTCCCACGTAAGAACCGAGTCGTCAACATGAGGTTACAGAGATAGAATGGCCACGTCCCTTTCAGCAGCAGCAGCAAGAAACCCCGAGATTTGCAGGCTTCGCCGACCTGCGATTCCGAACAACAGCGCTACAAGTCTTCGACATGCTAGGCTTTTTGCACCAAACATTTTGAACTGCCGTTATTAGTACAAATTTCCTTCCTATCTGAAAACGTCAATAAATTATGAATGGAGGGAGCAGAATTCGATCCACTTCCGCATACCCATTTCTTGAATCAGGCCAGCATCGCGTCCCTCCCTGCAGGGATCACCTGCCGCACTGCCGGTCACGCAACTGTTTTTGTAGAATCACTGTTCACTCTACAGTTAGCTGCCCATTTGGTGAGCTTTGGCTGAGCTACACTTAACCACCCGTCGGGCCATTTCTTGCGCGCACGCCCCCGGGCACAAGGTGCGTCCACCCACCGCACCCACCACCTTGACCCTCTCTCCTAAACCCAAGCTAACCCCCCGCCCGCGTTTCCTTCGTTCACCCTCCTCGTCGATCGTCCGTGACCGCGGCGACTTAACCAATCCAACTAACTCCAAGAAATCTCGTTCTCCCGGGGCCCGGCACCCAATCTCCCAGCACCAACCTGCAGTGAGCTGGTATAAGAATTCTCAGTTGCGTGGTCCTCAGAGTACAAACTACAAACTGCAACCGACGCCGCCGGCGCCGAGGTTTACCGTTCACACTACTGGAGTGGGGCTTTGCCGGTCGGCGAGGGGGGAGAGGGGCGCCCCGCGCGGCGGCGATATGTCGCGATTTGTCGACAAGCTGCCGTTCTTTGAGCGGAGGTCGTCGCCGATGGAGGAGGCGGATGACATCCCGCGCAGCGGCCTCCTGCACATGCACCACCACCACGACTACCAGCCGCAGCACAGCCATAGCGGCCTGCTGATGCAGCCGCAGCCGTCGCCGCCGGCGACGAGGCAGGCGTCGATCACGCTCGCGCAGCTGCTCAAACGCGTCAACGACGCGCGGAGCGACGCGTCGTCGCCGGCGTCCTCGCCGACGCACTCGTACTACACCGTCGAGCTGGGAGCTTCCGTGCCGGGGTCCACGGCCAGCGATCTGAGCGAGCGCATGCAGAACGGTGGCGGCGGCGGCGGCGATGGGCGGCTTCTGCCGTTCTTGCTCAAGTTCACGGACCTGACGTACAGCGTCAAGCAGCGGAAGAAGGGGTCGTGCCTGCCGGCGCTGCCGTTCCGGGACGGGGAGCCGGAGCCCGCCGAGGCGCCCCTGGTGAAGACCCTGCTCGACAACATCTGCGGCGAGGCCCGGGAGGGCGAGATCATGGCAGTGCTCGGCGCCAGCGGTTCAGGGAAGAGCACGCTCATCGACGCGCTCGCCAACCGCATCGTCAAGGAGAGCCTTCACGGCTCCGTCACGCTCAACGGCGAGTCCATGGACAGCAACCTGCTTAAGGTCATCTCCGCGTACGTCATGCAGGACGACCTCCTGTACCCGATGCTCACCGTCGAGGAGACGCTCATGTTCGCGGCCGAGTTCCGCCTCCCGCGCTCGCTGCCCACGAAGGAGAAGAGGAAGCGCGTGCAGGCGCTCATCGACCAGCTGGGACTGCGCAGCGCGGCAAACACCATCATCGGCGACGAGGGCCACCGCGGCGTGTCGGGCGGGGAGCGCCGGCGCGTGTCCATCGGCGTGGACATTATCCACGACCCCATCGTGCTGTTCCTCGACGAGCCCACCTCCGGGCTCGACTCCACTAGCGCCTTCATGGTGGTCAAGGTGCTGCAGCGCATCGCGCAAAGCGGCAGCGTGGTGGTCATGTCCATCCACCAGCCCAGCTACCGCATCCTCGGCCTCCTCGACCGGCTCCTGTTCCTCTCGCGCGGGCAGACGGTGTACTACGGCGCGCCGAGTGCGCTGCCGTCCTTCTTCCTCGACTTCGGCAAGCCTATCCCGGACAACGAGAACCCGACGGAGTTCGCGCTCGACCTCATCAAGGAGCTGGAGACCATGCGTGACGGCGCCAGGGACCTCGTCGAGCACAACAAGTCGTGGCAGAAGCGCATGGCGCCCAAGATGAAGCACCCCGACGGGCACGGGGAGAAGCCGTCGCTGTCGCTGAAGGAGGCCATCAGCGCCAGCATCTCGCGCGGGAAGCTCGTGTCCGGCGCGACGGACGGCATCGTGGCTGTGCCCTCGGAGAACGCCCCCCGCGCAGCGGCGGTGTCCAAGTTCGCCAACCCGTTCTGGATCGAGATGGGCGTCCTGACCCGCCGCGCGTTCATCAACACGAAGCGCACGCCGGAGATCTTCGCCATCCGTTTGGGCGCCGTGCTGATCACGGGGTTCATCCTCGCCACCATCTTCTGGCGCCTGGACGATTCCCCCAAGGGCGTGGAGGAGCGGCTGGGCTTCTTCGCCATCGCCATGTCCACCATGTTCTACACCTGCTCCGACGCGCTGCCCGTGTTCCTCAACGAGCGGTACATCTTCCTCCGGGAGACGGCGTACAACGCGTACCGGCGGTCCTCGTACGTGCTCTCCCACACCGTCGTCGGGTTCCCGTCGCTGATCGTGCTCTCCTTCGCGTTCGCGCTGACCACCTTCTTCGCCGTGGGCCTGGCCGGCGGCGCCGAGGGGTTCTTCTTCTTCGTGGCGATCGTGCTGGCCTCGTTCTGGGCCGGCTCCGGGTTCGCGACGTTCCTCTCCGGCGTGGTGACGAACGTGATGCTGGGCTACCCCGTGGTGGTGTCGACGCTGGCGTACTTCCTCCTGTTCAGCGGCTTCTTCATCAACCGCGACCGCATCCCCAAGTACTGGATATGGTTCCACTACGTGTCGCTGGTGAAGTACCCGTACGAGGCGGTGATGCAGAACGAGTTCAGCGATCCGAACCGGTGCTTCGTGCGCGGCGTGCAGATGTTCGACAACACGCCGCTGGTCGCGCTGCCGGAGGCGCTCAAGGTGCGGGTGCTGCGAGCCATGAGCACGTCGCTGGGCGTGGACATCGGGACGGGGACGTGCATCACCACGGGGCCGGATTTCCTGGCGCAGCAGGCCGTCACGGACCTCACCAAGTGGGACTGCCTCTGGATCACAGTCGCCTGGGGGTTCCTCTTCCGCATCCTCTTCTACATCTCGCTGCTGCTCGGCAGCAGGAACAAGAGGAGGTGATCTGCTTCTTCGATCGGTACGCATGGCGGTAGGGGAGGGGAGTTGTTTATCGCGTGTAAATTTGCTTGTAAGTTGTAAGTTTTTAACGCAAATTTCGAACTGTATTCTGACATTTTTTTTAATACAATGTTATTACGTTTGCAAATTTGGAGAGCATTAGTTTGATCACACGTTAGCTTGCACAGCTGAATAGCTGATTACCTACAAGGCACCACAAGGGTGGTTTGCTAACGTATCAGCCGTAGTTGGATTGCTTAAGGTAGGAAAACATTGTTTTTGAAATATTAAAAATCTAGCTTATGAAGAAATGAACTAAAAGCTGAAAAACTCATCTAAGTTGATTTTTTAGTTTTTGGTGCGCAGAGAAACTAAGTATATATTGCAAAAACCAACCATCACTGCTCTATTAACCAGTTTTTCTAAAAGCTCAAAAGCTTCACCTCAAATAAAGAGACCCGTAGAGGCCTCAAATTGAAGGCCCGTCTATTTTAACTTTATACAAACGGGCCATCAGTCACGAAGACATAGGCCAAAAGAGAGTACTCTCTTCATATTGCTCACAATTCAAATGGTTTTAGGCAACACGATCTCCAAAAAATAATTTTGACTTTGATTAATTCTAAAAATATTTATTCAAAAGTGATATATATATATATATATATATGCGCTTTTATGAAAGTACTCTTTAAAACAAATTTATTCATATATTTTTCATATTTTTAAATTTAACAATTTAAAAATTATTTGTAATTTATATTTTTATTGTTTGACTAATGTAAAGTACAAAATGATTTAAATTACGAGCGTGGAGGGAATATGGTCCAAACCATCATCGTGAGAAACAAAGACGCGTCACGGATCTCTGCAGTCCATTGCGCCAGCAAAATTTCGTCTGGGTGAAGGCGAGTTGGTACTTGGTAGGCGCAGCCGCGCAACACGAGGCAGCTTTCAAGCCACCGTGCCGCCACCGGAGCCACTCGCCTAGCTAGCAGCAAGCCAAGACCATATCCAAAACGAGAGCCACGCCATGCCAAGCGCAGACGCACGCGCGCCATGAAGTGCTGGTGCGTGCACGCGCCTAGGGGAGGAGGAGGGGGAGGAGCAATGGCGACGCCGCTCTCCTCCAGCCGCTTCGCCCCCACCACGACCGCCTTCCGCGCTCCGCTCGGCCACCGAGCGCTGAAACTGCTCTCCCCTCCCCGCGCGGCTTCGTCTGGCGAGGACTCCTCGGCGGAACCGGAGCAGCCCCCGGCCTCGCCCACCATAACCACCAAGACGGCAACGGCGGACGACGACTTCGAGGAGCGCGTGATGCGGATCAAGTCCCGCGTCGGGCCGAAGAAGCGCGGCGCGCGGAGGAAGAAGGCCGGCGGGGCCGCGGCGTCGTCGTCCAGCGCCGTGACGCTCCCGCCGGTGCCGCTGCGGGAGGCCAGGTCGCGCCTCGGCGCGCCCGTCGAGTTCGGGTTCACCGCGTACAGCGAGCGGCTCAACGGCGCGCTCGCCGCGGTGGGGCTCGCCGCGCTGCTGCTCGTGGAGCTGGGCTCGGGGCAGGCCCTGGTGAAGTACCACCAGCCCGCCACGCTGTACCTGCAGGTCTACACCGTCGCCGCGAC
>BCLF01000003.1:2090114-2109525 GCA_001602275.1 Zoysia japonica | reverse complement strand
GGGGTAGGTTTTTGCTTCCTTCTCTTTTGTAATTTTATTGTTACCTCTCGATCGATGTGTCTGGCCGAACATATGTTCGAGCAAAGAAAATTTCGTCTTTCACATCCGTTTTATCACAATTGTGTCTTGAGTTAGCTCAGCTGTTCTGTTTCTTCGTGCACCTTGAAATTCATCTGCCGAAACGCTCCTGCTGGAAATAGCGCAAGAACATGGGGTGCATGTTGAATGGCACTTCAATTTCGAGTCCTGGGCCTCCTGGCCACGTCAACGAAAACCAGGATTTGCCGGGCGAAGAGGACAGGTCACCGACCGGAGTCAAGCAAACGATTTCTACGAGCTCGCGCACGATGCATCGCGTCAACGCCGACGTACGTCAATGGACAGACTGGACCACACGGAGGATTATGCACAGGTATATCACTCGAGACCAATCATCCATCTCAATAAGCTTTTAGTATGGACTAGCAGCTCCTTCCACTTTCAACGAAGTCGTGCTGTCCTCGTCACAATCTCCACACCGTTACCACGGTATGATTGGATGTCAAAAACACAAATTTATCCAGTCTGCATTGCTGGAAGTTCACACCCGTAATTAAACAAAGATCAAGTGAGTTTGTCCAAGAGACCAAGACAGCAACAAGTCATATCAAACTAATACCGGGTCCTACCAGCACCATGCATGTATAGCCTGGAGTATGACGAGAGAGATTCTCCTTTCACTTCCAGCCATGCGACGATGACACCTGCCAGAGGCTTTCAAGATCCTTCGTTCAATTTGATTTAACCTGACATGTCAGTTTCATCTCCATGCTCATGCATCAAGACCTCAAAACTTGTATCAAGCAGGACCCAGGGCCATTTTAGAAATTAATAAGTTTCAGGAGCAGCAAGTGCTTTAAGTCTTGTACGCTGCAGCATGGCTATGCCAAAAAGAAAGCAAAGTATGGAAGAGATGGTTCTAGCAAAACAGCGTTGGGTTTGTTTATGAGAAAACTTTGCCCAGATGCATTTTGTCCAGCGAAGGGCCAACATAACTAAATTTACTTCCATTTGTATCTGCCGTTTTCATGATTCAGTCAGTAGACTCAGTACCTCCTCTTCTTTGGTCTATCGTTGTTAGACTCGACATCACGCCACCCTTGAGGACCACGGTGCCTGCAACTATCTTGTTCTCCCCTCCCTCTGTGACCCATCCTATTCCTGAGCCGGCCATCGAGCTCCTGCGGGCCATCACAATCAGCAAATTCCATTTCCTCCTCTAAATGGTAGGAAAACATCTCATCGTTGTCAGCTGGGGCCTCCTCCAAGGATCTAGGACGTGGCCTCCTGTCTCTGTATTTCCTCCTATCCATGAGCTCCTCTTCAGCGTGAAGTCCACCTAGGTGAGCAGGATGCAAAGGTGGCTCGAAGGCATCCTCTTCCAAAGCTCGCTGTGAACCTATCACGCCACACCTCCGCGTGTTTCTTTGCATGCCTCTGTCATCATGCCCCATTCGGTCCAGAGGTGAACCGGGGCGTCGGGTGTGACGGCGATAAGGCAAGCACATTCTTTCAGTTCGCAGCAGTGGCGGTGATCTGTGCATCGCTTCAGGTGATCGTCCCCTGTGGAAATGCACAGGACGACCCCTTCTTTGTGCAGGCAAATGGCTTTTCTCTGTGTGAATAAACACAGGATCACCTAGAGCAATATGTCGATGAGAATGTGGCCTAAAGAACCCCTCTTCGATCATGTCATTTGGTAAGTCTTCTATCTGCCCATGAGCAAGCAGCATAGGATCTGGATTTTCTCTTCCAGGGAAACCATCAGTGTCTATACCTCTCCTGCAGACAGCAGGAGGTGAATGGTGCCGCCTATGTGGCATTCGGTGCAAGCGCCCAAGGTCATCTTCAAATGGACACTCATTGCTCATTCTTGGACCTCGGAAGTTCCTTTGATAACCACGGGGTCCAGTTCCACGGCCACCATAACGGTGATCTGTCCTTCGTTGGTTGATCATGTCAGGTCCATGTAGTCTGCTATCTTGGTACCCACCTTTGGTCTTCTCTTGCTCAGATTCCATGAACCTTTCCCATCTTTCATTCCTGTAAAAGAAGCAATAAACAAAGAAGAAACAAAGTTTTTGTAATTCCATGTAAACATTTATAAAACCTAAAACCTATCAACTACAGGCAATGGGACCTCTCAAGTCATGAAAACTGTATCCTACAAATGAAAAAATGACAAGAATCATACCTGTTCACATAAGCATACTCCAGATCTTTTCGGTGTGAACTAATAATCTGGCTTCGGTGTGAACTAATAATCTGGCTATCTCTTTCATTTGATACAGAATTTGTCATGTAAGAGTCAGGTTTAGACTTCTCATCTGAGTTTTCAGACGCTGCCTTCACCCTTCCACATGAACTATGTGGTTCACTACTTGAAGCGCCATCAATTCCTAGACTTTCAACGATGACCGAATCTCTTGGGCATATACCAGACTGATTAACCCCTTCAATTTCTGTCCCATGTTCACTCTTTGCAGCAGCTTTTTTTGCATAGTCCTCGCTCAAACTAGCAGGTAGTTTACCATGTAGGGACAAGCTATTTTCAGTTTTTAGATCTAGGCCTCTAGCCTTTTGTGGGCAGCTATCCAAAGTAGCAGGGAATTTCTTAATAGATCCTATTTCAGATGAAGCAGGATTTCGTAAAGCCAACAACTTTTGGAGTCCTGTATAACAGGAGCCAGTGGCAGTCTTAACATCATACATGCTATTGTCTGTCTTATTCACCATACAGATCTTATCCAGTTTCAATAATTGATTTTCCTTTGATTCTTCATTAGCAAAAACCTCCCTGTGATTCTCCTCCTCACCCGAATGGCAGACAATACCATCTCTAATTTTAACACACTTCTCATCATTAACATCCTCCATGCTAACTTTATTTGGCAGAGATGAACAATATTGGCGTGTATCATTACCAAGCTCTTTCTTTATCTCTTTTTGTATGTTACTAACATTGATGACAACCTCTGTGGTTGGGCCATTCCCTGATGGCCCACCTTGAGATCTTAACTGGAAGGCAGTATTATCATCATCATCTGAACAATCCATTTCAGCACTGCCTTGTGACATGCCGTCATTAGCAGTATAACCTCGGGAATTATGAATCAAAGGTGCAGTTATAGGGCTGGACGAGTTCTGCAACTGCAATGCATCACCAGGCCTCCGTGTCTTATCCTCATGAGAATTAATATGACTGGCTGGTGGCTGAATGGAAGATTCAACAGCATGGTTGACAACATTAGTTCCCGATGACAGTGATTGTGCTACCATTGACACTGGTACCACATCATCACTTACCGTTGCTACTGCAGGACTAGGGACAGCTGTCGCTTCTTCGCGCTTCACAGATTTCTGAATTTTAGTAGCAACAATAGACCTGTCCTCAGTTGGAACAGTATCAGGCAAACTTGGAACAGGTATTGGGACATTATCAGTAATTGTATCACACCCATTATTGATCCTGCAATTTGGAAAGATGCCCGAGTTCAGATCAAATCTAGCTTTACTGGGAGCTTGAGATGCACTATCTGTCTTTTCATATTCAGCACAACTGTTAACTAGTCCAACATTTTGTTGTTCTAACAGATATGCCTTACCAGCATCGTTTGGAGTATGCAGGGATGGTCCTTCAGGTTCTGTCTTCACCATATTATTATGCACTGTGTTATCAGTTATAGTAACAGTTGGTGATGTATTCTGAGGGTCCACTTGGCAGGGCACATGCGTAGCCTCCTCAATTGGTGATTTGTTTGACCCCACTGTAGCAGCTACCTTGCTGACATTTTTTAAACTCAGAGCAGGTCCAGAATTAAATAGACCATTAGGAGCACTGAGAGCAATAGGCTTGGGTGAAGCAGATAGAGAGAGACTAAATTCTGGATCTGGTACAAGTCCTTTCCAGTTTTTCCCAATCTCAGGTCTAGCTGGTGGTTTAAGTTGCAAATCTAAGGTAACATCACCTGGACCACATTTATGAGATGGCCAGTATGAATCGGGCAGGTTCAGACTCTCAATACTACAACCCGGTCCACTGCTTATTGTAGGCAACTGTGCATTCTGACACTGAATTGATCCATGATATGGACCATTACCTCTTTCATATCTTGGAGGTAAGCCTTCATCTGAATCAACTGGGTCCAGAGGCATATTTAGATCCAAATTAGGTAGTTTACCGAAGCAAATATTAGAAGGGGCATTGATTTCACTTGCTATTTGAACATTTTTGCATGGTTGCGCTGAATGAAGGCCAGCAAAACACTGGTCCGCTTTCTCTTCCTTGACAGAACTATAGCTATTTTTGTCATTTCGACAAGACGTTAACTGTAAATCCATTGCTGGAAGCTTTTGATCTTTTGATTCATAAAGCAGTGCAGTACTCCTATCAATTTCTGCGCAAGAGAAGATCTCATTTGAGCCATCAAGTAGCACTCCTTTGCTATTGGCCATGGGAAGCGTAAAGGACCTGGTGGCATGGTCTAAGATCCGGGAATTAGTGATTCCCTTACCTTTGTTGATAATATTTGTGTCCTGCTTAGATGTGTTTAAGGTATGCAGAGTTGAAACCTCCAGTTCTGAAGATGAGGACTTCATCCAAGGCAGCAGCATGTTAGTAGCCGATCTACCGGATGAGGAAACTGGCCTCTTCTTAATCGGCACACCAACCTGCTCACAAAACACCGAGAATTCATATGCAACTCTGGAGAAAGACGTGTGAACAACCAGAATAAACCTCTCCAAAGAGGCAAGTTTCTGAATACCTCTTCCTTGTTGGCAGCCGACATAATGCCTTGTCTGGGTCCTCTGGTACAAATCATAGTCAGTCCCCCAAGCAAACAACAGATTTACAAGCACAATAAAGCACGGCACAAAGCATACCAACCGATACAAACAATCAGGTGGTACTACGAGCAGAAGACAGATAAAAAACCGATTCTTTGATACAGTTAGCAAGGTAGGTTCAAAACAGTACGAGTTTCCATATAAGAGGAATAAAAACGTATTATAATGTGGATCGATGGGCAATGCGAACACTAGAGAACAATCCAGCATCAATGAATTCCAAAGCAAAATCAATCATTTTTTAGATGCTGCAGCTCGATCCATTCACGTAACCGACCAATAATAAACCACTAGTACAAAGCAACGGCTGCGAATCAGTTCATATCAGTTCCGAGCAGCCCAAGCACAAGTAGGCCATGCTGCCGACGTGCCGCGCTAAAACATTCCCCAAAAACTGAAGCGAGTATATAAAATTATAACCCCGAAAGTAACAGGAGCGCACGCGCTTGCTTGAAAGAGAAGCATCCCAATACTCTTCCTAGAACTGGTCCATTTTGTTTGGCAAGGAACCATTTTAGAACATCCTCCTCTCCCCTTCTTTCCAACACACACACACGAAAGCATCCGCGATTAATAATCGCCAAACAATCACAGCAACATCCAAGTCTAGAAAAAAGATGGATCCAGAAAACTACTATGATATTAAAAAAGAGACCAATCTGCAACTAACCCGTCCGTCGACACCGCACGAACAACAGCCAGCACAGAGAAGAAGAACAGATGAAAAAAGGCAATTGGAGGAAGATACGTACCAAGCACCTGATCACTCCAACCTCCACTCCGTCGGGGAGAGAGGGAGCTCACTCACGCTCAAGCGCGGCCTGCGGACGAAGCCAATGACGCCTGTTATGCAGGCGTCGGGCGGCGGCGGCGGCCGGGGTTATTTGAAGGGCGGCGCCAACCACTCGCGATCCGCTTGCTCCCTCAGCTGTCCTTTTCGTCCTCCCCCCAACAATCTCATTCTCATCTGATACCTTGCCTTCCTTCTCGCTCCATCTCCCAAACTGAAAACTGCGACGCGCTTGAATATTTTTTTTCCGTTCGCTTTCTTTTCGTTTTGTATATTGCCGTCGCAGCGGGAGCGGGGCTTCGCGGAAGTTCCTCGCGGGGCGGATCGGGTTGGTCCAGGACTCCAGGATGCGGAGCGGGCGCATTGGTCCACGGGTTGAATGGAGCCGTAAACAAACGCCTGGCTCGTTGGTTAGGTGCCCGCCCCACGATTCTGGCGCCGGGGAGCGCGCGGGCTGGTGGTGTGGATCGGGACCCTGCGCCCGCGCCGCCGCCTGCGCCTGCGGCGCAACGGATGTGGTGGTCACTGGTCACGCGAGAAAAGAAAAAGTTAGCGGTTCGGCAGCGCGTTCGCTGGTTGGCAGGGCGCGCCGAGACAACGAGATGCGAGCGGTTCGGTAGGTTGTTGGAGTTGGCGGCGTTGTGGACCTGCGGTGCAGCACACCGACGCGTAAAGGGTCTGACTGGACCCGCAGAACTGTACATGACCGGCAAGTACGTGTCGCGGACATTCACTGGTCGAAGCCACTGGGCGACGTGCTGGCGTTCTTGCCAGACGTTGTCCACGACGAGGCTTGCCGAGGCTGGTCGCTTGCCGGAGGCACGAGCATCTCCCGGCAGAGCTCATGGGTGACGGCGTTGGACCCTCCCGCCCGGTGTCTGCAGGAAATTTGTGCTTGGCGACGGTCGTGGCCGAGACAGCCGTGCTAGTCCCCAGGATCACGTCACGTATGTGTATCTCCAAGGAGGCCGCACGCAGGCGGTTGGCAGTGGCGGGCGACGCCGATCCAGGGCATTGCCACCGGCTCTACAAGCAGGATGCGCTAGCTTCGACGAGCACACCGTCCCAGCCATGTTAAGCGACTGCGAGATAGTGTACGGTTCAAGCTCGTGTTCCTGCTCAAGAGACATGCAGCGGATGGCATGCCAGGCTTCCAGCTCCTTGACCCGTTAGAGCTGCCGGAGCTGGAGGATGTGTTGGCCAGCTGGTCAATGGCAGCTACCTGGATAAGCAGGGGAACTAACAGAGAGAGGGAAACGAGCCCCATCTTCCATAGCATTGTCATAATCTTGAGTGTAGAAACACTGATTAAACTCAATCAATGCTTTGTCAAGAATCATTTCTTTGAACTATGAACATGGAGTACTACACAATCCTGAAGTGCGAACTGGCCATTTTATACAAGAAAACGTTGAGAATATTTCTAAAAAGGTCAGATGTCAGACAAAAGCGGTGTTTTAGAGTTCATTGCTAAGGCTTAGTTCGTCTTCAATGTCATCTCCCTCTTCGAAGAGCTTCAAGAATCGCATTTGGTCTTGCTCCCTCTTCCTCTTCTGCCAGTATTTGTAGCCCAGAAACAGGCCAATGATGACGACAAGGACCGAAGCAAGAACACTAACTATTATGATTACCACAACAGATGCCCTCTTGGTTTCCTCCTCCGCACTGGACTTGTCAGCAGCAGACTGACCTGGTAGGGAAAGGAAGTCATTGAGAAAAAGCAACGCCTCAATAATAGCAGAAAAGGAATATCTATAAGGATCTATCAGTTCCACATAGCAATTTCTACATAAAATATACTGCGATGAATTACGTAAACAATAGAAAAGAAACTGAAATGAATTACTTAAACAAATGCCTCAACAAACAGAAAAGAAAATAAGCAGGAGGCATCATACATACCAGCTGAGGCCGTACAGTTTGGGCATAAGAAGGTTGCATTAAACTGGCCTTCCTTAAAACGGGTGTACTTGCCGTCTTTGAAATCACTAGCACACAACTCCCATTCATCAAAAACATCATCTGGTTTAAATGTATCATGTTCATACAAACCACATCGCTTGCATTTGTTTTCTGGAAGCTCTGTTAAGGGCTGCCAAAACGAAACAGAAATTAATATGAAATGCAATTCTGACAAGGAAACATAAAATAGGATACCACAGTCTGACTGTCATGAATCCACATTTGCGTGTGAAAAATAAACAAAATCCAACCATCTACAATAACTTTAGTACTTTACTAACCTGCCATGATTCTTCACCCTTAAAGGTATACATTGTATTTGCCTCCTTAACATCCAGCAAATTTGTCTTGTTACCTCCATTGCAACGGAAATACACAGTTGGCTTGCTCATTGGGAGCCATTCATGGGTACTAAATATATCAATTGAGTCAAGTGTCACAACCCTCGATGAAGAACTCCCTACAAAATGAAAGCGCCATCAGTGAAGCCCAAACTAAGGGTAATAAAGAAGATTATTATGTTTTACAACCCTGGCTGCGAAAATAATGATACAATTGTCTTTATATAAATATTGTCAAATGTTGCACTAGTTCAACTATGAAGTAGCACATTTGTAGAGAAACTCATACATTATAGAATCTATGATCCTAAAATTATCTCCGAGATTTGTCTCCATAGTTTATTGGTTTCTTTGCTATGTTTAAGTGAAGAATACCATGGCAACATTACATTACATCTGATACATGTCACTGGAAATAAACATAGTGGCCAGAAAAATATTGAAAGGAAAAAACTACCCCACTTATTTTGAATTTAAGAGGATGTAAGAAATCAATAGTGTCAAATCAGATTTCTATGCGTGCAATGTATTATACACAACGAACATACAATTAGGCCCAATGCAAGAGACAATGAACTTATTAGCTCAAAACTTGAAACCAGTTGGCACTATACTATCGTACTAATAGAAATATTTACATTGCATTCACATGGATGAAGTAAGCCATTGCTGAGACTGTAAATATTCCTTGGTTAAATGTGCTTGAAAATCATAATAACAATAATAACGACATGCATGGAAGGTGTACAGAAAGATGACCATTGAGCTTCATACCAAGTATTAATTTCAAAAATAACATCAAAGTATTTTACAAATATGGTCGCTAAGAAAAATATTCATCCAGGTCAAACCAAGAAATGTGCCATAATAAGAATTGTTCTGACTCGAGTGCTCCAATTCCAACCTGGAGAATAACTAACTGCTTCCTCAAGATGATCTTTCCACTAGCCTGCATCTAGGAGATTTTTAATACATTTCGTTATTAACACTAATCATTAGCAAACCCTATCTTCCATTTCCTTTTGAATCATCACAGCCGAGCCGACATCTTTTAGTCTTCACAAACAAATCAACATGACAACACTGCGGTAAGAAAAGAAAAAACTATCCATATCTACAATTTATACGCATAATTTATATTCACAAACACACAAATCATCAAGTCAAATCTCCTTTCGACTAATGGTAGCACCAATACAACTACCCGTGTTATTCACACGTCAGACTTATCTTGCAGCTAATATTTCGTTAGCTACATACCCATTCGTAATGCAAACAATCTAATGGCTGCTCCCCGTGGTAGGAACAACTACTCGATTATATCATATAAGGTAGTACAAAAAATTAATCAGCTCGACAGCTGGGTCAAACTGCCCTCGCGATCAAACATTCAAACTAGCCACCTTCATCGAACCCAAAACCGTGTTGATACATGTAAGAGCCAGATCTCACCAGGAATCGAGCAGAAGGCGGCGAGGAGGACTAAGAGGAGGAGGCGACCGCGGCGAGCCGAGATCGGCGCCGGCCACCTCACGCTAGGCAGGGCCGCGGCGGGAGCAACGGCTTGGCCGGCGGGGTGCGGAGCCGGGGCTGAGGAGCAGCCCTCGTTGCGACGCGTCATCGCAGGCTGGTCGACGGCCCGGTGCCCGCACCACTTCGCCGTCGTTTGGTCCGCACAACAATTTCTCGAAAGAGACGGGACCGGTGCCTCTCAATTTTTCTAGAGATGCCAGAACGAATCGCGCAAAGCTGCTTTGTTCGCGAACTAGCTACAGAGGCGTATTATCTCTTCCCTGTAAATCTAGATTGGCGGACTTTTGTGGCCAAGGAGGCGTACTTCATACGGTTCAGTGCTAAAAGGGCCTCTTGCCTTGTGGACAGGCTTCTTAACTCATTAAGCCCATTGGTCCCCTTTATGGTCCAAAATAAGGCCCATTTAAGAAACATGGTCCTAAGTAAGCCCATGCTATTGACACAACGCATTTGCGATCAATACCATTCGTGCGCGTCCCCCTCCGCCACTCCATTCCTCTTCGCCGCCGCCGCTGCGCCACCGGAGAAATGTCGAGGCTCGCGGCAGCCGTCCTTCGCCGCGGCGTCGCCGCATCTAGGGATCTCTACTCGTGGCGCCTGTCCTCCTCTGCCCCCTCTTACCGTCGTCTCTTCTCAGAGGATGCATCCAACGAAGCCTCCGCTGCCGCCCCCAACGCCGCTGACTCGCAGGATGACTCTTTCCTCAAGGGATCCGATGAAGGTAGCTCTGGGACCTGGCCGCGGCCTCTTTTCTGAGAGAACTGTCAGTTTGTTTATTTCTTCATGGGTTTAGGGTTTAGCAAAGTTCTGATGCTACCTTAGGAGTGGGAGTGTTGGGAAAATGGTGATGCAAGAATTCGATTTTTTAATGTTGTGATATTACGGCTACTACCCTATCAGATGATACATACTGCAAATCTCAGCTTCGGCAATCATTTTTACTGCACATACTGTTCCATGTACGCTAGAAATTGAAAATTAGTTCAGTTTTCAGAGGCGTTTTCTGGTTTGTGATGTTCCAGGAGAAAAAACCGTTATTAGGCGTGTCTGCTGTTTTTGTATCAATGGTGTATCAACATGCTTAGATTCAGGATTACCAAATTGGAAGGTTATTTAGCTGTTGACATGTTGCAACATTCAAACTAGGTCTACTTCCTATTGTGTTCTATTATTTTGATTTCTGATATCAGGAGGAATTTTACGGTGGTCTCTTGGCCTTCTTGTATTTTGCTACTCTTAGTTTGTAATAATTTGTCTTGGTTACAAAGATGTTACCTCCAATCAGATGTATATGAAAATCTGACAGGCAAATTGAACTGCTTGCTGTTCATTTGGGATGTAGGATCTGTATGAACATCATCTGTAGCTGATTGCAATTTGATCGTGATGTAATATTGTTGCATTACTCGTGGTTACAAATAACGCCATATGACATTGTGCTCTAGTATGGGAAATATTGAGATATACTAGTTTCTAGACTTTCATGTCATACATACATAATTCTTATCTTCTGCAACAGGCATGGCCTATGGGAGATTCTACAGTGTTGTTCCTGGGGGCAACAATCTCGGCAGGGATATGTTGAAAACTGACATTATCCATTGCCTTGACAAATGTGAGCTATCACTGGAGGATGTGAAGATTGATTACAACAGGGGATATTACCCAATGGGCGCGTATGTTTCTTCTGTTCCCTGTCTTTCTTTCCTCTTGTGCAATGGCATTGTTAAACCTTGTTCTTACTTAGTAGGCCTGTTCGTCCACGACTATCCTTTATTGTTCTGTAGACCGTAGTGGTGATTGTGCGAACCACTTTTCCTTGAATGCTTGATATGCGAAGAGTATATCACCTTCATTGATATTAATTCTGTAAATGATGCTCAAAAACCTTTTAAAAAAACACAAATTCTTGTTTTCGTACTATCATGCATTAAATCTTTATATGGCATGATTTCATTAGGCTTTAATACATGTTATAATGGTATTCCCTCTGTCCCCAATTACTTGTCATCCTAGAGTTTACAAGTTTTCCTCATTTACTTATCATCCTCGCTTCCCTGTACACCTTTCTCTGTTCCTAATACATCCCTATCCATATCTCTCTCCTTCTCGTTTTCAATGCATTCCATCTTTTCACATCCTCCTTAATTCCCATGCCCATCTCTAGGATGACATGTAAAAGCGGACTGAGGGAGTACATTGGTGTAAACTCACAATTGTATGTTGTAGAATTGATTTGTGTCACCTACATCTGGTGCCTAAAATCCTTTTGTTTTCATTGACTAGTTTGTTGAGGTTTCCTTCGAAGGCATCATTCACCACTGCAGTGAGGCAAGTAAGTCAGGCTCGCCTGTATAGGCTTGAGGAGGTAAGCCAACAGTTGTTCTTTTACCTGTTTCTCTTTTTGTTCAGTATATGGGAGAGAAATAATGTATTGCCTACTCTAATGCAACAGATAAGTCGTGATCAGTGGGATCTGAAGCAGTCTTTTGATGGAAAAACTGTAAGTAATGTTTAGTGGGTGTACGCCATCAAAATTTTTATTATGAGAAATGGGTTGTGCATATATCAACAAGTTCATTACCCTTTGTGCTTTATTCTTATGAATTGTGTACATTCAGTATCATCTGGTTGATTTGTCTGGGAATATCTCCATATTTCTTTTTTTCCTTATGTGTATATTATGGGTACTTTCAGTTGATGTTGCAAGGAGTACCACGAAATGCCATCCCAGAGGACATAGAGCGATTTTTGTGTGGTGCTAACTTTGAACCACCACCATTTGAAAGCTTTCTCAGGTAATGGTCCAGGAAGCGTCTCTTGTTTGCTAATTTATCTGGTTAGCTCACCGTTATACAATTCCCTTTATGCAGGCCTGGTGTTCCGGAGCCCATACGAGTGGTCCTGGTTAAATGCCCCACAATGACTGATGCCATGAATGCCTTCATCACTAAAAACAGGACATTCTGTCTGAACAGTCCAGTTAGTATCCGTGTTCTTCAGTGACCTTACCAATCAAAATGGTGTGATCGGTGGGTTAATTCTTTCAAACCAACTTTCCAAGCCCTTGAGGTTTATCCACCCGATGTTGTAACGATGTCTAAGGGTCTGCAAGCTGGTAACCTGCTTTGCTAGTATTTTTAACTTCTTTCTATTTACATGTGGTTCTAATTGTACTCTGTTTCACATTTTTCGTATGTACCCAGCAGGAGATTAAATCGTTTCGCAATTCTGCTTTACAGTTAAATAAATTAAAAGCCCGCCTGTTCTAGTTTAAATATATCTTGCTCTCCACTACAGCACAGTGTGATGATACGTGAGCCCAAATGGTATTTCTCAAATTTTGAAAAGTTATAATGGCATGTATTAACTTAATTCATGAAAGGGGGACTCGTGTGCTGCGTGGTGCCAAACAAAGCCAGAGCAGTGAGGATTACGCTGGAGTGGCAGTGTGGCCAGCATTCCGTTGTTTTTTTTATTATAGAAATACGTGATCTACATAAAAGACCATGTTTTATTGGAAATGTAGTCCATAACAAGCAAGCCCACTCCTTAACTGCTGTGCGGTGGACTAGTTCCCTGGCAAATTCATTGCTGGAAGCTAGCTTCAGGCAATCTGGAAGTCAAACTTGTGTCAAAGGAATTGAATTGGCAGACCAAATACTCGAAGGCAAAGATATTTCAGGCACATCTTACCTCAAGCCGCTTCTTTGCGAGTTCAAGCAAGGCCTGTGGGTCCTGTTTAGTCTCTGTATATGCATCGATCTTGTTCACTTCCTGCAATATAATAAGGTGAAGTTAAAATTCACTTCACGTTAAGAAAACTGATTGGCTTTGGGCTTTTGCAAACAACTGGCGTCATTCTGTGTCACCTCAATGAACTTCTGAAGGTTGGGTCGGCCCACTGTGATATCCTAGTTCTTTATGTTGGAAAAGAAAATCTGAAACCTTTCAATAAATGGCACATACGCAATGTCCACCTAGAAGGAAATTAAGCATCACATAACAATCATATGCCACAAAATATTGAAATGCAGCTCAGGAAAGATTATACTCTCACTCCAGCGACATACCAAACTGAACTGGCGAAGGAAGAAGGGACCATCACTGAACTTTCCCAGTGCAGCTTCTATTTTGTCCAGAGCAGCAACTGATGGAAAGACAATGCGTGGCAGCATGAGTAAGTTAGCAATGATGCAATTTACAGCCTCTTGAAAAATGGTAAATCATGCAAGCGAGGTGCTCTGACCAGCTGCTTCCTCGGAGATTATGGGTGAGTATAATGCTTTGTTGAACTCATCAGTATATGCAAGCAATTCCCCAGCAAACTGGTTCTTCGCGGCATCCTGTGATTTCCCGAAATTTAAGAAGTTTCAGTTTCACATATATTATCACTGCATCTTTTGCACGCATTGCACTGATGCTGATCAAATATATCTGTCTTACATCAGGAAACAACGATGGGCCTTCAAAATTGCTGTCGATGTACCTGATCAAATCCAAGTTCTCTCCTTTCACCTGGTTGTTGTGCTCGAGGGAAGGCACCTATGGAGCATGAGACGTTACTAAATATAAGTGTACATGAGACATCATGACGAGGACTATGCAAAGAAATACTTCCCCACACCAAAATAATCCATAAAATATTCTACATAGGAGGAAACAGTGTGTTAACCATACACACCTTGTTCCCTGGGTAAACCTTCTCCTTGTACCATGCAGGCCTGTCTTCCAAATCGATGGCGACTATCTTGATCTTGTCCTGCAAACCCTGGTAGACAGAGGAAAGGAGGAAAATTCATTTTTATTTCAGCAATACATGCACAAGGAAAAGCACTGCGATCCATTATCTAAAAAAATATACACAAGGAAGTGAAGAGCTTCTTGGGTAAATCAAATAAAAGCGTGGCGCTGATACCTTGTAGTTCCTGGCAATCCAAACGCGCTGCGCGTACGGGCAGCGGTACGCGACGTACAACCTTCACGAGACCACAAACAGAAACGGGGATCAAAATCTTCCCTGCTGATCTGTGAAACAGTGGAAAGGTGACCAACATTGAAGCCTAGGAGTACCTGGTAGTGCCATCGAAAAGGGGAGGCAGCTCGGAGGCGGAGGTCAGGGGAGCCGGGAGCGCTTCCTTCGCGGAGCTACACCAGGGTTTATGATTTCGTTAGGAATGTTAAAATCGGTCGAAAACTGTTTCAAATCGAAAATTTAAAATTTAAACGAATTGCTACAGTAAATTGTTCGGTTTCAACGGTTAACCGATCAGTTTCTTCGGTTTTTACGGTTTCAAATTTTAAAATTTGAAATCTAAATCGGTTTTAACGATAAGTCAGCGGTTTTAACGATTTTCGGTATTTTGAATTTTTTCAAATTTTTTAAAATTGTTAAAACGAAAATCAGTCGTCCGGATCGCAGCGGTAAAGTCGAAAACTGCAAAAACCGAACGATTTACTGCGGTTTTGTGAACCACTCGGAAAACAACATCCCATCAAGAAACTCTGTCGAGAATTTGAACGGCCACGCGAAGATAGACAGGGATTTCTTCTCCACCACTGGCGTACCCACCTTGCAGGAGTGGTAGATGCCATGGCGACGATGCGGGAGGGTCTCTGCAGGGCGGCGATGCGGTGAGCTGCTGCTGTCCGTCGACACGCCGACGGGACTGGAAGGGACGCGGGGCCGAAGCTGGAGGCGGGCGTCAGCGGTGACGGGCAGCGAAGGAAAACGAGCGAGTTCATGTGCAGCGTCCCGCGAGGTATGGAGGTGTGTGATGAGTTGATGACTGATTTGATCGGTGGAGAGGGAACGTAAGCGCGGCTGCGTGGTTTCGCTTCGCTTGGACGCGAACGTGGCCGGCATTTTGTGGAATGGTTTTGTGGTTTTTTTTTAATATCGCCTTAATCTTCCTGTGTACTCATGGTACAGAAAATCAGTTGGCTACTCGGTCGTTTTATCATTTTACTGCAGTTCCAATTTTGATTTTTGGTTGTAAGCTGGTATCCGGTGAAACTGAGTCACTTAGATGGATTTTATCGGTTTTTATGAAAACTAATCGGTTTTCACTAATTTTGTAAACCCTTAGTATACTATTACTCATTTCACCAAGACTACAGTTTTTGGTGCACTTTGCAAACTTTCCAACTACCGTTCTCTAGTCTACGTGGATCTCCCTGGCGCTTGATTTTATTTCCCTATTTTTCCAGAGGAGCCAAAATTGATCAGATTGTAGCGGCAGAGCAACCAATCAAATAGGAGGAAGTTTTCATGGGACAAGATCATCTCCAACTATTATCTAAAAGCACCTTTAAATTTAAAATTAGGATCTTATTTGGTAAACCACGTTCAACAGTTATGTAAATCCGCTCCATAAATATTAAATATACAACCTCCTGAAATGAGTGGTTTGGGTTGCCGTTTTAGAGACCAGGAACTTTCGAAACATCGAATCTTCTTGTAGAACAGATTTTGAGAAATATTGGAGGCACTTTTTTCTTTTTTTGCTCTTGATAAATGGTCAGAAGCACAGTCCATAAACAGCACTTCACCAATTTTCCTAAGTTGGTGCCTTCAGCGCTTCTGTTGTGATGGCATGTGGCTGTCTTGTATGACAGGCCAACTAAATTGCGGGACCACAAGCCGTCTCTGTCCTCAAAGCAGTGGGATCTTTATTTTCATTTTTTGTTTGTTTGCCCGTGATAATGTAATCGGATGCCTGTGCGTTCAAGAGTATCTTGCTGCTGAACTCCATGGCCTGCAACGGCGCCATGGTCACCTCCACCTTCTCAATAGATAACGACTCCCCATGTCACTGACGACCGCTTGCCGCTAGTTACCTGCCGCGTTCTTTGCCCACTGTTGCGCCTCGGCCTGATGTTGAAGTCACCCTTGCTTGCCGTTGCCGGACCGCCGAAGCCACCCGCCCACAAGTCATTCAAGCTTTTTTGCTCTTACCCTAGTTCCATTGAAAATTTTATGGATTTCTCTGCATGTTATTTTTTCTTTATCATGATTTACATTTTTAACTCACTTTCCTTACAACTTCGTTATTTGATGTTTCTTAGTCGATCGAAGCAGTAAAATGCGATTAAAACTAGAAGTTGGTTCTAAACTCAAAGCATTAGTTTGCACCATTTCATCCAATATATATTTGCACTGAAATTTTACCTCTGGTGTATCATCTTTTTCTTGTTTAAGAGTCTTATTACTTTCTTCTTGAGTTGGCTGAGAGTGATTCTGCTCTCCCCTGATTGTTGCATATACGGCAATAGGATGAAAGATGTCAGGGAACTGCTGTTTTGTGTTGGTAGTTCTGAAGAAGATGATTATGTAGCTACTGTATTTTCTATAGTAGCCAAGTTAGGAGCACCAGAATAATCACGTGGTTGATGCAAACAATTAAGCTCACTGCCACCAATGTTTTGAAGTGTAAAAACAGAGCTTGGTGAAGAATGATCAAAAGAATCATTGGATGAAGGGAATTTTCCTTCATAAAAAATAACATCCCGAGACACATAGATCCTGCCACATTCAATGTCAAGATATTTATATCCTTTATTCAGAGAGCTGTATTAAAAACACTCTTTTGAAGGAAAATAGAGTTTGTGTTTGTTGTATGGTCGAACATGTGGCAAGCACATACAAAAGCTCTTTGAGCATATTGTAATTTGGAGAAACTTTAAAAAATCTCTGAAGGGAAGTTTGATAGTTTGATTATCAATGACCCATTGACCGGAGTGGGTAGCCTTTTGATGACATAAGTGGCAGGTAGGAAGGCCTCATCCCAGAATAACCGACCAATCAATGAGCACGTAGAAGCATATGCCCGTCGCGTACATCATCACGTTTGTAGTTGTTTTCATTTTAACTTGGCCCCTTGCGGCTCGAGAGACAAAGCATCTGCCCCATGGAATATTTCCAATCGCTGCTATGGCTGCTTAATTCATTCGCTTCAGATATATATACATGCGACGCAGACGCAGCTGGCGGGACAAGACACCGGAAGACAGCACCACGCGCGGCACAATGCACATAGTGAACTGGGCGTGGTGGCTTGGCCTCCTCCTCGGCGCCATTCCGCTGCTCGCGCTCGCCGTCTGGCGATGCAACGACGCCGCCCACTGCGCCGCCTTCGCTCTCAGGCAGTACGGGCGCGGGGAGCGTCGCGCGAGGCTCCCACCGGGCCACATGGGCCTTCCCTTCGTCGGCGAGAGCCTCGCGCTGCTCTGGTGCTTCAAGCTCGCGCGCCGCCCCGACGACTTCGTCCATGCCAAGAGGCGGCGCTACGGCAGCGGGGGCGTGTACAGGACGCACCTCCTCGGCTCGCCGACCGTCCTCGTCTGCTCGCCGGCAGCCAACAAGTTCGTCCTGCAGTCCCAGGAGAGTTTCGGCGTCCGGTGGCCTTCACGTGAGCTCGTTGGCTTCTCCAGCGTTGGCAACGTCGAGGGCAGGCAGCACGTCAGGCTCCGTGGGTTCATCCTCGCAAACGTTAACAGCCCCAGCACGCTCCGGACCATCGCGGAGGTCGTCCAGCCGCGCGTCGTGGCGGCCCTGCGGTCGTGGGCCGACAAGGGCATCGTCACCGCCGACACCGAGATCAAGAGAGTAAGGAGAGAATATCCCTGCTGTACATTTATCTTGGACCTTGAATTTTGTACGAAAATCGACGCAGGTAACGTTCGAAAACATCTGCAAGATGTTCGTAAGCATGGAGCCATCGCCTCTCACCGACATGATCGATGGGTGGTTCGACGGCTTAGTTGCTGGAATCAGGGCGTTCCCGCTGGATCTTCCCGGAACAGCGTTCCGGCACGCTCGCAGCGTACGTGTGGACCGAACAATTGATGAACTAAGTTGTTATTAAAATTAATGGAAGTCGATCGCACTGACTTTGCAAGATGATGACGAAATGCATGGCGCGAGCAGTGCCGCAAGAAGCTTGACCAGGTGTTCAGGGAGGAAGTGGAAAGGAGGAGAATGGACCCGCCGGGAGGCGAGGACGTGATGAGCGGGCTGATGCGGATGGACGACGAGCAAGGGAACAAGCTCTGCGACGACGAGGTTGTTGACAACATCATCTCCCTCGTCGTCGCCGGCTACGAGTCCACTTCCAACGCCATCATGTGGGCAGCCTACCACCTCGCCAAATCCCCGCATGCTCTTCGCAAGCTCAGAGTAAGACGATCCTTGTATCTTCGAGTGATCTAGTATCTATGTAGCGGCTGGAAACTTTTTTCTATTATCTAAAAAAATTCTGAAACTTTTGTCAGGAGGAGAATATGTCGGTAAGCAAGTGCAAGAATGGTGGCTTCATTACTCTTGATGACATCCCCAACATGAAGTACACTGCCAAGGTACAGAAATTAGAAAACGCTCACGGGCTACGTACTGCTACTTTTATCTAATCCCAACTCCCAAGTACGAAGTTTCCTTTGGTGCTAGTTTTAATCTTGTCGTCCATGATTACAGGTGGTGGAAGAAACGCTTAGGATAGCCAACGTTTCTCCAATGGTTTATCGCGTGGCGCGCAAAGATGTCGAGTACAGAGGTAACTCGAGATGCACATACACTTGGTGCTTCTGCGTTGAGATTAGTTCGGCAGTTTTTGGGTTCTTACACCTTAATCCGTATGGCTTTCATTTCGAATCACTATTTTTTAGCTTCCTGCCTTAACTATTGACCAAATACACATCCATAGGTTACACAATACCTGAAGGATGGAGAGTAGTGGTTTGGCTCCGATCACTGCACACTGACCCAGATTACTATGACGATCCTCTGGTATTCAACCCCGACAGATGGGACGTAAGTTCAGCTCGTCCATACATGCCGCCTGAAGAATTTTGTCATGGCTGAAGCCTTACTGATGATCTTCAACATTGCACATTGTTACTC
>BCLF01000003.1:2064716-2089705 GCA_001602275.1 Zoysia japonica | reverse complement strand
TTTCCATGTCCAACTCTTTATATAATATACTAATTGCTTGAAGATTAACGAAACATTGTACTTACATCAACATTTCGGCCCCCTTTGGAATGGAGGAATTCTTCTCAAATTCTGTGTTTTTCCTAGAAAATTGAATGCAGATTCAACGGAGCTCAGTGGCGACTTTACCACTATCAATGTAGGAATCGAGAAAAATTCCCATGTTCCAAAGTAGGCCTCAAGCAGGACTCTCTCAGAGTTGACTGGTGATGTTCATGTCTGTTGATAGTGGTTAAGTGATCCTTAGTGGAAGAACCGACTTGAATATTATTATTATGTGCTTAGTCTGCTGACAAGGAGAATATTTCTCACTGTACTACAATATTTGATGGATGATAATACAAAAAAACGGAGGGGTGCATCTTTGAAATAGTAGAGCGTGATACAACTACACATCAATTTAGTCCAACACTCTGATCGATCCGCCTTCAGTTTACTCGTAAGACTATTCACTATACAGGGCATTGTGCTTGTTGTTTCTCAATGCCAAGCATAACGTTAGCTGACAGGAAAGTGTGGCAATATCTTCGAATTTAAAGCCTTATTAGTATCATGTTACAACCACAGTCATTCAAGCCTTTTTTGCTCTTCTCCAAGGTCCATTGAAAATTTTATGGATCTCTCTGCATGTTATTCATGATTTACATTTTTTAAACGCATGTTCCTTACATCTTTGTAATTCGATGTTTCTTCGTTGGTTGCAGCCAGTAAAATGCGGTTAAAACTGGAAGTTAGTTCGAAACTCGAAATTGTTTTGACACCTTATTTTCCTTAATACATGAGCCATATAAGCTATACTAAACTTTACAAGGCAGCTGTCTCTGTTCATCAGCTACCAAAGTACTAGTACTATCTCAGTACAAACACGACGGTATGACAATGAATTCATAGCCCAAGCTTCTTCTTTGTGAGAGCAAGAAGCACTTGAGGGTCCTGTTTGGTCTGTGTGTACGCATCAATCATGTTTATTTCCTGCAGTGCATTTTTTCTGGTGTTATAATAAATCATCTAGTTAAACGCCGGAAATACCATGTGAGGTACCTCAATGAATCTCCGTATATTAACTCTCCCGTCGCAGATGTCATAATTCTTGATGTCAGCAAAAAATATCTGAAATCCATCGATGAATGGAGCATATGCAATGTCCACCTATATTAAAATGAAATACCATCAGTATTTGGTTAGCTATAAATAAGCAGAAGGATTTAAAAGATAACAGATATCAAATTTACCAGACTTAATTTGCCGAGGAAGAAAGGACCATCATCGAATTTTGAAAGGGCCCTGTCTATTTTGTCCAGAGCATCAACTGTCGATCAGGAAAGCTCCAAAAGTCAGGAACCAGTATGCACGTCACAATTACAAAAGCAGTACAGAAAGATATTCTAAAATCCTTTCCAGCTTCAGCAGTCACCCCTTGCTTTGAGATCAGTGCGCCAATCATTTCCTGGTTGAAAGTATCGGAATATCCCAACAGCTCTTGTGCAACCCTTTGCCTTTCAGGATCCTATGTTCATCAACTGGTTTAGCAGCCTACCAAATGCATCAATTTTGGCCATGTGATGAAATGCAGTTATCATGAACTCACATCACTCGTCAATTTAGGCCCGTCGAAGTGGCTGTCCATGTACTCGATCAAATCCAAACTCTCTCCTACGACTCTGTTGTCGTGCTCCAAGGACGGCACCTGTCGAGAGAAATCACAAATCACAAGTCACTAGGTATCAAGGATCTCAAAATTTACTGAAAACGGTGTATATTTGAATTTCAGCCGCACCGTATTCATGGGATAAACTCTCTTGTACCATGCTGGTTTATCTGTGGTGTCCAAGGGTACTAACTTGATCTTCTCCTGCAAACCCTGGTGCCCAAAGTGTTCAAGATCCAAGAAAGAAAAGATGGGAGTACAAATAGCTTCAGAAGAGCGGATCATTCAGTACCTTGTAATTCCTTGTGATCCATGCCCGTTGCGCATACGGGCAAATATATGCCATGTACAATCTGTCGATTAAAGATATCCACCAGTCAGTTTGAATATTTGATTCTGTGAAATGCCAGAACAGAGCAAGGACCAACCTGGTTGTGCCATCGTGGAGAGGTGGCTGCTCAGAGGCAGATGTCAAGGTCGGAGGAAGAGCTTCCATTGCAAAATTATTTTCTCAGAAAAGTTAGCAGTTACTGGTACTCTCAATAGATCTAATTACTCAGTGGAGAGATGTTTGACAAGTGAGAAGCCTTGGAGCAGTTTTATAAGCTACTAGTTAGCTGGTAAAAGAGAGCGTGCAGCACCAAAGTCAGAGCTGGAAAAGAACACGATGAAAATTTGAGCCCAAGCGTCAGCAGTGACGAGTAACCGAAAAAGGAGCGTGTGGTAGTGCCTTAAGCCATGTCTTTCATGCGTCGTGTCACAATATAAGCAGCACATATGCTGGTCAAATTCGTATTTGGAGACGATTACTGAACACTAAACACCATGCGATTCTTCAACTGTTTGAGATATAGAAATGTTCCAGAGCTTATGAACTGATATTATACACCATAATCGTTGAGATTCTACACTTATCGTTCAAACCAGCTGGTTTTCACTAGATGCGTCCCCTGAGATACGCGTCGTACAATGGAAGCACGGCTCAATTTATTTCAGCGGCAAGCTCTCATGGTTTGAACGCAATTGACAAGAAGATATCAAGAAACACGGCTAGTACTGAACGAAATTGACAACAAAATGTCAAGAAACACGGCTAGTACTGATGTAGGAGCACTTCTCCATTAAACTCATCAACATTCAACAGAACACATTGCACTTCATGACAACATTCCCTCACTCCTGTACAGCAATATTGGTGAACGGCAACTATGCCTCAGGGCAGATTGTTTATTTTTATAGAAATATGACCTAAATAAAAGGCCATGTTTTATTGGAAATGGAGTCCATTAACAAGCAAGCACACTCCTGAACTGCTATGCTGGTACTCTAGTCCCCTGGCAAGATGTTCATTGCTCGTCGCTAGCTTCAGGCAATCTGGATGTTAAACATGTGTCAAATGAATTGAAATTGGCAGACCAAAGAGTCAAAAGGCAAAATATTTAGGGCACATCTTACCCCAAGCCGCTTCTTTGTGTGTTCAAGCAAGAACTGTGGATCCTGTTTAGTCTCTGTATATGCGTCGATCTTGTTCACTTCCTGCAACATAACAATTTGAAGTTAAAATTCACTTCACGGTAAGAAAACTGACTGTCATTTGGCTTATGCGAACAATTAGTGTCATTCTAAGTTACCTCAATGAACTTCTGAAGGTTGGGTCGGCCCGCTGTGATATCATAGTTCTTTATGTTGGAAAAGAAAATCTGAAACCTTTCAATAAATGGCACATACGCAATGTCCACCTAGAAGGAAATTAACCATCACATAACAACCTTATACCACAAAATATTGAAATGCAGCTCAGGAAAGGTTATACTCTCACTCCAGGGACATACCAAACTGAACTGGCCAAGGAAGAAAGGACCATCACTGAACTTTCCCAGGGCAGCTTCTATTTTATCCAGAGCAGCAACTGATGGAACAATAACGCATGGCAGCATGAGGAAGTTAGCACTGATACAAATTACAGAATTTTGAAATGGTAAATCATGCAAGTGAGATGATGCTCTGACCAGCTTCCTTGGAAACATCTTCCTTGGAGGCTATGGATGAGTACGACGCTTTGTTGAACTCGTCAGTATATGCAAGCAATTCCTCTGCAAACTGCTTCTTTGCAGCATCCTATGATTTCCCAAAATTCAATAAGTTTCAATTTCAGATATTAGTACAATAAGCCTATGAAATCACCGATGCTGATCGAATATATCCGTCTTACATCAGGAAGTAACGATGGGCCTTCAAAATTGCTGTCGATGTACTTGACCAAATCCAAGCTCTCTCCTTTCACCTGGTTGTTGTGCTCGAGGGAAGGCACCTATGGAGAATGATAATGTGTTAAATCATAATTGTACATGACTAGTAGGAGTAATATGGCAAGTAATACGGCCATGTAACAACATAATCTACAAAAGATTGTAAATCTAAATGGGAGGAAAGATGTTAACCGTACACACCTTGTTCTCTGGGTAAACCTTCTCCTTATACCACGCAGGCCTGTCTGCCAAATCTATCGCGACTATCTTGATCTTGTCCTGCAAACCCTGGTGGAGAGAGGAAAGGGGAAAAAAGATTCGATATTCCTTTCAGCAATACATACACAAGGAAAAGCACTCCGATGCAAAAGGCCGGAACTTTGCAAGAAAATGAAGAGCTTCTTGGGTAAATCAAATAAGACTGGTGCTGATACCTTGTAGTTCCTGGCAATCCAAGCGCGCTGCGCGAACGGGCAGTGATACGCAACGTACAGCCTTCACGAGGCCACAAACAAAAAATGGAATCAAAATTCTCCACGCTGATCTGCGAAGCAAGTGGAAAAGCAACCAAAATTGAAGCGTACCTGGTAGTGCCATCGAAAAGGGGAGGCGGCTCGGAGGCGGAGGTCAGGGGAGCGGGAAGCACTTCCTTCGCGGAGCTGGACAAGAAAAAGAACACTCGATTAAGAAATTCAGGCGAGAATCTAAACGGCCACGCGAGGACAGAGACAGGGTTTCTTCTCCGCCACTTGGCGCACCCACCTTGCCGGAGCGGCGGCGGTTGCCATGGCGACGATGCGGGGGCGTCTCTGCGCGGCGATGCGGTGACGGTGAGCTGCTGCTGTCCGTCGACACCCGCGAATCTTTATAAGCGCCGAAGGGACTAGAAGGGAGTACCACCCGGGGCGGAACAAGGTGGACGCGGGCGTCAGCGGTGACGGGCAGCGAAGGAAAGCGAGCGAATTCATGGGGGCCAAGCCGGCAAGGTGGGAAGTGTGTGAGTGACTGATTGGTGGAGTGGGCACGTCAGGCGGGTTCGCTTCACTTGGACGCGAACGTGGTAAGGTGCGCGGTTTCTCCGTGGATGGCTGCTCTTCCGGTTCCGGTTCGGGGCGCTCCGGCAGTTTCTGGAATGGTTTCTGTGGTTGGTAAAGCTGATTTATTCACTTATTTTATATACTCAACTTACATTAAAAAAATCGTCGAATAAATATATTTTTTATTTTTTATTTTTTTAAATAAAAAACTTCACTTACAATTTCTTCACGCATCACTCACTTAACCAACACCACCTTGTATTTAAGGTTTACCCGTGTGGTTGGTGGCGGATCGACGGATGCGGCCTCGGATACCTAAAGCGGACGTGTTCCTGGGTTCATGGTGACGGACCAAATTGGTGACCTGTGTGGGACTGTCAGGTTGGCGTTGTGGCGCGATTTTTGGCACGTCGATGTGGTCATCCCTGACATAGCCGATTAGAAACTTCTGCAGAAAATTTGTTTCTGGACTACCTCCTTTTGTTTCGCAAGGAAGCAAATAATATGCTGCCTTTTCTTCTTGTCATATAGGTTCCAGATAAAAATATACTGGTAAGCTATAGCATACAAAGTGTTAGTACTAGCTATCTTATTTTGATCGAATTTACCTTGTTTTGTTTGCGTTATCTCTAAATGTTTTAGATACTCATTACTTATTTGTAGCCATATTTTAGCAAGTTCTTCTTCAGAAGCTTTATCTCTCACGTACTCACCTACATTTTAAAATTGTTTTTCGCTGGCTAGTTCTAATTTGATCTTACAGACGCCAACAATTTCAGAGGTAATATATTCTTGGATTTTCATAAGTAGACTCCGCGATATACTTAAACGCACCATGCATTTATTTTTCATATTTCCTTTATGAGTTTTGTTAAGATGCACTTTATTTTCCCAAGAACGTGCAGTAATAAGATGCACTTTATTTTCTCCAGAACATGCAGTACATATATTTTCTTCAGAGAGATGTCTGAGAGCCGCTATATACTATGGAGCTCCTTTTATTTAATAATGTCGATAGCATTGGTCATTTCTTGCATTTCCACTCAAAGTTTACTGAATGACATTGCAGCTCCGTCGGCCGGCTTTGAGTGTGGAAGGTACACAACCTCCGCGTCAGGATTAAGCAGCTCCCATCTGTAGTAGTTCAAGCCGACAGACAAGTTATCTCATTAAAACTTGGAGTAAAACTCAGCCAGAAAAAAAAACACCCGCATATATAAGAACTAAAGGACGGGCCAGGTAGGAATTGGTAAGGTTCTCGTTACTTGTAACCCACAGACAGATGATGGAGCATGATGGTGAGCTGCAGCCTTGCAAGCATGTTCCCTGCGCAGATCCTATGCCCTCCTCCGAACACCTGGTACGTGCCTGGCTTTGCAGGCCGCTATTCAAGAGAGTAACAGTATATAATGTTGAATATCATCAGTAAGGCTTCAGCCATGACAAAATTCTTCTGGCCGCGTACATAGACGAGCTGAACTTACATCCCATCTATCAGGGTTGAATGCCAAAGGATTGTCATAGTAGTCAGGGTCAGTGTGCAGTGAGCGGAGCCAAACCACGACTCTCCATCCTTGAGGTATTGTGTAACCTGTGAAGGTGTATTTTAGGCAATAGTTAAAGTGGGAAGTTAAAAATGGTTCATTCCAAAGAAACTAACGGATTTAGTGGCTCCAAATGAAAACCACACAGATTGAAGGGAAAGAACCGAAAGGCTGTCATATTGAGGCAATATTTCTTGCTTCCAGAGTGTTTTTAAGAACTAATCTCACTCCAAAAGAACTGAAGTGTAAGTGCATCTCGAGCTACCTCTGTACTCAACATCTTTGTGAGCCACGCGATAAACCATCGGAGCAACATTGGCTATTCTAATTGTTTCTTCTACCACCTGTAAAATCATGGACGACGAGATTAAAATGTGTAGTACCAAAGGAAACTTTGTACTTGGGAATTGGACCAGTCGACAAGAGTAGCAGTAGCCAGTGAGCATCTTCTGATCTGCGTACCTTGGCAGTCTACTTCATGTTGGGGATGTCATCAAGAGTAATGAAGCCACCGTGCTTGCATGTGCTGATAAGCATATTCTCCTCCTGACAACAGTTTCAGATATATAGATCACTCGAAGAAACAGTGCACAGATTGTCTTACTCTGAGCTTGTGAAGAGCTTGTGGGGATTTGGCAAGGTGGTAAGCCGCCCACATGATGGCGTTGGAAGTGGACTCGTAGCCGGCGATGACGAGGGAGATCCATACGTACGCTGCGAGCGTGGCGGAATGCTGTTCCGGGGAGATCCAGCGGGAACGCCCTGAGTCCAGCAAGTAAACCGGCGAACCACCCATCAATCATGTCGGTGAGAGGCGATGGCGCCATGCTTACGAACATCTTGCAGATGTTTTCGAACGTCACCTGCGTCAATTCTCGTATAAAAATCAAGGTCCAAGATAAATGTGTAGCAGGGATCTCTCCTTACTTTCTTGATCTCGGTGGCTGCTGTGATGGTGCCCTTGTCAGCCCAGGACCGAAGGACCGTCACGACGCGCGGCTGGACGACCTCCGCGATGATCCGGAGCGCGCTGGAGCTGTTAACTGTTGCGAGGATGAACCCACGGAGCCTAACGTGCTGCCTGCCCTCGACGTTGACCACGTTGGAGAGGCCGACGAGCTCCGGTGCCGGCCACCGGATGCCGAAGCTCTCCTGGGACTGCAGGACGAACTTGTTAGCCGCCGGCGAGCAGATGAGGACGATCGACGAGCCGAGGAGGTGCGTTCTATACGCGCCACGGCTGCCGTAGCACTGCCTCTTGGCCTGGACGAAGTCGTCGGGGCGGCGCGCGAACTTGAAGTACCAGAGCTGCGCGAGGCTCTCGCCGACGAAGGAAATGCCCATGTGGCCCGGCGGGAGCCTCGCGCGACGCCCCCGGCGCCGGTACTGCCTGAGAGCGAAGGTGGCGCAGTGGGCGGCGTCGTTGCAGTGCCAGACGGCGAGCGCGAGCAGCGGAACGGCGCCGAAGAGGAGGCCGAGCCACCACGCCCAGTCCGCTGTGTGCATTGTGCCGCGCGTGATGCTTGTCTTCAGTGTCTTATTTTACTAACTGCTTCTGCATCGCATATGTATATATGAAGGCATGAAGCGAGCGAAAGTAGCAAGAGGGGCGAGCTGGAAATATTCCATGTGGTAGATCCTTTCGCCTCTCGGGCTGCAAGGGCCAAAATTAAAATGAGTACAACTATAAACGTGATATACGTGACGGGCATATGCTTCTACTTAATCGATTGGTCAGTTAGGCGCACCCAAAAAAATACTTTCTCCGTTCTTAATTGTTGTCGCCGTTGACTTCTAATTTCAACTTTAACTATTCGTTTTATTCAAAAAAATTTAATAAATATTATATATTTTCTTATATTTTGATTTATCATTAGAGCTATTTGAATTACAACTTAATTTTTTTCACATTTGAATATTTTTTTAATAAAATAAATAGTCAAAGTTTAAATTAAAAATCAACGGCGATATCAATTTAAGAACGAAAAAAGTACTACCTTGATCACGTGGCAATTAGTCCAAGTGCATGTGGCATGTTTAGGTTAATTACGTGACCTAGATGTTGACCCGACTAGATATCACGGACTGATGAACGTCGATATAACTATCCACACTGACTTTTACATATTTGTGTATATATGTATGCAACTGCATGCATTGGAACGTCATGTAAGTAATTTTATTAAGCTATATAGTAAATTCTTCTGATTCCTCGGGCAAAGAGGAGATCACAAGGACTCAGGCTGAGTCTGTTTGCAGTTACTGTGCTTTGCTGTGAAATTTTCTCTGTTAGAAGAATATCTTATATTTCTAGTGTGATTTTTGTTCTAAATAATTCTTTTTAGATGCTTTCAAACAGAACTAACATATAGATAAAAACTTTTTCAAAAGCATGATAAGTTGAATGTGTGTGTTTTTCATAAGCATGATAAGCACTTTTTCAAAAGCATGATAAGCATGATAACAAACAGAGCAGAAAAGAGGATAATAAGTTGAATGTGTGTGTTTTTTAAAGATTGTGTATGGCACGTTTCGTTTTAAGAAAAGAAGGAAGCAACCGTACAATTCGCTACTAAGATCAACTTGCCTCGGTTCCAAGTGGTCATACACCAAGACCAATAATAGCTATTTGCAGCTCCAAACACGACCTACCTGTACTCCTACCTCTAGCAACAAGACCGAATGAATTTGCTGTTGTTCTAGAAAAAATAAATTGTATCAGCTCAAATAACTCGTGGTACGTACAATATTTTTTGGGACGTGATCGTGTCAATAAAACACATTTTATTGGCTGGAAATGTAATAAGTTCACTAACTTCTATTATATTACATATGGTCCTCAAATTATTATAATTTAAATTAGCCGGCAACGAAAATATACCATATTTAGGTCTCCTTTGAAACGCAGGAATTTCACAGGAATTACACAGAAATTTTATAAGAATCAGTTCAATTTTAAAAAAAAACATCGAATTTAAATTTTTTTTCCGCAATTCAAAAGACACCATACGCCTGTTTGCTTTGCGGCCACAGCGTGCCACGACGAACCTGCCGCGGCGTCAAAGCTGCTGTTTGCTTCACTGACACGTCAACGAAAAAAACAGTGATGCCACACATTGTTTCATATTTTTCCGGCGCCACGTAACTTGGTGCCGCCATAGGCTCATAGCAATTGTAAAGCAAACAGGCCCATATAATCACGTTGAATCCAACGATAATGTCCAATAATAATTCATGGTCGAAATGACCCAACAAGGCCCATTTATATGGCCACAGAGAACCCAACCCAAAAGGCCCATTTACAATTGCATGACGGCGTGAGAGATAGGAAAGCAGCAGCAACGCGCAAAAAAAAAAAAGAAAAGAAGGGAATAT
Organism: Zoysia japonica; assembly: GCA_001602275.1. Classification (NCBI taxonomy): domain Eukaryota; kingdom Viridiplantae; phylum Streptophyta; class Magnoliopsida; order Poales; family Poaceae; genus Zoysia; species Zoysia japonica. Next base: position 2,079,813 of record BCLF01000003.1, on the reverse strand, counting down.
CTTTCGCCGCACACGCGACGGCGACCTCCCCGAGACCCTGACGTCCGACGAGTCTCTCTCTCTCTGACTCTCGCTGCTCGCTTGCTCTAGATGGCATCGCAGCAAGATGCGGACGCCACCACGCCGTCGTCGGCGACCGCAGCCTCCGGGGCTGCGCCTCCGAGCGCAGATTCTTCCACGCGCGGGCAAAACCCTACGGCAGCTGCTACCGCGGCTGCCGGGGCCACGGATCTGGAGAAGAAGATGCGCCGCGCGGAGCGCTTTGGGACAGCTGTGGTGATGTCCGAGGAGGAGAAGCGCAGCAGCCGCGCGGAGAGGTGAGTGCAATGTGGACCTCCTTTCCTAGAGTTTGGATTTTTTTTTTCTTAACAATCCCTAAGGTTGGGCGTTTTTGTCTGCCGTATTCAACTGGAGTCGAGCTAGTATAGAAATGTTGATGTAAGCACAATCTTTCGTTAGTCTTCGAGCAATTAGCATATTACGTAAAGAGTTAGACATGGAATTATATATACAGATATGATGCAGGATCTAAGTTCGGGTCCTTGGGTGTCATAGCTTTCAGTTCTACTACGCGGGTACTTTACATTATGCGCTTAACCATAGTATGCAAGACAAATTCTTTGCAGTCTGATTAATAAGATTCTGTGTGCATTGCAGTGCCTAAGAAGCTAGGTATTAAATGTGATTCATGCATTTAGCGAAAAACTAATTAACCTAATTGTTGAGAGCTTTTGAGCTTTCTAGTGTAGTAGTTCATGTTCACCATTATACAGCTTGCTTATTCTACACCAAAGTGCTGAAAAATAGTTCCTTGGCTCTGATGTTTAAACCCCAGTAACTATGTAGTTTGTTATTGTATAGATTATTTTCTTCTTTTTTACTGTATAATCTGGATATTGATCACTTCTTAATCCTCTATTGCGAAAACTGAAGGATGATCTTATGATTCAAGGATATATGGTGATTAAAATTTGTACAAATATAATAATATCGTGCATATGGCATACAATTTTACTTTTGTAAGACTAATGGTTTATGATGAAAATCATATTGATTTGTGTATTCAATCATAGATCTGATGAGTTATGAATTTCATCATAAATATAATTCAGGCAATCAACTTATTTCTGTATACATGAGATGATTGCTGTGGAACATGTTATCTAAAAAGGTTTGTGAAAATTTATGTTATATATGCATGTTTATGATTAGATGCAGATGAATATAAGTATGAGTCTGTTCATTTATATAGTTCTTTCATGTAAATTTTCTGAAGTTGCAAGTTATTTTTTCAATGTTGCTTATAACCATGTAAACCTCGCTTTTAAATCCATACAAGACCAAGTGTATTATTTGATACTGTTTGTTCATCACTTAATTGTAACTGAAAAAAGTGTCTGTATTAGAGTAAGCCCTTTGCCCCTTTGGTTTGATGCATGTTTCCATAATTCCCATCTAGCCAGTCAAGTTTCCAAATGCTGACATCATATAATAAGAGTAGTGCCATTTAATTGTACAAGGTTCGGAACAGGATCGGCAAATATAAAAGAGGAGGAGAAGAAGTCCAGGGCTGAGAGGTGTGTTGGTATCACCATTTTTTCTTAATGTGTTCTAGGTTTTTTTTGTATGCTCCATGGTGGTGGGACTGATGCATGGTTAAACATATGAGTTGCTAGATTTGGACTTGCCTCACCCTCTTCTACCGATGAAGAGTCTAAGAAGAAAGCTCGGTTAGAGCGATTTGGTCAGAGTACAAATGTTGACAAGGCAGAAGAAGAAAAAAGAAAGGCACGGGCCCAGAGGTTAGTGAACACAGCTGTGGTTTGTCATTCTTTGTTGTTCTCTTGAACTTTAACCTAGCAATCAGATTACCTCATCTCCTGGCAACCTACCAGGTTTGCTGAAACACCTAGTGGATCATCCCTGGGAAATGGCAAAGATAAATCCAAGCCGGTATGTTTTACATGATTTTGTGAAGTGTTTTCACTTTCTGTTCCACATGTCATTGTGCAGAGCTTTCATTTCCGGTTGGTGGTACTAATTGGTCATTTCCTTCATCTGTTTATATGCTCGCTTAACACAGGATGCAGCCGCTGTGACAGGCATTGCATGATCGAAGCACCACATTCTATGAGGTTAGATGACGTTGTTGTCTTCCCATGATACTGTTTTCTTGTTAAAGCTTTGCCACTGTAATTCCTAACATGGAAAGGATTCGCTACATTTTTGCAGGTCCCATTACCTGAGGCTTTGGTGAAACAATAGTTTGCACACCGCTAACCAGTAACCACCACGTGAACGGCGTCATGTGTTTTGTAGTCATTTGAGCGCTGTTTGCAGTGTATGACTTGCTTACTGTGCTAGGCAGTGTAGTCAGATTTGCTGCCTGGTTTGTGGATGGTCGCGCCACTTCTTCCCTTTTGTTGACGCCGATTGCATATCTATGTACTCGGTTTAGTAACTGTTAAAAATGCACTACTCGGTTATTGCATATTTTAGCTGCTATTGGGGGAACAAGGGCGTCTGAGAATCTGGGAATCAGCTAATGCATAACAGGTGAGATGTACTTGCAGAGTTCCAGTGGATAAATGGTCCATTTGTCTGAAAGCTATAGAGGCAACATGGGTCCAGCGAATTGGAATTCGCTAGTGAATCTAATGTCGTCCGGTTGTGTACATGACTTGTAAAAGAAAAACAAGGAGTACGTACTAAGAAATTCATTTTGTGACAATACGAATCCAAAGAAATTCATTCCCTGTGGCGAGGAACAGAAAAGCCTAGGTCGCGCCCGCAGGCCTCAGTGGCCGTAGACCTCCCGGTGAGCGACGAGCTCTGTTCGCCGCTCGATCGTGTAGCGCAGCTGCTCCTTGACCCGCCGCAGCGCGAGGAGCACGGACTCCACGTCGCCCTGCGGCTTCGGCGCCTTTGCCGACTGAGGCTGGAGGTCGAGTAGAACAAGCGCGAGTTTGTTATCCTCTTGATGTGCTTCTTCTTCCTCGTGAGCCTCCGTGTCGTGCTCTGCCATTTGCTCCGTGTTGCCTTCCGTCCTCCCCGAGCCGTCTGTACCTGCGATGAGCTGGGGGTCGACGAGCACAATCGCCAGCCTGTCGCCATCGCCGTCGCGGTAGTCCTGTTCGGATTTTGCTGAGCAATGGGGCGCCCTGGTACACGAAACACGTTCCAAGAGTTATATAGGGAAAGAATTTGTTTACCAAAATGGCTGCACAAAATACAATTGCTCAGCGCAAAAGCGATTTGCTCTAAAACTCGTAAGCATAACGCTGCCGTCCACATCTTTTCTTGGTTATTATGGTTGTCAATAGCATGCTCATTTTGATACAATTATACTGCAATTCGCTGATGTGCCAAAAAACAGATTAACAATGAGAAAACTCAGGTTGGATTGCTTCATTCTATGTACTAGCGTAGAGTGCCCGACAACCTCCTCACCTCTCCCAAAAAAAAAAAAGACAATCATTCTGTTCTAGGGCAATGGGAAGCACTAACGGTTTCCTCTGTACCTAATATGGTGAAAGATGCCTATTGGAGCTAGTCGACAGGAATTCCAAAAGGGCAAACATTAATAGGAGGATTTTTTTAATCATAATTCTGGCTAAAGGAAACTAAAATAGCACTGAATAGAACGAAAACCAAATCCAGAAATGCTAGTTGTGCAGGGAAAAATGAATGCCGGGGATAATTAAGATAAGAGTTTTAATTATCTGTTGACAATGAGTTAGTCTGCAGGCGTACCTGTCTGAAGCATGATCACTGGCACTCGCTTCAGAGCTGCAATTGTTGTTTGCATCCCCAAGATCCATGCAAGGATCAGGGGAGGATTGCTCCGACACAACTGAGCACGAGCCCTCCAGGGAAGAGGGGTTCACCAGGGTGCAGGACCCTGCCGACGAGGCACCGTCCCCGGGAGAACCGGACCGCGCAGAATCGGTGCTGCTCAACGAACCAAGATTGTTCCTTTCGTCCACCTCCGGCGCCTGGTTACCGGTGCGGCCATTGGAGGACAGCGACCTGATGGAGCCGTCCGAGAGCTCGACGTCCAGAATCTTGAGGGACTCTAGTTTCTTGATGGCTTTCCTGAGCCTCCGCTCCGCCTTGTTCCTCACCTTAACCTCGACGGAGAGCTTCTTCTCCAGCTCGTCCAGCTGTGACCCAAACCAACCATTAAATCAAAATTCAGCAAAAAAGAGCTCAATTTGTTTGTGAGCCAATAGTAATTAAGGAAGATGCGGCAGTACGGAATATGTGTGAGAAAGTAACATAAGATACCCTACCCTTTTGGACAGTTGGTCGGCCTCCTCCTTGGCAGCCTTGGATGCCACCCTCTCTGCAAGCAGCCGCCCTCTGAGGCACTCCACCGTCTTCATGCCGGCACCGCCATCGTCGCCCCCATTCACCCTGCAATCAACGGAATAAAAAACATAAATGCAGGCACAGGTAAGGAACCGATCCTAGGATCCCACTATTCACAAAAAAAAATGCAGCTCAAGAACAAGAACCGATCATAGGTAGCTAGAAAACCAAGAAGTCATCCAAGGAAATGGGTAGGAGGAGCGCCGATGCGACAATCCAAGAAAACACCTAAGAAAGAATACTACCAACCTGCATTGCATGGTCTCTGCCGCCATTTTCTACCCTTCCAGCAATCCAATGTTGCAGAGGAAGGGAATGGTGCTCGATACCAGTTTGTGGTTGCTCTTTGGCAAGCTTAGTACCCCAAGCAGTGCGCGACAGCAGCTTTGGGCGCCTCTGCTTTTGAGCTCGCGCGGCAGGGGAGGGCGCAGCAGCTGCTGCCGAACTGGAGGAGGCTTGAAGCGGAAGGTGTCGGATGCGGGACGCCAATGACTGGGGCGTGCGTGAGGCGAGGCGACGCGCCACAGCCCACAGGACGCTCGCTGTGAGTACTACGAGAGCCTAGAAAAGAAGCATTGTTGTTGGTGACCACAGGGGCCGGTTTTGTCCGTGACCGCCACCCGTGACGTGCATTACAACAACCTACGCCTACTACTGCTACTACCAGTACTACCCTACAGTGCATTCTTCAGTTTCTGAATTTTACCCCCCTTTTTCCTATACTTCAGTGCCCCTGAAGATCCACCGACATCTAAAATACAAGCAGGCACCTTTATTTTTTTCCTTAAAAAGGAGAGAAACATTATTGAGGTAAGAGTGGTTGAACTCAAAATATAGTGGCAGCTGACCAAGTGCCTGGACACAACTAAGCTTACAGAGGAGATGGTACAGATAAGTATGCTAACGATACTAAAAGCAATGCTGTACTTACCAGCACTAATTAACAAAGAGATGGTCGCAGGAGACATGTGGAGCTATCACCTTGGGCGTTGCAACCTGCAGCTGGGCAATCCTTGTTTCTTCAATGTAGCTACCGAGAGGGAGGACCGAGGAGCGGAGGGGCAGAAAGGAAGCCACGTGAAAGCCAGGCCCTGCTGGTTCATTCCTTCAAAGTTCAACCCGCTCGCTTCGCTTGCTGCTCGACCCCACCACCGCGCAGGGCTCGTCGTCCTCTCGCTGCATTTTCTTTCCTCGTGTTTTTAGCAGCTCCTGTATTCTCCGCTGCCATCGACTTGTGAGTTGTTTTCTTTTGAGAAGGAAAAAAGAAATATCTGGACGAATATACGTCGTGCGTACCATTATACGGAGTACCAGGACAAAAAACGCTTCGAGCGTCCTTGTCGCGCTGCCTCCCGAGCCGCCTGTGCGTATTTGAACTGAACTGATTCAGAGAGGGAACCGACAAGTTGCTGCAGAATTAACAATGTCATTTGAGCTGCCTTCTCATGTGACCCTCAAATATACTAATGATATTTTAAAAACAACAATACTAACTAATAGTATAAGCATGAAGAAGATGGCGCCAATGACAATGAGAATAAGCTAACCTGCCGTGTTTGTCGTGTCAGATGTTGCGAGCAATTCGCTGGCGCCAACGACAATGAGACTGAAATCGGCACCGCCCTAACCAGTGAGGCATGAGAGGTTTGCAATGTGCTTTAGATTCCCCTGCGTCGGCAGGAACTGCTGCCGTTCATGTTCTTGTACCGTACGAAAATTCCTTAACCCACGCGCTTTAGTCAATACAGCAGTACTCCAGTCACGAACGCGGGGGATAATGTGCAGGAGTAAAACGGACAGATAGCCGCGACATTTTCCATGCGAGGCTCCGTACGTTCTGCAGTATTCGGTCCTCGGGTACTGCTGGACCTTTGAGACCATGGTTAGACTTTATTACAGTAAGCAGTAAAAAAATATGCTCTGAAAAGCATGCAGTTTAAAGAAAGTAAGTATAAAGAGATTAAAGTCGCATGATAAGGACGACGAGATGTAGAGACTTCCTGTTCCAAGAACCAAGCCGGATTCCGCTGGGAACGGTAACTTCGAGATACTGGGGCAGTATTCTACTGCGGGCCCACGTACTTTTGCCGGCACGATGACAGCATAAACGGTGAGCACATCATTCCTCAGCCGGGAGTGGAGCTTTTGTGCATAATAATAATGTGAAGGTCCAAGTGGGAATTAGGCGACAAAAGCTTCCCCTGATCTCTCCAGTCCTGCTTGTTTGTTTGTGGTATCACGTGAATATGTGATATGGCTCCCTCCACATATAGGCACCCTATGCTATGATCCTAATTATGAAATGCTCCACCTTATGCACTGCTATTCTGTGTTTGTTCAGATGGGAATGCGAAGTGCGCGCTATGATTAAAGAGATGGAGTGATTATACTCACTTAGCTTAGCTTGAACTTCAAGGCTTCAGAGTGAGCTGGACCAGGCTTCAAGATTTAAAGGCTGCACATAGCCGGTGGACAATGCTTGAAAATTGTACCATCAAATCGCCTCAAGCAACGTTATTCCATTGCCTCACTTGGACACAATCACTGAAAGTTGATATGACTGCTGCTTCCCCTTGAAAAGTTACCATGTGAACCCTGGGCAGTAAGCACAAAACGAAATAAGAGTCATCGCTGCCTGCTGGTAAGGCAGACCAAGTTGGGTGCAAATCAGAAGACTGCTTGCGTGCCTTTCCTTTTTGGACTACATGAGCTGAGAAATAAAGTAGAATGATCAAAGCATGTGAACCACGATCCAATGGCATGAGGGCACTAAAAGACAGATCTAGTTGTGCTCACTCTATACAGTTCTGATACTAACGCCATCATGGGATAGGGGACATGCAACTCAGGGGGGAGAGAACAAATGTTGAGGAGAAAATTATGGATTCTACAAGTGTATTCTAGTTATTATTGGTACATACACTATGGCAAGTGTATAGAGTAAATAATGAATAAATAGGTTAGTGTTGTAAATGATAACCTTTATTTCCTAAAACCATGGCACCAAAGAAACTTTTGATACTGAAGTGAATAATCTTCTGCAGATTGCATGTTTGCCATTCCATTCAGGACTGGGATTGCGCCGCTGATGGCCACAGATGCTGAAAATTCCAGTTAGACAACTTCTGAAATTTTTTAAATCATTGAATTACCTGCTGCTTTGGTATCTGTTACCTTGTAAAGAAACAGAGATTAAGGTCAGCTTTCAGTTCAAAAGGTTCAGATACGAATGGAAGGGATTCTCTTACTGAATCCAATTTTCACGATTATTAGTTCTAAAAAATAGCTAATCAATTAAATCAATATGACTGACCACACAACTGGGAGTGAAATAATTTGTTCCAGATAGTTCTGGAAGTCTACTCTCAAGCATGACAATCACATCTCAAGATTCTCAACTATTAGAACTATTGAATGCCATCACTATCACTTGTTTTCATCTACAACTGCTTGACATCTACAGCAACAAAAAACATGCGGACCAAAGATCCCACTAATTCCAACTACACCCAGGAACCTTCTCCAATCCAACTCCCCACATCATGCTCCTTATGGTCTCAGCCTCTTCCCATTTGCTGGCATTTGAGTACAAATTAGCCATTATGATGTAATTTCCAGTGTTCTTAGGCTCAATCATAAATAATCGATCAAACACAACTCGGCCAAGTTCAATATCACCAACTTCTGCAGCTCCATTAAGCAATGCACCCAAAACCTTTGCATTTGGTTCAAATGGCATACTGTTGACAAGCTCAACTGCATCCTTTAGCATCCCAGCACGGCTGAGTGTAGAAACCATGCAAGCATATTGCTCCATCGCGGGACTGACACCAAACACAACCTGCATAGAGTTAAAAACTGTACGAGCATCAGCTACCATGCCAGCATGAGCACAGGCAGTAAGCACGGCACTGAAAGCTATGGTATCTGGCCTAGTGCCAGAACTGATCATCCCATTGAACAAGCGCAATGCATCTGTGGCTTCTCCATGAGCTGCAACTGCTGATATGATTGATGTCCATAGAACTTTGCTTCTATAACCAGCCAATTCAAACACCATCCTAGCCACATTAATAGATCCAACCTTTGAGTAAGCATCAATTAGTGCAGTCACAACACTGATGATCTGATTATAGTTATTTCTGATAGCATAACCATGAGCTTGCTTCACTCCCATTAGTGTTGAGAACAAAGGAACTGAAGGAATGATGATTGAAAGTGTGGCTGAATTGGGCAGTATGCTATAACTAACCATCTCATGCAGTAATCCAATCACATCATGTAGACGATCGTTTTGAACCAATCCAGCAATTGCAGCATTCCAAATGCTAACCCCCTGAACATTGGCCTGACGGAAAAGCTCCAATCCCTTGTCAACATGCCCATGGCTCAAGTACCCTGTAATCATGGCACTATAACTGACTGCATCCTTCTTAGGCATCCCTTCAAATAACTCCCTTGCATACTGCAACCGCCCACATTTGGCATAAAATGCAACTATTGAGTTCCACACTGCAACGTCCATATCAAGACCATTCTCGGCAGCAAACTGGTGCACGCTGACCCCGAAATCAACAGCCTTGAGCTGCGCGCAAGCATGCAACACGCTACTTACTGTGACGCTGCTCGGCCTGACACCACCATAAACATTAACCCGTGTCAACTTCTGATACAACTCCAGGCACTCCCGGTACCACCCTTCGCGAGCGTACGCCGATATTAGAGAGTTCCAGGATACGATGTCTCGACACGGCATTTCATCGAACACCGCGCGAGCAGAAAGGATGTCGCCGGCGTTGGCATAGGCTGTGATGAGCCCATTAGACACGAACAGGTCCCTCCCGAAGCCGCGCAGGAGCGCGACGGCGTGAAGTTCTCCAGACACCAGGGGGGAGAGCGCCGGCCCTGACGCGGCGACTGACTTGAGGAGCGCGGAGAGCGTGATCTCGTCGGGAGAGACACCGTAGGCCACGAAAAGGCGGACCGCGGCGGAGGGGTCGGGCGAGTGAAGCGAGAGCGCGATGAGGATGGCGTTCCAGGTGAAGAGGCTGGGCCGAGGGACGGCGTCGAACACCTTGCGTGCGTCATCGATTCGCTCGGCGCGGGAGTAGAGGGAGATGAGCTTGGAGGCGAGGAAGTTGGATGGTGTCACGGACGTGACCACGAGGCGGGAGTGGAGCTGGCGGCCAGCGGCGAGGTTGCCGGAGTCGGCACAGCGCTGGATGAGATGGCCGTACGCCCGAGGGTCCGGCGGCACGGCGGCGAGCCACGCTGGCAGCTTCATTCGCGCTTCATCATGGAAGTGGCTTTGGCGGGGTCATGGGGTTTTTGGCCCCGTTGTCTAAACTCAAATATTTCTCACGAATTTATAATTTCCCTGCTGGAATCGATATTATTTGTGTATATAATAATCAGGAAAAGAATTGTTATGTTCAGTCAGATCGTTTGGCGCCGGGATTTTTCCGTGAAGTGATTACGTGGTTGAAAATAATTCTATTTTATTATCTACGATAAACTCTTAGGTAACATTTGATAAATAAAAAATGTTAGATGAATTTGAGATTGAAAAATAGATGAAAAGTAGGGATTTAGTATAATTGTTGAATAAAGGGTTAGATTTTTCTTTTAATTCCCAATCCCAAACCTAGTCTCCAATTCTCGGTTGTCAAACAACACATATGCTACTTTTTTCAGCTTCCATCTTTTTAGTTTCATTTCACATATTCACTTCACCTAATTAGATAAGAATTATTTTTTAAAACAACAACGTTTGACAAAACTTTCGCATGAAAAAAAAGATACTCCATCATCCAGGTTTTTGAGTGAACTGCACAAAATAGTCTGGCTTTTTCTTTACCATTCTCTTACTTTATACCTCAGCACAGAACATTATGTTTTGCCTCAGATTTTCTAATTTTAAACTACCTTTTCCTCCTTCCAGACTTGCTCGCCATCAGTGCCGCTAGCCATGGTGGCTGTCATATGTGCATCTGATTATGATCTGGCAAAAGTTTGGGAGGAATAAAAGGCAAGTACTATCTGTCCCAGAAAGGATGATGATTTTTAACAAAATAAATAATCTTTTTACAAATTTTTAATAAGACAAATAGTCAAACACGATCTTTAAAAGTTAAAAATGTAATAGTGCTGTGCCTTGTGCAATTCACTCCAATTTCTTTTCAAAATGAACCATACATCAGAAGTTGCAGTATCAAAAGAACAGGTACCGCTTCACCCTTTTTTCCCTATAAAACCATACAGCATTCAACACACAGGAATACAAGGGAGGTGAAACATCCTAGATGTGATTCTGAGTAGAATGCCCAACAAGAATGCCACCCACTGAAAAGAATAATTATGTGCTCCTGGCATATGATAATTATGGGTAAATTACAATGGTAGAACTCCATATACACAAACCCTATGGTTTGCGTTTGTATAGGTTACAATCTTCTGCATCATAAGACCTGATACATGACGTCCTGGAAATAAACCAAGTAATCACCTCCACAGCTTACTATATGATTGTTCCTCAGAATCCAAGAAAATTCTAGCACGCTCCACATATTAAGCAGATAGTCCACTAAAAATAGGTGACATGTGAATTACCGGGGGTCACAACCAGCTCTAGGCCATCAACTCCGCGGTCGTTCAAATGAATGCATGATCTTGAATGGAACCTTGACCTGTTTCTGTTTCTTCTATCACACTATATGTTAAATACTATTTTAGAAGTATCCACCATATCTTTCTCATGTACACCACTAGGGACCATATGGCAAGTCCAGCAGACACATAAAGAAGCACAACACCAGGAGTAACTAGGATTCCTTGCGCAGGTAGACTGCAAAGCACATCACATAACACAAACCGTATCACATATCCATTGAAAAAGAGAGCAGCAAATCTATATCTACAGCAACAAAATAAGTGTTTCTGGTACCTTGGGTCTCTGCTGGCAAGAAGTAAAGTCAATGCTGTCATCTGCGTTGCTGTCTTCCACTTCCCTAAGTTGCTAACTGCCACAGCCTGTTGCCAAAAAAAACTTATTAGTTGAACTTCTAATCACATCGATGGACCATAAGAGTAACAAAGGCTGGATGAACCTCAAGAGCTTTGCCATTCTGAGATGCAGCCCACTCTCTCACAGCTGACATTGTAATCTACAGACACAAAAGAAAAGGTGACATATTAAGACTGGCAAGCATAGCAAGCTCCCATACCACAGAGCGCACATAAAATGGTTATACTTCAAAATGAAAATGGACAACATTCTTTCGCTAAATAAATTAAAAACTAAAGCCCCTCATGGTAGCACATTATTTGGATGGTTATCGGAAAATATCTGGCGAGTCTCCCTCAATTTTAGATCAATTTATATATCTTCTCAAGGTCCATGAAGTTGGTACAAAACAATATAAAAGGCAGGTTATGGGTCCAATTTTTGTTTCAAACAAAACACAATGGCACATGGAGGAATCACACCATCTGGCTTAAGAGGTAATCTGCACTTGCTCCATTAAAATAAGTAAATGTTGGCCAAATAGCACTATTTCAATTTCAAGAAGTTGAACCGAGTCAGTGGTGAAGCTACAGTACCACACCAAGGTGGGTCGCGAAGGAAAAAAGGGTGGCACATGCATATTATAGTGTCGCTGCAGTATGAGTTACAGTGCTAAAACAGGTATTTTTCCAGAATCCTCGGGTGGATCACGGCCCACCCATTCACCCAGCTGGCTCCCCAGTGTAGAGTTCTATAAATGCATATTCTAGCTCTACACTGAACAATATTATAATCACTAAGTTAACAGCCAGGTTTTGTGATATTGTCAACTTAAAATATAACCTGAAGAAATTAATGTGAACGCAAAAATCATATAAGCAGGCAATAGAGGCAAAACATCCATAAGAGTTGCAACATGGCACAACATAGCAATAAAAGCCACTGTAGAGGCAAAACATCTATAAGACTTGCAACATGGCACAAAATAGCAACAAAAGCCACATAACTGTTTTAGAATATAAATAACATATATGATGCTAAACTTTCCAAATATGATTGACTGAGAAAGCTTTGCTAGAAAAAAAATCACCAAATTTTTACAAGGCAGCAAGATATATTAGCAAAGTAACTACCTCTCTTCCGATGATAGCAATGGATGGAACTGTTAAAAGCCATGGCCCATCCATGAACAGTGAGGTTTCCAATGGTTTGGTGCACAGCAACACCAATGTAGCAGCAACCATAAGCTGCAGTGGAGAATGAGAGCAAGTTAGATCATGTGGGTGGCTCATCTTTGAAATTAACAGTCTAAGTTGTAGATATGCAGAAAATGGTGGGAAAGGTAATTTTTAAAATCAGGACAGCAGAGACAGAAAGAAACCTTGTCAGCTACAGGATCAAGAAATGCACCAAAAGGTGTTCCTAATTGCATCTGCATAGCAAGTATGTTAGGAACCGATAACAGGATCCTAAAAAAAAAACTGGTATAGTACCCTGCATAGAATAGTGTTTAGACAGGACAAACCTTTCTAGCAATATAACCATCTAGCCAGTCAGTGATTGCAGCAGCTAGGAAGATGCCCGTTGTGGCAGTAGCTGCCCAAGGGCCCTCCATGTAGAAAGCTGTTGAGAATAAAATTAACAAACTCTTTTCACAAAAATAAAAATTAAGAGTATATGATTGTAGACAAATGAATAATCCTGGAGTCAGACTACCATTATTACTGAGAACCAAGCAAAAATACGAGGATAATTGGAGTCAAATGAATATTTCAATAATCAAACTACCACAACATTGTACATCACTAAGAAGCCAATAAAAAGGATGTGGCAAGCCGTTTTCAGTAAAGCTGTGGGTAGCTAGGATAAAGAAAATATTGCTGTTGGACACATCAACTCTAGATACCAAACGGATACAAGCTGCATAAAACCCTGTGAAAGTTGTGATGGAAGACGTGACAAAGAAACTGCGGTTTCTGGGTTCCAGAATTTAGTGTAACCTTCATGAAGACGTTACTAAAAGGAACTGCAGTTTTTGGGTTCCAGAATTTTGTGTACCTTCACACCATCAAATCTGTGGTTATAAGTAAAAAAAAAATATTTTCATTACCAGTAAAGAAAGACTATTTTCTGTTCACGCGAGATTAAGGCAGCGAACCAGGGAGGTTCAATCTTAAACCACTTGCATGACTCAACACTGATCGCTGGAAAGGTGGCAACTGATTTGATCAACTTGTTACAGCAATTTAGTCGGCATTTTCAGCCTATCTTTCTCCTACTTGCTTGCACAATTTGAATGACACGGACACGCAACAAACATACTGGGATTCCTACATTGCTAGCACCATATCAGAACAAACATCCCCAACGAATCACAATATTCCAGCACCTATACTCGACACCACACCATAATCGTCGACGAGAGCGCACGGAAAAGGTTAAAGGAAAAAAAGGAAGAGGCACGGAAAAGCAATTTTATTTGTCGCCCTTACTGCTTATCAGGAGAGGTACAGCAGCGACGCGGCCAATGGTGAGCACGGTGGGCAGCGTGAGCAGCCTGGGCGGCGCGAGGGATGCACGGTCCTCCTTCTCCAGCCCGTTCACCGCCGGCACGTCCCTGGCCACCCCGTTCACAGCCGGCGCCACGCGCCTCCTCCTCGCCTCCGCCCCGTCAGATCCCATCCCGTCGCGGCCAGAATGCGGTGCGGCGCACAGCCCCCTCGCCGACGCGACCGCCGGAGCCCACCGGAACCAGCGGCCCGCCGCGGCGACAGCGCCCGACGCCACCGTCGTCGCAGTGGTGGTGGTCGGCAGGCGGCGGCAACGGCCCAGGGCGGCGCGGGGAGGCGGGATCCGGGCCGCCGCGTGGGGGGAGAAGAAGGGCTTGGGGTGGAGGTGCGCGGGCGCGGCGGCTGCTGCGGCTTTGAGGAGGAGGGATGCGTGGGTGGCGACGGATGTGGGCATGGGGCGGGTGGATTCCTTCCTCTCCCTCGCTCTTTGTTGGTGTCGGGTTGGGGGGCGTGGATCGGCTACCGTAAGCCATTTTACTGCAAGCATTTGCAGTAAAGCAATCCACCGTCGCTTTTCATCCCACGGTGCTGTTTTGTTTGGCCACAAAAACGTTAAGGTCTATCCATCGTAAGGGCGAGCGGGGTGGGAAAAAAAAGAGTGAAACTATATACATGTATGTTAGTGATTTAAAATTAGATTCTCTATTATTTTCACTATCAAATTTCTGTAAATCATATTAGGCTCTATTTGAAATAGGAAAATGAAAAAATGCAGTTCCTTAAAAAAAGAAATAAAAAAACGCATGAGAAAAAAAAAACATACCTACATGTTAGAAACTTACGTTTAAATTACAATACTAAACGTTACAAACTCAAAACTCAGAGGTTATCTACACAAAAAGCTCGACAAGAGAAAACTAATTAAAAACCTTTGAAAAATTTGAGATAACTTCCTTGAATTTCTAAAGATTAACAGTTCAGACTTTGAGAAACTTTAGAAATTTGAGATAACTTCATTGAATTTCTAAGATTAAGAGTTCAAAATTGAATTCAATTTTAAATTACAAGACTAAATATTACAAACTCAAAACTCAAAGAAACTCAGAGGGCAGCTACACAAAAAACTCGCTGAGACAAAACTAACTGAACAACTTTGTAAAAACTTGAAGAAACTCTCTTGAATTTATAAATATTAACAATTCAAAATTAAATT